>CM044903.1:83110039-83484845 GCA_024500145.1 Gentiana dahurica var. dahurica | reverse complement strand
AAAAAAAAAACTTGATAATAGAAAGAAGAGAAAAAAAAAAAAAAAAAAAAAAAGTATTGATGTATTCTCCTTTCATATGGTATCTTTGTGCATTTTTATTTATTTTTATTATTCGCATTACCATGACAACAATTTTTTTACCAGCTCAAAATGTACTATATAATATGATTCCTTAAACCCAAGGTCCTAATAGCTACACACTTGGAGATCTTCAATTATTTTTCTTTTAGTTATTCATACTTTGCTCAGCTAAAAAAAAAAAAAAAAAAAAAAAAAAAACCAAAAAAAAAAAAGGAAAAAAAAGAATGTCATTCGTACTTGCAATGTCAAACCAAACTATGATCAGAGTGAGTGTTACGAAAGCGCTCTTTAGCATTTTTTATTTTTTCTGTATGTTTTATACAGATGTTTAACTACTTAAAAATGTGTATTTCCCAGGCTCGTCTTCAAACAACAATGAACGCTGTGATTGTTCCGAACCATGTGCCGTTTGCACAATGGAAGCTCATGTTGGGGTTCATGGGTGTCTTAATTGTTCTTTCTCTAATTTGCTCGGGTGGAATATTTTTGTTGACACTGTTGTCAAGTAAACCGCACCGCACCACGCTTATAGCCCTATCTATATGGGACTTGGTCACTGCGATCATTTCCTTAGGTATGGCAATAAAATAAAACGACATAATGTCGTTTTATTGCCATACCTAAGAAAATGACTGATGCAATACACTAGCTACCGGCAGAGATCAACTACATACTTTATCCACCACTAATTACTTACGGCTCCGGCTCGATCCACTCGGACCAGCTCCACTTTGATTCCATGTTTCAGCCTCCTCTTCCATCTTCTTCATCCACTTTTTCAACTTGGACTTGGCCTTTTTCTTAGACAATCCAATTTCTAAGTGAGCTGCATCCTTACGATCAAGTTTCGCAAAATCCCGGGGTTTGAACCGTCCGACTATCTTCGAGTTCCTGAACAATAAGTAGGTCGGATATGTATCCACGGGAAGCGCATCAATGGTGTTGTGAACTCCTTTTGCATTTCTTCCAAAAATTTCGGATTCTCCTCGCAAGTTGTGTTACTCAAGCTGAAGCATTCGACCACCACCTACAATTAGGTAGGTAAAAGTGAAATTATACACATTGTAAGTAATTTTAACTTTAAGAAAAAAAAAGATACATATATCTATAAAACACACTAAATGTAGGTGAAGAAAATACGGTGTATCCTTCTTCAAGCTTCCGAAGAAGGCATCAACTTTAGCTTTTGATTTAGGCTCATGCAATGCTGCCATGACACTTATATAGGAAGTTTGTTTTGTGAGACAATACAATACCGAAGAGAGAATGCCCAAATTAATGGGAGAAGTTGGAATCAAAAAAAGTAAATGAACGTGTTGCAGAAGAATGGGAACAGTTGAGCAAATTTTCTTGATGTCGTTTTATTGCCAAACCTAAGGAAATGACCGCAATGACCAAGTCCCAGGTACATAGGGCTATAAGCGTGGTGCGGTTTACTTGACAACAGTGTCAACAAAAAGATTCCACCGAGCAAATTAGAGAAAGAACAATTACGACATCCAGGAACCCAACATGAGCTTCCATTGTGCAGACGGCACATGGTCCGGAACAATCACAACGTTCATTGTTGTTGTTTGAAGACGAGCCTGGGAAATACATCATCTTTAAGTAGTTACACATGTGCATAAACCCCAATACAACCCCAAGATAAGTTTATGACATTGTCACCTGAGTCAATTATATTTCCATGCAACAAAAACAAAAGTTTTTACTAGCAGTACCGATGCAGTTTATGAAAACAAAAATTTAATTATTACTCACCAAATCTTCTATCCCCGATAGATTTGCTAGAGCAGCTACATCAAGTGCAAACTGCTCGTCTTTCATCTGCGTAGAGACAACAACTTTTTAGAACACGAAAAAATACCTTAAAATTTTTAAATATCAAATGATGATTAGTTATCTTACCTCCAACGAGATATGCATCACAATCTTGTTATCATCCATGACGCATGAGAACAGTTGCCCTTTTTCAATAAGGAAGTTGAAACCCCCTGAAAATTCTGTGGTTGAAATTATTGGATCATCACTAATCTTTCCTCTAAAAATGAGAACAATCTTTTTCAAATCATAGATGTGAAGGACCCCAGAATGTGAGATGATATAAATCCAATTATACTTCCGGGAAACCTGTCAAAATGATAAACACAAGGTTAAAGTGAAATTAACCAAACCAACAAATCTAGGAATCAATAAAAAATTAAAACACATTAAAACAATTTAGCATAACCCATTACCTCAATTGAAATTGGAAAATCATCTATATCTCCCATTGTCAAGCGAGCGCTTTCACTTGTACCATCTGAAAGAAATAACACGTCATATAATGAAGAATATGTCGGGTGAATGAGTATAGGTCGTCTCCGTTGCAGTAACGTCACTAATTAGAAAAACGTGTTGCGAAACTCCTGTAGATGGTGAACCGAAAATGAATGGAGGCGTTGAATGCAACAAGAATACTAATATTTCGAAATACATCCATGTTTCTTCATATAAATAAATCCTCAATTTGTTCCACAAGAACATGCTTTGAAAGACAACTATAAAAATGGATCCGAAAAAAGGACTAAGGTTAGGTAGAACCTGTGTGTTGATCTGTTACAGGCGTGACTCCACCTCAAACGACCCAGTTGACAGGATAGAACCTGTCATAGCTGATATCTTGTGGTAGGTAGATTACCGGCGGCGGCGGCGATAGACAAATAAGAAAGTGAGTCAAGGGACGACTTCTATTTTTTATTTTTTAAATATGGTTAAATTAGTCTTTTAGCCTATATTTTTTATCCTTCTATTCTTTATGCCAAATGTTTTTAAGCATGTCCATTTTAACAATTTTAATCTTTAGTTTGTCATTCTCTCCGAATCCCTCTGTTTTTAACTAGGGTAGACAAATTTGTCACTAATTAAGATAAAATGAAATAAATTACTTATTACCAAGGAAATGTATTTCGATTAAAATATCATCAACAAAAACATACCATTATGATTATACGGGGAAAATCGTGTTAGTTCTTCTTATAAATTCATTCCGAAGTCATAGTGTACCATTCCAACCATATTCATCATCTGTACAGAACAACCCATAATGAGAGATAGATCAAAACAGCTAGAATTGCATATAAAACTAGTAAATGCCATAATAGAGAACCCTAAATGAAAAAGAAAAGACTGACTTTGAAAATCAAGTTTTTGGAGAAAATATAATTCAGTTTGAGACTAATTAAGATCTGTGTTGTCAACAAGAAAGGCAGCTAGCAAAATGTTGGAAACAAAGAGAACCAAAAAAACAGAGGATCAAACTTGCATCTCAAATGGAATCCAACGAAAATAAGGGAAGAAAACACAACACACTTACACAACAAAAAAGAGGGGGGAAAATCTCAATTTAAGGACTTAAGGTTAAGGGATGATGTTAATAAGAACTTAAGAAGTGAAGAAGATGAAAACAGCTTTGAAAACAATGGACTTTGTTTTGCTGAGCAACCACAATGATCAATAGCTTTTTCAATGTGATTCTGCCAAAAAAGCTGCAGAAAATCCTACTTGGCATCAAAATTACATTCATATCCACTATGGCCTCCACAATGGTCTTCAAAAAAATCACATATTTTCTATCTTCAAAATAAAAATAAAAATCCTGAAAAAATGAATACCATACTTTCAGAAAGAAAAAAAAAACAAAATCCTGTATTTCAAAGCAAAAAAAAAAAATGAGATTAGAAGAAAATGGGCAAAGAACCACCTAAGTTTACAAAAGGGGATCTGTGAATTGACTTAAAATCATATACTTTGTTACCTTCTTTTTTGCAATTATTGCCTTTGTCACAAATTTCAACTCTAATGGCTTTGTTCTTTTTTTGGGGCTTTTCTTTTATCAAGGATTGAAGATCTTGATTTTGTGGAGGGGAAAAGGGAGCTGCTGTGTAAGCTGAATTTCTGGGAATTTTTTATTTTTTATTTTTTGATTGAAGAGAGGAAGTGATTTGCAGGGGAGAAGATGGATGTAGAGGAAGTAGTTGAGAAGTAGTAGATGCAAGCTGAAAGAGAAAGAAATATATAGAACAGTGGTGAAGATAGACAAACTGCTATTTACCATAAGAATAAGTTAATTCTTAAACCAAAAAATGCCACTTCCCATGAATTTTTTCGATCAAAAAAAAAATCATTTTTTCTTAATCTAGGCATCCATTATCCCTATATGATTTTGAATTACATCTTTATTATTAGTATTACTACATTATTTGTTATTACATCTTTGTAACTACATCTATTTTATTGTCTGTTACTACCTCTTTTCCAGTGTTACCACAATATTTTGACTGTAACTACATATTTTTTCGTCTGTAACCACATTTTTTTTGGCTGTAACTACATCATTTTTAGTCCATATCGTGCTACCTAGGAAAGTGTTGCTCTAATTTTTTTTTCTTTCTGCGGGACGATTTTGGCGTAAGTACATATTTATAAAGTAACACTTCATGATGTAACATCCCAAGAAATGTATATGAAGTAACACTAACATACAAGAGCATACTATGCATTTACTATCCGATGTAAAGTTAACACTTCTTTCATGAACTCTATGTTATTTTCTATTACCATTTTTTCATAAAGTGTTACTACATTTTTTTTTTTGGCTGCAACCACATCTATTTTAACGGTCGTTACTACTTTTTTTGTGTCACTACATTTTTTTAATTACATCTTAATTTATTACTACCTCCGGTCTAAAATATAAGTCATCCTAGGAGTTTTCACACAGATTAAGGAATTGGTTGAATGTTATTAATTTGAAGGTTAATGTCTAAAATACCCCTTGACTATCATTAATGCAATAGTTGTTAAGTAATGAAAAGTTGTTGAATTCATAATAAATTAAGGTTAAGATAGAGAAAGAGCAATAAATGTTGCATTGGTAATATAGAATGACTTATATTATGGGACAAGTAAAAAAATGTATGATGACTTATATTTTGGACCGGAGGTAGTATTAGTGTTACTCATTATTTGTTGTTATATAACTACATCTATTTTATTTTTTGTTACTAAATATATGTTATTTATTGTTACTACATTTTATTTGTCACCTTAACTCTTTTTTTGGTAACTAATTCTTATCTTTTTCTTTTTTGTAAAAAAGAAACGAACTTTTGGATGATTCCAATTCACTAATATAACTACAACTAATTTGATTAGTTTTGTTATTCGAAAAACAAAAAAAAAAATGAATAATTTGATTAGTAAATATTACGTGATCTAACTTTCAAAATAAAAACTTTCAAAATAAAATTCATTAATTACGTGTACAATAAACTCAATTAAAGATTACTAAGACCGCATTTATTGGCAACGTACATTACTCCAAGATTTTGCAGTTACTCCAAATCGAATAAAAAAAAAGGGTATTTCGGTCCATCTATTATTATTTTGTCCTTTTTAATCACAAAAAATAAAAGATGTCCTTGGATCCTTATTTATGATATTTGATGTCCTTCTAGCCTCTTCCCCCTAAAAAATATCCAAATTTTACTATTTATACATATTAAGAAATTTAATTATTGTGTTTTGTTTTCGTGGTAATAGATATATATATATATATACCTATCTTATAATTTATGCTTGTTTTAGAATATGAAATAGACATACAACAATAAATGTTAGACTACAGCCATGTTTGAAAAAAAAAATATTTATAAATGATGTAAATTGATACTTTTTATTGAACAAAACTATTATTCAAATATGAATATTTTACTGGGACGGAGATAGTAGGTAGGTGGAGTAGTCGGTATCAAATTAATGCAAAGTGATATTATATGCCTTTCATGTATGATAAAATTTTAGAAGGTGAAACGGGAAGTGTATAATTCTCTTGTCGTAAGAAAAATGATATATTCATTACATATAGTGTGCAGTGAATATACACTACACATCTTATCTATTCATTAAAGTGTGTAATATATAGGGGGAATGAGGGAGAAGGACAAAAATATTTCATCAATTAAGTAGAAGGACAGTCTTTTGAAACTTTTGCATAAAGGACAAAACTATTTATCCACTGTCGAAATTCACTGTTTAAATTCACTGCCGAAATTCACTGTTGAAATTCACTAATTTTCAAAATTCATTGTCGGGATTCACTGATTTTCGGGATTCACTGTCAAAATTCACTGTCGAAATTCACTGATTTCGGGATTCACTAGGGAGATTCACTGATTTTCGGGATTCACTGTTTGTCCTTCTCGCTATAAAAATTATGCAGTTGTCCTTCTCCCTATAAAAAATATGTAGTTGTCATGTTGCTTAATAATATTTCAGATTGTGTCCTTATCCCTAATTTCCCATAATATATATCCATCAAACACTTTACGTAGTGTATGTATCACCACTCTTGTTGTATATGTATTTTCAAGCTTCAAAGGAAGTTTGGATCATATTAAATTATTAACGGCACACTACATTCATCACATACACTCCCACCTATCTCGTCTGCTTATTCAAGAGTGTCAAATTAAAACATTCTAAATCCCTAAAACCCAAGCCGCCTAAGTTCTTCGGCAAACCACGCGTCTTCCAATTTTTCCAGTGAATCTTTCACTAACCAACTGAGTCTAGCTCCCCAGAAAAATCGTCGTATCTCCTTGTCTAATTCATGAAAAATGGTGACGAGGACTTTAAAACATTGCATAATAAAAGTAGGTATTGTCTGTAACATTAACTTTATCATCGTCTCTTTACCCGCGGAGAGATCAACTTGTCATTCCACCTCAATAGTTAAAGGGCTTAAAATTGTCATTCCAAAAATGACAACGTCTATTTTCGAGACAATGAAAAATATAACAAGACCAAAAACGTCATAATTTAATTATTTGTTAATTAATACCATTGTGACACATTATATATAGGGTCTTACATCATATCATATGTCAGGAGAAAAAAATACATGACGATGAAAACCACTCGTCAATTGAACTCTCGTCTACCTCGGGTCGTTCTACTGTAGGGACTCTCTAGTAGGGAACTGCCTACGTGGCAGGATCTGGACCACACAGTTTCCTGAGGTGGAATACACAGTGCCCGTATGTGGAAATTATGTGATCCAGATACTGCCACGTAGACAGTTCCCTAATAAAGAGTCCCTAGGATAGAATTTTCCGTCTACCTACGCCATGATCTTGCTTGGAATAAGTTCCCAACAATAAAAATTTGCCCAGACACCTTTCCCATCCCAAGTTATTATTACTATTTTGTCATATTCCTCCTGTTTTCTTACTTTTACTCCACCTCTCCATTCAAAATAATTTTTTTTACAAAGACTATATCAAATGCAAAAGCAGGGACTTTTGACCCATAGGTGACTTTTGACCGTGAAGCAGGGACCAGAATGGGAAAAAAAAAATTAATAGAAAAATGATATGTACACTATATATATTGTGTAGAACAGATACACTACCACCATATCCTTAATGATTAAAGTTTACCATAAAAATGAATGGATGAAATTGTATAGTGATACATCCACTACATACTATTTGTAGTGGATGTATCACCATCCTAATTAATGCTCACAGGTTGTATTATGAAAAGTATCGTCATGTCAACATAAAAATTATGTCATGTCACATGTGTGTGGACAGTGTGGTTATTGTAGGGAAATTACATTCCGAGGAGTTTTCGTATGCACCGTCGGTTGAATTCGCGACATATGTACAAGAACAAAAATTACTATTTGTCTTTTTGTATATATGTCTCACATCCAACGGATCAGTGCACGAGAAGAGAATACGGGTAAAAATTTCACGTTATTGTACTGTTGTTGGATTGATAACGTTTTTACATTATCTTCACGTGTATAAAAATTATAAAACACTTTTGTCTTTTTCTACACGTATCACTAATCTAACGATTATTGCAGTGTTGTTGGGAAGGGGAACTTTTACACGGGGCAGTTATTGGGTGCACACGCCATATGCGGGATGCATCCATTGACGAAATGTAGGTCTTTTATTTTTAAATTGAATCCAAACTGTATGATACGGATTTATTTACATGTCAACTCGATATAAATAGATATACCACTCAATAACCCATCTTTTCCACCATCCCTCGTTATTATTACTACTATGTTTTGTCACTCTCCTCTAGTTTTATTACTTTGACGGTGAAAGGTCACTGAAATATTTACTTCTTTTCAAAAAAATATATATATATATATTTACTTCCCAAAGAAAAAGTTGCGTGATATGACCATTGACATTTACAATGGCAAGAACACTTTTACAAGAAATTGACCGAAAAACAATTTCAGCGTAATTTTCATGCGGATAGTTTTCATTGGATTCAGTCGTCGGATATGTGTCACGTGTGTATAAGACAAAAACTTTTTTTTTCTTATACACACGTGGCACGGATCCGACGGTTGAGTCCTCTCCTGCATCAGAATCACCCACAATTTCATACTACATATTTTGAATTTAATTTAAAAATAACTTATTACCGATCAAGTATCAACTATTCCCTCCCTCCCATAATACATAAGCTCTACCTCTTTTTGCTTTCCAGAATATAATCATCGTAAATTACCATTACTTTTTTTCTACTCCTTCTAATTTATTACTCCCTCCGTTTCTGTTAAACTGTCGCAGTTGCCAAAAATAAAAATTTCTTTGTATCTGTCGTAGTTACATTTTCAAAACATTATTAAATACGTTTTCTACATCTACCCTTATTTATTAAGAAGTGAAATATTGAAAACAACGTTACATTAATTATATTCAAGAGGTGTTATTGTCAATTTAATGTTAAGTCAAAACATCAACTACTCTCCTTAATATGTATGTTTTTAACGACTACGACAATTTAATAGAAACGAAAAGAGTAACATTCTAACTACTTTTTTATTACACCAAAATGATTTGTATTTTTGAGTCCATCTTCTAAGTAGTCAATAGTTAAAATGACTTGTATTACACCAAAAACTTTACGAAGTATCTTAGCTCGGCTCAAAATGTTTCTGAATTTTTTATTTTATTTTATAAAGAGTCACGCAAAACGATGTCGTTTTGCATCTCCCCGCATTGAACCCTCCCCGCATCAGAACAACCCCCCTAGTGCAGTGGTGAGAACTGTGGTGTGGTTGGAAAGGATCTAGAACAATAATGCTATATTCAAAATAATATTGTTTTAATAGAAGTATACAACACACTTTATAATTTTGAATATTTTCATATATGTCACATATCATGATTAATGAAATAAAGGGTATTATATAATTTTACTACAATTATTTTATCGTGCGAGACCAAAAAATCGTCGCTAACGGATTCACTATTTGAAGTCTGGTGTATAATCATTGTGACAATAATATTTAAGGACATACATCTATCTTTCTTCCCTTCTACATTAGAGGAGAAGTTTTTAGTTAATCAAACCACATAGGTTTAAATGACCCGTGGATTAATTATAAACTCAATCACATTATATATTCATGATATGAATTGTGTTACCCTAATCAATCCACGAGAATGTTAATAATTCTACTACCGGAAAGATCGAAATGTTATAACCAATGTAGCAAACCATCTCAAAACATTACGTGAATATACCACACATGCCGTTAAAATGATTTGTTATGTTTTGTTTACCTTGAGTTTTTATTTTTTGGCTACGTTTTCCGACACTCAACGATAAACTATTAGGGGGAATGAGGGAGAAGGACAGAAATATTTCATCAATTGAATAGAAGGACAGTTTTTTGAAACTTTTGCATAAAGGACAAAACTATTTATTCACTGTCGAAATTCACTTGTGTTCGAAATTCACTGTTTAAATTCACTGACGAAATTCACTGTCGAAATACACTAATTTTCAAAATTCATCGTCGAAATTCACTAATTTTCGGGATTCACTATCGAAATTCACTGTTGAAATTCACTGATTTCGGGATTCACTGGGGAGATTCACTGATTTTCGGGATTCACTGTTTGTCCTTCTCGCTATAAAAATTATGCAGTTGTCCTTCTCCCTATAAAAAATATGTAGCTGTCCTGTTACTTAAAAATATTTCAGATTGTGTCCTTATCCCTAATTTTTCAAAACTATTAATACTTGCTATGCCTAGTGCAACATTCATATTGACATTTCGTTATCACTAAACTGAATTAATTTTATTAGGATAGTTGGTTTGTGATACGTACTACGCACTAGTGTCGTTTTTATATAACCGTCGAATATGCTATATTCATACAGGTTAAGAAATTAAATAATCTTGTCATTGGTGCCGGGTCAATAAAAGAATTTTTTAAGCATTATAAAGTATTGAGGGATATCATGAATGCGAAATTATTGCGTACATATCTACATACGGATAGTCTATGTAGCTTAATCCCTACCACCAATTTTATAACTGGATACAAACTATGCGGTTATGATCGTTTCATCATACTCTGCATGTAATAATTTCCCATCAAATACCATATATTGTGGGTCCCCGATCCCCGCCGGTACACGATGCACAGCTCGTCCGGCTGTGCATCAAAACGACACCGTATCGATACGAAACAATACCGTTTGGTTCCGACCTAAAAAAAAGAAAAAACATAATCAAAACGACTTCGTTTCGACAAAAAACAACATCGTTTCAGGTGTACAGCTCGATACAGCTGGGGGCTGTACCGTGAGGGATTTTTTCCATATATTGTGACCCATCAAATACCATATATTGTGACGTTGCTTTTGCAGAGAATCAAAGATCATTTGCAGCTTTTGCTTTTGCTTTTGCTACAGAAGAGTCCCCAATTTACCCGTCGGTTATTGTAGTGTTTTCACTTTCACGTAAAAGAATTTTGCATTAAAAAAAATACAAAAATAATTATGGCCCCCGAATTATCTTTTGTGTGGTGAAGATTTATTGTATTTTTTATAAATTGCAAGTGGATGGAGCTAAAAGTTTGTCGGTCCTTAAAAATTAAAAAAATAAAAAAAACTTGTCGGTGCACATGTAGGGTAAGAGGAAAAAGACCTATTGGTTATTGTAGTTCTGTTAGAACTACACGGTTTACATATAACTGGGGACCTCGATCCCCGACAGTGCAAGCATGCACAGCTCGAGGTGCAGTGTATCGAAACAGCGTTGTATCGGACGAAAATAATGTCGTTTTGCTGTTTTTTTTTTTACATCGGATCGGAACTGTGCCGTATCGAAACAAAACGGTGTCGTTTTGATGCACCGCACCAGGTGCGGTACACACTTGCACCGGCGGGGATCCTTTTCCATATAACTGGCGCCCCTCATAGATCCCAATCTGATTGGGAGAAGCTTCTTAGTAGATTAATGAGAAAGAAAATCTTTTACTAGTAAAATAAGGAAAATAGATATTCTAGAGTTATCTCATTTAATATTCAATATCTTATATTAAATATA
Organism: Gentiana dahurica var. dahurica; assembly: GCA_024500145.1. Classification (NCBI taxonomy): domain Eukaryota; kingdom Viridiplantae; phylum Streptophyta; class Magnoliopsida; order Gentianales; family Gentianaceae; genus Gentiana; species Gentiana dahurica. Next base: position 83,473,342 of record CM044903.1, on the reverse strand, counting down.
TTTTCAAGATATATATTGACAATAACTTATATTAAATATATCTTTATTATATTATCATAAATCAATTTACACATGTATGCAAATTTATACACATTAATAAAAAATATTAATATATAGTAATATTATTAATTAATTTTCATAGTCCAAGTGTATCCTAATACACTAAGTGGCACCACATATATACATATATTGGCTCCCAGAATATTCTTAATTAATTAATATAACACTATGATTAATCAATTTACAAAATCCATGTGTATCATATACACATAATAATTTTGACTTATACATCTATTATGTATATTTAATTAATCAACACAATAATATCTTCTATTATATTTATTCATAATAAATAGATACCACCATATTAATTTACCACTGTAAAACTTTATAGTCGAGATAAACTTTTCTTATTTGATATCACTATAACCACATTTTAATCCGGCTAGATGTTCTTATGTGTGTGACCCGATATGCTTCCGAATATGTTGGCCATAGACATAAAGAGCAAATTACGAAAATACCCTACACAACCAACGATCACGGAATAGCGTCTAGAAACACACTGTGACCTTCAATCATCGGAAGAGTCAAATGCAATGACTACTACCTTTAATGTGAAAACGGTTACCGTGTAAATCGAATCCCATCATTGTTACAATATCCATATGGTCGTACGTCGAGTGTCAAAACATCAACAACCGTATCTTATCTAGATATCCTACTCTCACGAAGTAACATATTACTTCCGCTTTGCAAAGACTTTCGAAAACCAGACATTCCTTATAAGAAGGCATTTTCGGATATTTACTCATAAACATAGGATATGCGATTTCCGGACGAGCAACATGAATCCTACGCACGTCTCAGTATCACACACAATCACTACCGCATGATCGCCCCATGGCTAAGGGGCTCAATAGTGTCAAAGTATGACAATCCACTCCGTGATGCCATGAAGACTCCGGTCTCAGGATATTACACAACCGCCACATAGTGCGACACTTAATCAAGTAAGTGGGTCAGTCTAACGTACGCATTTTCTAATACACGTCCACGTACAGTCCAAGTGTCTCTACACTTCGATAGACGAGATCTATCCCTACCTTCAATAAGATAGAAGACATCCAATACGTGCTACTCTAATCGTACCATCAATGTCCTGTTTGACAGTACATATGACTAGAGACATTTAAGTATCAAACCTCTTAAAGTGAGTCGAGATCTCATCAATAACAATTATGGGTGATTCTTTTTTTTCCTCGAAAAATGAAAGATTTTATTAAGCCGGGCTCCCTCCAGAAGATACAAACAAAGCCAGACAAACCGCCAGGCCAAGCCGAAGACACGCCCGGACTAACAAAGAGAACAAAACAAACAAACAAACGACCGAGACAAAATCCAACAACACAAAGAAAACACAAACTATATAAGTGACATGTCAAGAACTATATCTCGAAGAGAATGTCTTGACATCGAAGGGTGAAGAATCCCATAAAACCGATCACTCCACCAGTACTGACGATCAAAACACCAAGAAATAACAAAGACCAGCAACTGTACAACCATCGGAGAGAAACCAAAATAAATGGAAGAGACAACTGGAAGTCCGCCACAGCGCCACCGTAGGCCGCTGCCGCCGCCGCCAACCAAAGAGTGAAGCCCAGAAGTGTGACTAACACCTCCGTCCAAGAGAACGACTAACATAAACGCCCGCTAAGAGCCCGGAACCTTAGTGGGAATATGTAAGCCCAACGCCGCCAGACCACTGCTGCAAACCAACCAAACACCATGGCACCCCACTGGATGATAGGACCGCCTCCGGCAGACAGATCTGAGCAGGGAACGGACCCAGATCCAAGAACTACCGGCCGGCCTCCTCCCCAAGCAACGCGAAATCCGTTCTACCACCACCGACCGTAAACCATGGGCGGACCCAGCCTTATAGGGGTGGGGTGCATGGACCCCACCTCAATTTCTGGACGAAGTTACTAATATACCCATCTACTAATATTAAAACTGTGTATGTATATTATTTCAGACAATATCTAAGTGTAAATATTTATTTAGCTCAATTGGTTAGAAGCTTTATTACCTATTTTTAGGTCACAGGTTCAAATCTTGTCTTTTGAGTTATTTTTCCACCTTTTTTTTTTGTCACAGGCTCAAATCTTGTCTTTTGAGTTATTTTTCCACCTTTTTTTTTTTTTAATTTGACACCCACTGAAAGAATTTCCTGGTCCGCCACTGCCGTAAACAATTTCAAAAAGCTTGGGAACTAGAAAGGGGCTTAATGATAGCAAACCGGAAATGTAACCAAAAATGCACTTCTTGTCGTAAGTCAAGCCGAAACTTGCATCCTTACCGTAAAACCGATATGAAAATAGATGATTGTTTTACTAAATATTAATCACTATCCATACAAATTAAAATTTTAATATGGCTGCGTACCCAACATATAATTCAACATTTTCCAAAAAGAAGATAATTTTTTTTCCGCTAGTTAAATGCTCCGCAGTCACGACGAATATTTCCATTTGTTCCGGTTTTAACTCCAACACGGCCCAATTTCGTAATCGCAGTGACAAAAGCATTCCGGAAGGATGAAGATTTTGTGGCCCAAGCATTGACGATGGGCCTTGATCTAGGGTCACTAAAGAGCACTTGGTCCGACGTTAAAAGACCCTTTCCTTGCTGTAAGTTTTGGTAATAAATATTATCGAATATACCAGGTGTAACTGGATCCATATGGACGACCGCTAAGGGGTCCGGAATTCTTGAGCAAATTCCTTGTAATTGTGTTGCGTATTGCGGATTTAGTGTTGGGTCCATTGGATTTTGTGCGCTAAAGTTGTATATTCGGTTTGCAAACTTGTTGCAGTGAGAAAAGCCCAATGTATGTGCACCTGCAAAAAAAAAAAAAAAAACCAATAATTCGGTACATCACTTGTGTCCTCCAACAATAGGAATAGATGTTTAAAAAAACATATTGCAGTAAATACACAAAAAAATAAACCATTTCATCCTTTTTCTTTCATTTTTATTTATTTAAATATATAATAATTACCAGAGAGAGCAATCATGTCGATGAGATCTAGACCATTGGCAGCAAACATAGCCGTAAGTTGTTCCAAATTGAACGTTGGCTGAGGCAGCCTTCCCTCCACACTCGCTGCAGTTGAGCTCAGCCCATCTAATCTACCTAATTCTACTTCATATTTTGGTCCTCCAGCCTACACATTCATTCAATCATCCATGTATTAATTAATTATGCTGCCAAAAATCATGAATAAAAAAGAATGATATATACGTAGACGTACTTACCAGTGCAATAACATCTCGGGTGGCCATAGCAAGAATGTCAGCACAAGATACCTTATTTGCACAACCTGGGATTGCATCTACTGCAGCTTTGGCTTTGATCACTGTATCGAATCCGTCTCCGGCCAGAGACAAATTATCAGGATAATCCTTTTCTGCCTTATTCTTTGGTGTGGATGCTACCATAACAGAAGCATCACATCCCTATATATATTCAATAAATCCAATTCAACACACAATAAAAAGAACAATTCAGTGTAGTGTTACAAACTTACAATGTTTTTTTAAATTGTGGTGACAATAGTACTATTAAATATTTCATCAGAAAGCATATATATATATATATATATATATATATATATATATATATATATATATATATATATATCTTACTTGTACAAAACAGTCGTGGAAGAAAAGACGAAGCGTGGCAGGGGCAGTAATGAAAGTCTGCTGAAATTTCTTGGCAACAGAAGTCCTCACAATGTTTTCAACATTTGGGCAGATGTTAGCATAATAATTCACTCTTAATTGAGCATTTGCTAATTGATCAGGGAAGAAGAAAACATTACTGAAACAAAGGGAGAAGAACAAAATGGTAAGAAGATTAAGTACTCGAGACATGATCACTCGATCGATCTCCAGAATTTATATATATTTTTATTTTCTTGATTGATTGAGCAGTGGGTGTTTTAATTAATTAAATTAATAATGCAGATGAGGTTTAATTATATAAACTTGCAGCCAAAAAGACAGCTGGTTAATTTCCCCAACTTTTCATTGCGTTTTATATACGTAAAAAATTACTTATCTCAAAGATAATATAATTAACACTTATTTGAAACAAGTTTTAATGATGTTTTAGAAAATACGGTAATTCAACAGCGAAATATGGATTAAATGAGATAGACAACGTAAAAGGTAATAAGGAGCTGCTTTCTTTGTCTTGATTGTGTTATGGAATAATATTTCTGAGTTGAAGAACTCAGTTGTTGGTTACAGTTTGTTGGATTTTTCTATCAAAGTGGAATCATCCATTTAGTACGTAAAGTATAATATACTAATGAACCTAGCTAGACAATTTATACGCGCAAAATATGGTCCCTAACTAATTTTTTTTCCTAAACCAAGAAACCAGGAACAACCAAACCAGCTAAGGTATGTGCTGTATACTTTATTTCATTTATCGTTCAATACCTCATATTAAAGGGGTTACATGAGATAAGCATATACCTCAAGGACTAACATTACGGGATGCCTATTCCTATAGGGTTTACATTTTAAGGACGCATTTTGACGTTTTATTTAATTTATTATTTATTACCTCGCCATCCCGAGGTTACATGAGATGGGTCTATCTTTCCGGGGCTCACATTTCTAAGGACTCTCACTTCTTGGACATATTATGAAGGCGTAGTACATAACTTAGGACCAGTATGCATTCATTTCGCTAGAGTGATTAGTCTGTTCAGATATTGGCATCTATATTAACATTGCAGATCAGTCAATTATCAGCTAACAATTTTAGTGAAAGGTGATACTGGTGAATGATGGAAAAGATGATATTGTTAGAGACTTTTCTTGTGCCAGCTAGATCTCATGTTTGGGACCTTAATTCTTGTTCTTCTTTTTTGTTGATTTGTTGCGGCGATGACCCCATTGTTGAGTAGGTGTTGTTTTTAGTGCATGTATTTTTCTTTTTAGTATGTTAAACTCTCGCTATTCCGCATACCGTTTGTTTCTTTTTCTTTATTATAATGTGTATTCGGTGTACTTTTTATCAATCAAGGTTTTTTACACGTAAAATTTTGTCGTGGAATCTCCGTTATGCGAACACTCTTTATTTTCATTGGAAAAGCCAGCGTTTTGTTATACTTCTTTCTTACACACAAAAACACAAATATTTTTAAATGTCATTTAATGGACTTCAAGTTGAACTATCTTCTCTCTCAAAAGCTTAAGCTCCATGTTGAACTATCATCCCTGCCAAAAGTTTAAGCTAATGGAGAGATAAATAATTAACATGTTATACACTTTAACACGTCCCTTCAAGCGTGGACTCGAACATAATTTATATTTTATACACTTTAACACGCTCCCTCAAGTGTGGGCTTTTAACAAATTTGAGTCAACTTAACATACAAAGACATATAAAGAGACTACAAGACCCAGACTTATAACAAGCCTACAAAGGCATTCAAAGGCACTAGAAGGCCCGTGCATGTAGCGATCTGAGTTAACTTGGCATATGAAGGCACTTCAAGGCACGTACAACTTAAAAAAGAAGAATTAAAGATAAAGATGAACTTTCATTAATGTTTTCTTAGATTTCATCCACAGACAAAATCCTAGCATATATGCTGGATATTGTTAAAACAAACTACACAAATCTCAAGACACAATTTAATCCAAAGGTTCTAGTTGACACACCACACTACACACTTGTATACTCTAGACAAGTGACACATGTCAACATTAAAAACTTATCCAAATAAGTCATTTTACTTTTCATCCCCCCTCAAACGAACCGTTGTATCCACCACGTTGATTTTGCTACGAGCCAGCTGAAATAATCGAGTTGCAAGAGGCTTTGTCAGATTATCAGCAAGTTGTGATTCTGAGGGAACATATCTAACCATAAGCTTCTTGCCAAGGACTTGATGTCTCACAAAGTGAACATCAACTTCAATGTGTTTTGTACGTGAGTGAAAGACAAGATTATGAGCCAAGAAGGTTGCACTGGTATTATCACACCACAATATAGGCATCAACTTGACAGGAACCTGTAATTCTGAGAGAACAGACTGTATCCATAAGATTTCTGCAGCTGCAGCTGCTAGGGATCTGTACTCTGCCTCTGTTGATGATCTGGCCACTGCTTGTTGCTTCTTTGAAATCCAAGAGACCAAAGAATTACCCAGGAACACACAATATCCACTAACAGATTTTCTGTCATAGGGTGAGGTAGCCCAATCTGCATCTGAATATGCTTGCACAGCAAGATCAGAGGATGCCTTGAAGTGTAAACCAAGCTGTAATGTCCCTTTAACATATCTCAAGAGCCTTTTTATTGCATGCCAATGCAAGTCAGTAGGTTGAGCCATAAACTGACTTAGAGTGTTGACACTGTATGCAATGTCTGGCCTGGTCAGAGTAAAATACTGAAGAGCACCAATGACACTCCTGTATAATGTAGGATTCTTCATCAGGGGACCAGAATCTGGACATAGAGATTTGTGTGACACCATGGGGGTAAAACATGGTTTGAAATTCTCCATACCAAGCCTATGCAGCAACTGTGTTACATAATGTGCCTGTGTTAAATATAAACCAGAAGTATCCCTGTATGCCTCCACTCCAAGAAAATGACTGATTGATCCCAAAGATTTAAAGGCAAATTTCTGATTGAGTTTGTTGATGAAAACTTGTACAGCAGCCTGAGAATTACCTGTTACTAAAATATCATCCACATAGATCAACACATACATAGTCACAACTGAATCTTTAAAGATGAACAGGGAGGAGTCTGAAGTTGACTGTTTAAAACTCATACTCAGCAAGTACTGTTTAAGTGTGGAAAACCAAGCCCTAGGAGCCTGTTTCAAGCCATACAGGGCCTTCTTCAAATGGCACACATAAGAGGGTTTATCAGGATCAACAAAACCAGCAGGTTGTGGCATAAAGATATCCTCTTGCAACTCTCCATTGAGGAAAGTATTGTTCACATCAACCTGTTGTATGTCCCAGTTCTGACTGACTGCAATTGCCAACACAGTTCTGATGGTTGCTGGTTTAATAACAAGACTAAAAGTCTCATGGAAGTCCACCCCATAGGACTGTTTGAAACCTTGAGCAACCAGTCTTGCTTTATGTTTGTTAACTGTGCCATTTGGATTCAACTTCAACTTGAAGATCCATCTGTTACCAATCAGTTTCTGATTGGAATGAGGAGGAACCAAGGTCTAGGTTCCATTTCTTTGTAAGGCATCAAACTCAAATTGCATGGCAGCCAACCATTAAGGTTGAGACAATGCATCAGACACAGTAGTAGGTTCTGGTGGAGTAGAGGAAGATGACCGAGCTAGATAAGAGTAGGTTTTAGGTTTAAAAATTCCATTCTTGGATCTAGTTTGCATAGGATGGCCGAGAACCACAGGTGGTGAAGGACTAGGAATAACTGGAGAAGCCTCCGGACTGGGAACATCATAGGCAGAATCAGAAGTGGGATAAGGAGAAGGATGGGGAGACTGATCAGGCATAGGACCAGGACTATGAGTACTAGGAGGAGTAGCATGAGAACTGGGAGAAGGATGAGTGATTGCAGGATCAGAAAGAGATGTAGTGACATGAGAATTGAAGTGAGGTTCTACATCAGGCTGGATGATAGGGCCATGAGGAGCATTAGTTGTGAAATCCATCGGAAGGAAATGTGAGACATCAGTGTTAGAGGGGAGAGATGAAGTATCTAGACCTGTGTATTTAGGGAAACCAAGACAGTATGGAAATTCAGCTTCATTGAAAATAACATGCCTGGATATATAGACTCTGCCACTAGGATCTAGACATTTAAACCCCTTTTGATCAGGGCTAAAACCAATGAAAAAACACTTTTTGGTATGGAAATCAAACTTGTGCCTATTATAAGGCCTCAAAAAGGGAAAACAACCACATCCAAAAACTTTCAGATTTGAGTAATTTGGTGATCTGTGAAACAACCTTTCATAAGGAGACTGATCACTAAGGACAGGTGTAGGTAACATGTTAATAAGATAAACAGCATGCTGAAAACTCTCCCACCAAAGATGAAGAGGCATTTTGCCTTGAGCTAATAGGGTCAGACCTAATTCAGTGATGTGCCTATGTTTTCTCTCAGCTTTTCCATTTTGTTCATGAGTGTGAGGACAATGATGCCTGAACATAACACCAGCATTTTTAAGGACAGGTTCAAAAACTCTATACTCACCACCCCAATCTGATTGAACCATCTTTATTTTAGCAGCAAATTGAGTTTCAACAAGTTTTTGAAAATGAAGAAAGGCATTAAGAGCATCAGACTTGTTCTTTAAAGGATAAATCCAAGTATATCTGGTGCAATCATCTATGAAGTGTATATAGTAAGTATATCTAGAAACAGATTAAACTGGGGAAGGCCCCCACAAATCAGTGTGTATTAGTTCAAAGGGTTTAATGATAGTAGTATCAGATTTAGAGAAAGGTAAAGCATGATGTTTTCCATACACACAAGCATCACAGAAATCCATTTCATTACTTAACTGAACATTATGAGATTTCATAGCAGTACTTAAGACTTTGAAAGATGGATGTCCTAATCTCCTATGCCATAGAACATCACTTTTAGGGTTACTGACTTCACTAACATAAGCTCTAGAACAGACTCTTTGACTAAAACTAGAATTTGGATGCTGAAGGCCTGACTTGAAAGAGTTGTGACTGGATTGAAGGGAGCTCTGGTTGATTGGGAAAAGCTGATAAAGACCATGGTGCACTCTACCTCTGAGAAGAATTCTGCCTGTGAATTGTCCTTCACATAACAACCAACATTGTCAAATTCAACACTAACATGATTATCAGAGGTCAACTTAGATATGCTAACAAGACTCTTAGTAATATCAGGAACATGAAGGACATTTTTCAGTTTAAGATCAGAAACAGAAGTGGGAAAATTAGTGGAACCAAGATGATTTATAGTAAGTTCGGAGCCATTACCTACTCCCAAAGTGTCTGATCCATTGTACTCTGTACTCAACTGAAGTTTGCCAAGATCTGCAGTGACATGATTAGTGGCCCCAGAATCAACATACCAATTGGGATCAGCAATGGACTCAGGACCAGCAAGGTAGGCAGCAGGGGCATTCTGACTTCCTTGATTAGATGCTGTAGGGTTGTTGAAGTTCTGATCAAACCTATACCAGCATTCCACCATTTTATGCCCAGTCTTATTACACAGTTGACATGTAGCTCTAGAGGTGTTGTTATTGTATTCAGCTCTACCTCTTCCTCTAGGCCTTCCACCTCTTGAGTTTTGACCACCCTTGCCTCTGTATTGTCCTTGATTGTTGTAGTTTCCTCTACCTCTTCCTTGATAATTATCACCAGTTCTCACAGCAGCATTTGCAGATGCTTGTGACAGATTAAGATTAGTAGTAGGATTAAACCTTGCTATGAGCCTCTCATGTGTGATCAACTGAGCCTGTACCTCTGGCCAAGATAGTGTTAGTAATACCATCCGCAACGGAAGCGATTTAAGGATCTAGATCTATATAATACACGTAATAAAATAACTAGATCTATTCTACAAGGGGGTTGTAGAACATACCTCTTGGACCTCAAAATCCAAGTTGGAGAACCGTAATAGAAAAGAAGATGTGAAGGGCACCACGATCTTCCGTACGTGTGATCCAAGCAACTCCCGGTGGAAGGAAATCCTCGGCTCGAATCCTCCCGATATGCTACCCGGAAAAATCTCCAAGATTTTTCCCCAATCACCCTTGGCCGAAATTTCTATCTTCTCTCTAAGAGTTGATAGTCGAAATTTTCATGTGTGTCAAGGCTTGGGAGAACTCTCTTTATATAGGAGAGTAAAACTTAGCCTCCAAGGATTTTTATTTATCAAACAAAATAAATCCTTTAATAAAAGATAATTCCATAATATTCTAGAACAAATCTAGAATAATATTTATCTTTATTATTTACCATAAATATTTATCCAATAAATATTTTATGCACATGTCTCATTAATACACAAGAAAATAATTTCTTGTTCCATATTAAAAGAGGGGGGGCGAAATTTAACAATATTGACCTAGTCAATATTAATTTTGCCATCACACAATAATTGGGCCAAGATTATGGAAAATGTCTTTTCCACATATTTAATTATTTAGCCCAACTAATTTAATAGTCCACTAAACAATTAATTCACATATCGTTTTAATAAAGTCCAATAAGAACTAAATTAATATTATTAGGATTCGACGTCCGAGAATAGCTATGCTATATTAGGAGGCACGTCGGGACCATGGACTAATAATCAGCGGCTCCGATAAATCAAATAAATAATTATAGAATAATTATATTCGATAAATCAATCACGTGAATATGCCACCATAATCCCGTGATTGCACTCCTCCGATTATAAGATTATATTTATCTCCTCACGAGAATAATAATAAGCGTCCATTGATATAATCATTACATATGGATTAATCCTCCATAGACTGTTCATTCCAAATCGGGAAATTTCCGTTAACCCTTTTTAGAACCTCTTTTCCTTATTTACCATTAACCCCCTAGTGATCAATTAGTGCACATAACCGACTAGTAGCTAATTAGTCAAATGTGAACTCCCGGGATCGATCATTTTCTTAGGGCTAACAAATAAGGGAACTGTCTATCTACTTCCATAAATGGAAGGAATGGATTCCGTATCTATGATAACACAGACTACTCACTCAATCCAGTACAATGCCAAGATGGGGTAATTCGGACCACAGACTCAGTGTAATCCTTAACCGTCAAGTCAAACCTCATACTGATTCAAGCAGTTGACTGTGATCACCTCAGGATTAAGATATATCCATAAATATGATCATCCATTGATTCGATAAGACTTCTCGATTACGGAATTATATCGTGAACTCTAATCAAATCGGTCCAGCCCTATATGATATATCTATCGTATATAAATGCCCCATTAGGTTCTCTTAACCGAAAGTCCGTATAAGACAATCACACCTATTGTGTTCTGGGCGCATTAATAGCACGTTAAAGGAGAGACCCGATACTCTCGATTAACTTCACTACGGGCTAATTGTATTTTAAGTACATCTTCACTAACTCAATCCTCCCGTGTATATACCATACACCGAGTTAAGTGATTACATAAACGATATACTTAGGGTTTTCTGTAGTGTAAATACTATTGTCACATCGGTGAATATGAGAATAATAAATATGAATAATAACATCATTTCATTTATTAAATAAAACAATTACAAAATTGTCTTTCGGGCATTACACCTAACAATCTCCCACTTGCACGAAAGCATGTGATTAATTGTTTTAGAGCACACCCTATTATTTAAAACTACAGCAAACTACATCTCCCACTTGCTCTAAAGCAATGGATACTCATCCCGTATTTTAGTACCCACAAAACTTATCATAACCATTTCAGATTCCAAAGTACACTCCGAGTATGCCGTCGTAGGATAGGTCGGTGACTCGGGGAGCACCTATATCTGAATGTCATGGGTCTTAATGATCAGTCAGGTTGTCGGCTCGAGGCGATCCGTAGAATCAAAACGTCGCCGGTCCATCTAATCATGTGGTACTTTCCCAATATGCTCTTGAACTCAAGTGATTTCAGAAATCCTTATAAGCTACCCCTTCATCGTTTTCACAATGATGTGGTATCGGCTTTCCAAATCTAGAATCACTCCCAGATATGAAAAGGAAATCCTTAAGCTATATCGCCTCTCTAGCTACTACAAAAGCCGCTAATCACCCAACTAGTTAAAGTCGAGTTGGCGTTGCTGGATTCTTCCAGGCAATAGCTTCAACACAAGAGTAAACACTGAGACCGAGATCGACTTAACGATCATCCTTAATCTGACACAAAGTCAGAACCGGTGTATTCTCACATATCCAAGTTCACAATTGAATATGCCCGCATATTATTCCTCGTTCTCTCAAGATACTAAAGGACATGCTAAACTTGCTTTGTTAACTGCCGAATGTAAGATTCGATCAAAATTGACGTTCAACAACCTGACCATCTCTTGTCACAAAGAGAATCCATCCCATTTCTCTTTATCCGAAGATTTAGAGAGTCATTCCCGAGGCATAGGGTAGAACTTCCTCGTTGAATGTTGCATACACGGATGCATCATCTTAACCAATAAGATGGATGGGAAACCAGTGACTGATTCTAATGAATTCGACCGAGTCAAACTCTTAAGAATGTTGTCCAAATCTCTATTACAGAGAATTGTGGCATTGTCGATTCTGACTTCAGATAACACACCCATGTTGATTCCAACTGGTGCAGTGTTATCCTTCACAAACACTAATATATATGTATATATTCACTACTGTACTAAAAAATTGATATCCAGACTTCAAAAGACTTATCAATATTCTGGTCAAATCCATATATTATAGAAATATATGACTTCCAATGACCAAGAGGTTTGCTTTTATCCACAAAGGACATAAGCCTTTACAGTCATCCTGTCATAAGTTCATAAGGCAATACCCTTCTGTTCCGAATGAATCCAGATTCCGTTTGTTTGGCAAGAAAATCTCAGGGAAATCACCCCTATTTTCTGCTTTTGAACGAAATCATGCAATACTAAGTGGTAAGAGAGTCCAACGTCTGATTAACTCTCTACTTCTTAGGGAATTACCCCTAGACCACTCAAGCTTTGCTCTGAAAGATAAACTTTCATATTCATTCTACTCTCTTCCATGTAGATCCAATTACTCCCACTGGGCCTGAGACGCTCAGGTGGTTCTACAAGAGTATGAACAGAACTGGAGTACTGAACTCCATTCACAGGGTTATGGCTATTAAACCAACCTCTATTATCAGAATCCTATACTGCTCACAAAAGAGCCATAGGTCATCAATCGATCCTCAGACTACAAAGTCCGCAGAAACTGTAATGGGTAATGGATAAACCATACTCCCAATACTTACTGGATGGATCGAAATTCGATCTAGGTTAGTAGTATTTAGTGTCATCACCAACAACCAAAGTTGGATGTGGTTTGATCTAATCAGTAAGTAACTACCTTGAGTAACCGTACTCCAAGGTTCAAGGTTTGTTGTTCATAGACTCTATCAGAAAGGATGCAACAGCATAACTGTCCCTTCCCGATGTCAAGAATCTGATAACGAACCTTTTTCTCAATGCTACAAGATATATAACGATTGGTCACTGACCGAACGTGTACGCGAAATTCCCAGTCAAACCATCAAGCATCATGTGCTAAATGCTTATATTGACGGAATTTGGGTGAACTGAATCCACTCATTATCCGTTAATTCCAAAGCACATTCTAAGTAGACTTCTCGGTTCTACACTTCAATGTAAACCGTTATTTCACTTCCAATATCTTTATTGAGTTAAGCAGTGTATTGTGGCACATCTACAACTATGTAAAGGCAATTCAATGGTTTCTTCCTTAGTGAAAGCATTTCACTATGAGGCAGACCGAGCATCAGTCCCTAGGACTATGTGATGGCCCATTTCATAAGCCCCTACTAGCTTGTATCTTTCATCAAACCCCGAAGGTCGTCATGAACAAGCTATGTTACTTCTTTATAACCATTATCCTTTCCCGATTGAAAGGAAAATAAGTCATTGAACCTTTAAGACAATCTAACCAGACTGGGAGAAAGGAATCACCCTGAACCAGTCTTCAGGTCTTGTCTTTTAGGGACTATGCACTAACTGTGGAAAATGAAGAAGTGTTTATCTAAATATAGAAACCAATTGCTTTTAATAGTTCTTAAGATGTGTTTTATATACTTATTTCAGCAGTTGTAAGTGGTTTTGACTTTATCAAACAAAAGTCCGAGTCTTGGATTCGTACTACAAATGGTATATTCACTTCCTATACGACAAACAAATTATCGAATAGAAGGTAAATCCATTCGTTCCAACGAATTTTAAACCGAAAATAAATTTTCCGCGATATCCAAGGATTGAATCCGAGATTCATTTCCTCATATCACTCCCACTATTTATAGCTAAAATTACTGCCCATTGTCTAGTCTATTAATCGTTAATGCATAACTATCTTGTTCTTCCAAAGAACATAGTCTACGAGAAAATCACCAAGGATTCATAGGTTGGTGATCCGAAATCACTATCCTTATCCTATGGTTTTCAGTTTATTAATTTTCGGTTTAGCCTTAAAATCAACTCAGTTTTAGATGACTAACACTCTTAGACATACTCTCCCATTCTTGACTTTCCGTAAATGGAAACAGTTTTGAACTAGCAGTTCGTGTGAGTAGACACTACTCTTGAACCGTGGGATGTCTATTTCGAGTGTTACTTGTCCGGACTTGTCGGATTTTCTAATATACTAGAAAAACAACAAATCATAACATTAAAGCTCCCACTAGTTTATCGGTTCCAAATACCGTCTAACCAGCAATGCTTCATTTTATGATTTTCCAAATTTTCAATTTGAAAATCTCTCGTGTAAACACTTACACAGTTCTAATGTTTCCAGAAAAAATACAAATCATAAAACTCCCACCAGTTCATCGATTCTAAATATCGTCTAACTAGCAACAGTTCATGATTTTCCGATTTTTCAATTAGAACGGTTACGTGTGTAGTCACTACACACTGAAAATTCACTAGAAGAATTTCAAAGTCCGAAATTACCTTTGATCAAACTAAGTTTGTCTTCCGTTTGACACGAATGACACTAGTGACATGCCTATATGTCACTCTGGTTTTTAAAAGGCTTAAGAGAAAATATCTCTTTCGAAAAATAATTGCATTATCGATTAACTAGTTCAACGTCCTAGTTACTTTCCACTTTTTAAAGAAGTCAATACTAGTCAATTATAAAATTTAATCAATTTAGTAAGGGATATAATGCTGTAAATAAAATGACATACATTAATTCAAGTTTAACACTACTATATAATTTTATTTTAGGAATTGTAAACTAAAAAATAAGTCTACTCTACCATTCCAAGGTTTTAACCTCGCATCTCAGTGCCGCCGTAGGGTAGGTCAAAGAGATGACGGTTAAATTGAGACAATCTCATCAATGAATAACTTGTGAGAATCGAACATCCCACGTGAATCGAACATCTCTTTATTCATTGACTACCTTCCTTTTTTAGCCTAGATATTACCAAAAATATCCTTTATGAGTGTGACCTACTATATCGGATCTCTTAGGTACGCCCCGAGTGTGCCGTCGTAGGATAGGTCAGTGACCCGACGAGTACCCAGAAATCCTTATCCTTTCGGAGACCAAGCCATGAATGTTGATAGGGGTGAACACCATCCGTAGGGGGACGAAATCAAAGCGCCGCGAGGCGTCACCCTTCTCTCACTTACTTGTATCTATAGCAGAGGCCGTGGGGTTGGCTGTCGCCTCCCCCGCTCCCACTCAATATTTTGGAAGTGGTGGTGGGTTAACAAACCACGTCTTTTTGATGTTAACATAAAAGCACATCAAATCAAGGATTCCGAATGGTGTCGGTAACGTAGGCAAGCCTACCCGTCCTATTCGTTGGAACATATGTGACAGTCGGACGAAATCGGGTCAAGAGAGCCATATTGAGATTAGAAGGAATCACCCCTCCGCTCTCGGTTTGGCTTAGTCTTGCCGGACCCCCGTGCATACATCACACTAGGAGGGTTAAGTCGTTTGAGCGAAACTCAGTTGACCACCCAACCTATAAGCGAACCGTTTTTATCCAAGATTTATTGTTCTTTTACCATCATTCAATCTCGTAGACACTACGAATTGAAAACGTGATCTCGTTTGGGCTTTAAGGCGGTTCACCGAGAACACACACCGAAAGGCTAACGATTTCATAACCCGTCCTCGGATCTTTAATTAGTTACTAAATTAAATTAATTACCACATATTAATAAAATTTCAACTAATTACGCGAGTTTGTATACATGCCTATTTTAATTACCAAAATTAAAATGCTACATGTATGCATGGAGTGGATTTATGATATGATGCATGTCATGGCAATTCCGATTTTATATCTATTTTATGATCAAACACATAAAAATAAATGCGGAAAATTTAAACACCGAGATGGATCGTTGGCACCCCCGTATCTAATCTATTAGAAAATAAAAAACAACCAAAACCCTAACTAGGGTTTACTACTTTCTAACTAAATCTGCAGCTGTTCGAACTCTTCGACGATCGGCATACCAAACGAACTCGGATCGGGACGAAACTTTCCAGATCATATCTTCACTCCTTGAACTTCAATATGGACGGTTGGATCGGTGCTTTGACTTACCAATTTTCTCCAGTAATCGCCAAACTTGCTGCTGAATCTGACTTTGACTGCACTGCATCAAGGACTTCCTGAGGCAGATCGGGAATCGAGATGACTCCCGATCGACCTGAAATTTTTATGGTACGTCCAAAAATCCAAGTTGATCAATCTGAACGGTCGGATTTTCGTTTCAATGGTCCAAACTTTCCCAGAAAATCGAGGAAGAAACAGGTAGTGTTTCTGTGAATCCTGCGTTTTTCTGTTACAGCAGCCTCTTCGCAGCATCAAACGGATATTGAAACGGACTCTGATCGACGCCAAAATTTGTGGAGTTGATCATCATCTTCTAATCTTGATTGTGACCGGAGGGATCTTCGTTTCAACGGTTCGATCAACGGGAAAAGAAAAAATACTAAACAGCTACTAACTAGATCTATTTGCTGGAAATTAAACTTGCAGTAAAGATAAATTACATAATTTCCTATACTCATATGAACGAATTTTCATTGTTTATATGAGTGTACAATAGATCTAACGGGTAAACAATGCCAACCCCAATCCATCTCTTCAACCACAACAATCGCAACAACATAAAAAATATGTAA
This sequence comes from Gentiana dahurica var. dahurica, assembly GCA_024500145.1. Classification (NCBI taxonomy): domain Eukaryota; kingdom Viridiplantae; phylum Streptophyta; class Magnoliopsida; order Gentianales; family Gentianaceae; genus Gentiana; species Gentiana dahurica. The sequence goes on along the minus strand of CM044903.1, from coordinate 83,456,389 downwards.
ACATGCATCGGCCAAAATTTAAAATAAAAGCTACATGTTTTCCACTCCTAGATCTAATATTTTATACGAATAAATATAGATCCCCTTGGCGACTGATACCACTGTTAGTAATATCATCCGCAGCGGAAGCGATTTTAAGGATCTAGATCTATATAATACACGTAATAAAATAACTAGATCTATTCTACAAGGGGGTTGTAGAACATACCTCTTGGATCTCAAAATCCAAGTTGGAGAACCGCAATAGAAAAGAAGGTGTGAAGAGCACCACGATCTTCCGTACGTGTGATCCAAGCAACTCCCGGTGGAAGGAAATCCTCGTCTCGAATCCTTCCGATATGCTACCCGGAAAAATCTCCAAGATTTTCCCCAAAATCACCTTTGGCGAAAATTTCTTTCTTCTTCTCTAAGAGTTGATAGTCGAAATTTTCATGTGTGTCAAGGCTTGGGAGAACTCTCTTTATATAGGAGAGTAAAACTTAGCCTCCAAGGATTTTTATTTATCAAACAAAATAAATCCTTTAATAAAAGATAATTCCATAATATTCTAGAACAAATCTAGAATAATATTTATCTTTATTATTTACCATAAATATTTATCCAATAAATATTTTATGCACATGTCTCATTAATACACAAGAAAATAATTTCTTGTTCAATATTAAAAGAGGGGGGGGGCGAAATTTAACAATATTGACCTAGTCAATATTAATTTTGCCATCACACAATAATTGGGCCAAGATTATGGAAAATGTCTTTTCCACATATTTAATTATTTAGCCCAACTAATTTAATAGTCCACTAAACAATTAATTCACATATCGTTTTAATAAAGTCCAACAAGAACTAAATTAATATTCTTACGATTCGACGTCCGAGAATAGCTATGCTATATTAGGAGGCACGTCGGGGACCATGGACTAATAATCAGCGGCTCCGATAAATCAAATAAATAATTATAGAATAATTATATTCGATAAATCAATCACAGGAATATGCCACCATAATCCCGTGACTGCACTCCTCCGATTATAAGATTATATTTATCTCCCCACGAGAATAATAATAAGCGTCCATTGATATAATCATTACATATGGATTAATCCTCCATAGACTGTTCATTCTAAATCGGAAATTTACCGTTAACCCTTTTAGAACCTCTTATCCTTATTTACCATTAACCCCTAGTGATCAATTAGTGCACATAACTCGACTAGTAGCTAATTAGTCAAATGTGAACTCCGGGATCGATCATTTTCTTAGGGCTAACAAATAAGAGAACTGTCCTATCTACTTCCATAAATGGAAGGAATGGATTCCGTATCTATGATAACACAGACTACTCACTCAATCCAGTACAATGCCAAGATGGGGTAATTCGGACCACAGACTCAGTGTAATCCTTAACCGTCAAGTCAAACCTCATACTGATTCAAGCAGTTGACTGTGATCACCTCAGGATTAAGATATATCCATAAATATGATCATCCATTGATTCGATAAGACTTCTCGATTACGGAATTATATCGTGAACTCTAATCAAATCGGTCCAGCCCTATATGATATATCTATCGTATATAAATGCCCCATTAGGTTTTCTTAACCGAAAGTCCGGATAAGACAATCACACCTATTGTGTTCTGGGCGCATTAATAGCACGTTAAAGGAGAGACCCGATACTCTCGATTAACTTCACTACGGCTAATTGTATTTTAAGTACATCTTCACTAACTCAATCCTCCCGTGTATATACCATACACTGAGTTAAGTGATTACATAAACGATATACTTAGGGTTTTCTGTAGTGTAAATACTATTGTCACATCGGTGAATATGAGAATAATAAATATGAATAATAACATCATTTCATTTATTAAATAAAACAATTACAAAATTGTCTTTCGGGCATTACACCTAACAGATAGAGCCCCCATCCTTAATGTAAGATTGACAATAACTGACTCATATTCTTTGCCTAATCCTCCCAAAGTGGCAAGAATTAGTTCAGCTCGAGTAATAGGATATCCAACATCACTTAACTTGTCTGAATATGTCTTCATTTGTGCCAAATAATTTGCCATAGTTTTTGATCCTTTTTCAGCTTTAGTTAATGCATCCTTATACTCCAACATTTGAGCTTCACATTGATTATTGAACAACAACTCCAAAGTTTTCCAGATCTCATGTGAAGTAGCACATCCTACCACTTCAACTAGAGCTTGTTCAGTCATGGATGCCAAGAGCCAAAAAGTCAACAAGGAATCCTTGGCCATCCATTCATCATACGCATGATTTACAGATGTAAGAACAGATGAGGTCAAATATGGAACACCCAGATACTGTGGTGGACATGGAAGAGTGCCAAGCAAAAAATGTTCTACTTTATGACCCCTTACAACCGGAAGAACACTAAATTTCCACAACAGATAGTTATTCCTATCTAATTTGACAGAACATGCTTGATTAAGATTACCTCCTAGAGTGTGAACGGGAGTTGGGGCTGGTGTAAGACTCATGGAGGAGAACGGAGACCTTTGAGTCAGCAATGCTGAGCTAAGATTTGTCATAAATCCAGATGGAAAAGTACTGTGCATGAATCCAATCGAAGGAGATGCACTGTGCATGAACCCGATCGAAGGAGATGAGCTGATTCTAGCTCCAGCAGAAGATATTACTGGATTTTGGCTGACTCCAATGTATGTTGAGCTCACTGGAATCTGTGAGGATGAGCTCACCGGAATCTGGGAAGAAGTACCATCACTGTGTGTACTTCCTTGGTCACCGGTGGACGGTGGCGGCGTCGCCATCAGCGGTGCTCCGATACCAACTTAAAGAAGAAGAACTAAAGATAAAGATGAACTTTCATTAATGTTTTCTTAGATTTCATCCACAGACTGAATCCTAGCATATATGCTGGATATTGTTAAAACAAACTACACAAATCTCAAGACACAATTTAATCCAAAGGTTCTAGTTGACACACCACACTACACACTTGTATACTCTAAACAAGTGACACATGTCAACATTAAAAACTTATCCAAATAAGTCATTTTACTTTTCAGTACATATACCAAATCCGGGTCAACTTAACACACAAATACACAATACTTGCATAATATAAATGAGAAACTACCAATGTTGGCAGCATGAGGCATATAACAAGCCTGAGCCAACTTAGCACACAAGACACAATATAAATGAGAAACAGACAATGTTAGCAACAATGTTTGAACAATGATCTACTACTTTGATTACCATGTTGAACTACCATCTTTTTCTGAACGTTAAGCTAATGAAATATAGATAATTAACGTTCTATATACTTTTAAACTCCAAATAACAGATATCTCACGATAGAATTTTTTCAATGAGTAATGATACATGAGTGATATAACTGTTGTGCCTCCATGATTAGTTTTTTCCAGACACCGATCTCCTACGATGTATTTAACCGCCAAATATATATTACACACAATTCGACTCGTTTCATTATCCACCGTAACACTCGTGACTCGCCCCTCGTGGTGAACAGTGGTTTTATGGTGGTCCAGGACCACCATGTCATACTTGTCTATCAATGAAATGTCTTATAAAAAGGGTAAAAATGTCAATATATGGGATTTATATTTTACACGGTGGACCCTTGTGTTATTTATCATTTTTCTATTGGTTCTAAATCACCAAGCCATCATTGGTCCAGGAACATAATAAAATTTGCCCGTGGTGAAATGTGGAATTGTCAACAAATTGCCCGATTTTCACGAGGGAACCGTTTCTGTCATGGGGCGGTCAATTTGAGTAGCTCAGTCCCATGAAAAATGGCGGAAACCACCCTCTACATTTCCTCCTCCGTGTTTTGCTGGTATGCTTTCTTATCGCCGCTTCTGCGCCCCTTGCGCAACCTCCTATCCAGTTACGTCACTTTCCATTAAGCTCTCCTGTTGACCGGAAATCTATAGCCTCTGGCGGAAAGGTCGGCTTTTACCTCTTTCAATTGAAGAATCTCACCTCTTCTATGTCCAAAGCTCGAGTGTACGCTGGTATTAACGTGCTTCGCCCTCGAGAATACTGGGATTATGAGTCTCTCGCTGTCCATTGGGGGTAAGTTTCATGTCTTATCGTATGACCCCCAACATTTTCCTTGTTTTTATTTAGGTATAATTGAGAATCTGGGACATTAGATCCGCCCTTGCTACATTTTCAAGAGATTTTAAGTTGTAGTTAGCGATTTTGTTTTGTAGTGTCCAAGACGACTATGAAATCGTTCGCAAGGTTGGTAGGGGAAAATACAGTGAAGTGTTTGAAGGAATAAACGTAGGCAATAATGAGCGATGCATTATCAAAATCCTGAAGCCCGTTAAGAAGAAAAAGGTGGTTTCAGCATAAGCAATATTGTCTCCTACATACGCTCAATATCACTGGATTCAGCTTCCTATCTTGTTGAAATTATTTTTGTTTTCCGTGAAAAAAAAAACAGGATCTCATTCAAAATGCAAAACACTGTTACAGAGCAAGTCTTAAACTATGTAATGGGAACTATCTATCTGTTAGCTAATACCATCATCAACATTTGCACTAGTTAGTGATATTGCTACCCTGATCAGGATCCTCGGCTTTGGGAACCCTGCTTCCCCCCTGCTTTTGTCGCGGTGGCGGCATCACGTCCGTGCATCGAGTTTGAGGAGAGAGGAGGTCGAAATCATCAGGCGGTCGATGTGCAGCCACGTCCCCAAAGCTGGGCCAAAGCTGCGACCTCAAAGCCGAGGATCCGCTTCCGACTAGTATCAGCAAAAGTTTACATTAGTAGGGCAATCATAAACTAGTAGTAGGCAGGTGTAAATCAAGGGTTTTTTTTCTCCAACTAGAAGGTATCTTGATGATTCAATCACGCCCGTACAACTTTTCGGAATATACTTCCGCTCCAATCCATGCCAAAGATTGCAAATTGTTTTTTATTCTTCATTTTTTATTTTAAAGTTTTTGGTCGTTATGTTGACATTGTAAAATCTTTTTATTTTCAGCATTGTGCTCAAATGTTGAATGTTGTTCCTCTTTCATTAGATCCTTTACTGGATAAATAGTTCCATGTTAATCGCACTCTCGATTTTACTGCTAATGGTGTTATTTATCTCCCTGTCCTTTTTATACAGATAAAGAGAGAGATTAAAATACTGCAGAACCTTTTTGGGGGACCAAATATAGTAAAGCTCCTAGATATTGTCAGAGATCAATACTCAAAAACTCCGAGCTTGATTTTTGAGTATGTGAATAGTACAGATTTTAAGGTTTTGTATCTCACTCTGGCAGATTATGACATCCGTTACTACATATATGAGCTTCTGAAGGTAAAACACCCCACCAGCAGAAAATTGAAAAATAAATTGCTCTCCCTTTCTGTAGATGTAGTTGTTGTTGTTCAGTGAGGTATATGCTCGGAGTAATAGTGTCAGACTATTTAAGCAGCTTATCTAAATAGCATGCACATTAAGAGAAACATGATTCATGGAGGAAAAAAAAAAGGAACTTCACATGACATTGATAAACCTAGTGAATATGTGCTTATCGTCTATGCAGTTGTTTTTTGCTTGCCTTCTTGGGCTTTTCGTTTACTACATATGATCTAGAATATTCTTATTTCTTGAAATTTGAACATTGAGTTGCTAAATCTGAAAAAACACAATGGCCATCTAGTTCTTCATTTTTCTGTACCGAGTTAAATATGTAAGATGAGCTTTGGTTGAAAGTACTTATGTCATGAGCATATGGTGTTTTATTTCACAGACTTATGTTGTATATTCCTGTATAGGCATTAGATTATGGTCACTCGCAAGGGATAATGCATAGGGACGTGAAGCCTCATAATGTAATGATAGACCATGACTTGCGCAAGCTTCGGTTGATTGACTGGGGTCTTGCTGAGTTCTACCACCCTGGCAAGGAATATAATGTTCATGTAGCGTCAAGGTAGCAGCTAAATATATGACAATATGCATTATTTTCCGTGAAACTGTTGGCTTTGACACCTTATTCGATTGCATTACTTCATCAATCCTGCATTTTGTGGGTACCTTATTTTAGGTTTTGTAACGTTTATAGTAATACTTGGACATGCTTTGAGCTTTTTCTTCAGATACATTTTGCCCTGTCAAACCCTTCCCAGATGCTAATATGGTCATTCATTTCTTTATCTATTTGAAAAAGGGTGGTATACTCACAGAAAAGTTACACTGTTGAAGTTTTATCAAATCTTCACATAGGGATGATTTCAATGGTTTTCCAAGCACATGATTGCTTAATTTGCTATTATGAATGTTCTTTTGGTCGTATGTTTCTTTTGGTTTTTGTCAGTTCAGTCTCAGTTTCATGTGCTGGCCTACTTGCTTTGAGAATTGAAGGAACACATAAGACAAATTCTCATATTGAGAACAATTATAACAGTAGACATATTCAAGATGAATGTTTTTAGTGAATTTGCCTTGTCTTACTTCAAACGAGACATATGATATTGCCCCTGGTATGGAGTTTTTAGTCTACTTACAAAGTACCTGAAAGTAAATTCGATCTCTTGAAATATGACTTTCTTATATGGGAAGAGTTCTGTCATGCAGTTGCCACTGCCTTTCGGTGACAGCTGTAAGTATGAGTGTCGATGCTTGGCTTTGGTGTATATTTGGCGTCCTATAGAAACTCAATTGACAAATTCCATGTTTTTGGGATATTAGAGTTTTACCATGCTCTTAAGGCTATATAAATATTGGCTGTATCATAATACATACAGAAGTAAATTTCAAGCCATACATAAAAAGTCATACATATTTGACTTTGCTGAGACTGATGAATATGCTCATTTTTTCTTCTTTAGAGCTCTCTGCTGGCTCCATGATACAATATGGCAAGATGCTGTTAATAATTTGCAGTCGTCAGTTGCATGAGATGGTCAATAATCAATATCTGAGTCCTCAGTTCAACATCATTTTGAAAACTAATTTTCTTATTCCTCTTAATCAGATACTTTAAGGGGCCTGAACTTCTTGTTGATTTGCAAGACTATGACTACTCCCTTGATATGTGGAGCCTTGGTTGCATGTTTGCAGGGATGGTGAGAATATTTCTCTTTCACATGTATATTGCTTGCGTGCATTTGATGTTTCGGATGCGTCCCTCTGCATTTTGATCCTGCTGACATGGTCGGTGAAGGTTTTTTTTGTTTGTTTGTTTTCAGTAAAGTTTTGTAGTGCCCGATTCTAAATTATGTCAAAACAGACTGGTGCGGGCCTCAAATTATCTGCTTGTTCTATTTTCTCTTGATAATAAGCCTCTTTCTTTCTAGATTTTCATGAAGGAACCTTTCTTTTATGGTCATGACAATCAGGACCAGCTTCTCAAAATCGCGAAGGTAATTTTTTCTATCTTTCTTTCTTTCCTTTTCATATTCTTTTGGCCATATAGCTCAAATCAGTTTGGTCCTTGTGAATCATGCTGTGTGAACTGTGATGTTTCTCTTCTCAAAAGTCCTATCTGGTTCAAATAGGGGATATATGTGCACTTATTTCATTAAATATTTTATATTTGTGTGAGAGTGGACTAAGAAAAAACGTTTTGGATCCTTATTCTTTCACTCACGTAGAATGATTTGTAGCGTTCGTCTTTGGATCCCTCTTCTGTGTGTAAAAGTAATGTTGGGAAGGCTTTCGTTCATGAATATTCAGTCTTTATCAACTATTTTGTTCAAAGGTTCTTGGAACAGATGAACTAAATGATTATTTGCACAAGTACCATTTAGAGCTGGATCCTCAACTTGAAGCTCTTGTTGGGAGGTAGTTATCTCATCAATCATCATCTCCTTGTATGTATAGTTTTCGCATCTGAAATTATGATCTTGAACCTCAAAAGCATTTTCCATAGCATATACCACTCTGAATATGCTTTTACTTTTCGGATCATTTGGATCGTGTAATATGATGGTTTCCTGTTTTATTTACTACTTTGCAGTCATAGCAGGAAGCCATGGTCAAAGTTTATCAGTACTGATAATCAGCATTTGGTATCACCTGAGGTTCATTTTATTGGCTTGTTAGAATTTCTGCTTCTAAGTTTGTTGGTATTGTAGACTATAAACTGATCTTTTTCCTAACGGGCAGGCTATTGATTTTCTGGACAAGCTTCTTCGTTATGATCACCAGGATAGGCTTACAGCAAGAGAAGCAATGGTAATTTTGAATATAGATGTTCAACCCTTTTAATGCACCAACTCCATTTATGGTGTCACCACACTCCTTTTAATGTCCTTCTGAGAGTATGCACATCCCACTTCATCAATGTCTGATATAGACCATATATACTCGAATTTTTTATTTTTTTTAGCATTGTGTCATGGTTAACTGTGGTGCATTTAAAAGTCCCTTTTTAATTATGGTTTCTTGATTTGTTTAACCTTTTATTTGCTTGGTTTGTTCATATTTTGTTACTTTTCCTCTTCTCTCCCCCCTCCCCCCAAAACCACACTCTTTCCCCACCCCTACCCACTCACCCACTGCTTGATGTCTAGGCTCATTCCTATTTCTCGCAAGTACGAGCCGCGGAAAATTGCAGGATGCGGAGGCAGTAAAGTTTATTATGGACTATATTTGCTGGAAAATGACACTACATTGTGCTACTAAACTTTTGTAGATAGAAAGGTTATATATATATATATATATATATATATATATATATATATATTCCACCGAGTTGGATGTTCTGATGTACTGGCACGATAATTTTCAATGTACATATTGCCTGTCTTCATTGTAATTCATTTGTTAACTAGTTTAATTAATGCGGTTGGAACGGTGAAAGAAGGAAATGAAGTTTATAACATGTGACACGAATGATGGTAGGTGGTAGGATAGGATGTGATAGGGTGGGTGGTCGGGTAAGATATGGTGGTGTGGAGTAAGGTGTATAAGGTAGAGTAGGATGGGGTTACGGTAGCTAATGGGTAAGGGTCAATAGAGTAGGGTGGGGGGTTTGGTAGGTGATGGGTAAGGGTCAATAGAGTAGGGTAGCTACCCTAACACCCAACTTACTTGACCTCGCCTAATCCTACTACCTTAGAGCAACCCCAATTGTTGCCTCCAATCACATTTTTCAGACACATCGTTTTCCGTTTCAGTTACACTTTTTCATCATCCTAAAAAAATTTCACTCTAATAGACCACCTTTATACAACCTCCAATAAACAACTTTTATCTTTCATCTCAACTAACAAATCTACCCATATTAATATCTTTCAGTGGAGGGTGTGAAGCGACCTTCGACTTTATCTCCTTCGATCGTATACACAAGGCAGACGACAAAGCTATCACATTTATTCTGCTTTGATTTCCACTGATGTAATTATTTATGGGGCAGGGATTTTATTGAGAGTGCATAGAGCGAGTACTCTTCCCTATGTGATGAATTTTCCTACTCTGGATTTGCCACATATAGGGTTTAAGGAGGTCATGCTATGCACTCTATCACATAAACTTGGGGCGGGCCGGGATATGGCAATGAACCTTGTAGCACTTTATTTGGTTTATAAATAAAAATAAAGTTGTTTTAAAAATATATAATAAAATAAATAAATAAATAAATAAATATTTTCCTTCCACAAACTAACAAAAAAAAAAAAATACAATCATATTTTCCCGTAATGAAAATGTCGTACAAATCTACCCAAATTAATATATTTTCTTTTTTTTTTATAATCTTTTGCTTTGTTGTTGTTGTTATTATTATGATTAGTATTAGTTTAAGAATAAATGGAAGAAATGTTTTTTATTAGGAAATAAGCTTTTGATGTGACATAAAGTTGGAGGAGAAGCTTTTAAGGGCATCCACAATGGTCCCTCAACAAAACCTCTGAAATCAATTTGAGGGCACTTTACTCTACAATGACACCTGGATAGACACCCAATTCTGAAATTTTGCTACCTTCCCCCCGTAATATCAAGGAGTAGTTAAAGGCTTCTCCCTCCAACTTTATGTCACATCAAAAGGGAAAATATATTAATATAGGTAGATTTATTAGTTGAGATGAGAGAGAAAAGTTATTTATTGAGGGTTGTATAGAGGTTGATTATTGGAGTGAAATTTTTTTTGGGTGTTGAAAAAATGTAACTGAAACGGAAAACGATGTGTTTGGAGGGTGTAATTGAGGTCGGTTACTGGGGTCGCTCTACTCCTTGATATTACGGGAGAAGGTAGCAAATTTTCAGAATTGAATGTCTATCCAGGTACCATTGTGCAGTAAAAGACCCTTAAAATTGATTTTAGAGGTTTTGTTGAGGGCCCATTGTGGATGTCCTTAGAGCAACCCCAACAGGTCCCTTATACACCACCCGAAAATACTTCAAAAACAATTTCAGGGGATTTTTTGGTCCAATGGCCCCTTATACACCACCCGAAAATAAAATTTTCTTTTAACCTCCCTCTAACTCTCAGGGGGCTGCTCGGGTATGCAAGTTGTCAAGGGCACTCTTTTGCTTTACAATTCCTTTGCAAGTTGCACAAAATAATACTATAATAAGAAAAAAGTTGTTTATTAAGGGTTGTATAGAGGTTGATTATTGGAGTGAAATTTTTTTTAGGTGGTGAAAAAATGTAACTGAAACGGAAAACGATGTGTCTAGAGGGTGTAATTGAAGGCAACGATTGGGGTTGCTCTTACCCATCACATCTATACTACCCACCCTCGATTATTTTTATCTCTCTATCACGATTATTTCTTTTTTTTTAAGGGGTCACGATTAAATTCTTGAGACATTATAATATACAATTTTTAATCGGTTACTAAATAAATAAATATATAATAACAAATTCAAATTTTGTGTATAATAATGATAACGCATAAAAATATATAATAATCTGACCCGTGGGTTTATGTAACTACACCCACACTAACACTACCTATGTACTCTCATGGGGATCAAGTCGTCATAATTCTCATGTTCAGTAGTTTTATGGTGGTCCAGAACCATCATGTCATACTTGTCCTCCAATAGGATTTCTTAAAGGAGGGAGCAAATTTGTAAAAGCATGGCATTTATATTTTACACGGCTGGGCCCCGTGTGTTTTTCTGGATTTCTATTGGTCCTGAATTACCAAGTCATACTTGGTCCAGGACCACCATAAAATTCCCGTCTCATGTTAATTGAGCGTACTTTTTTATGCTTAATAGAGGTTTATATAGTAAAGAGGTCGTAAGGATGACGTATGTATAATAATTGCTGCCATGTCAAGATTAAGATAGCAATATCAACGCAAGTGTAATAAGAGCGAGAATGTATGCATATCTCATTGCATACATATATATGGGCGGAGCTATAGAGGCTTTAGGGGGCTCGTGCCCCCTCAGATTTTTCGTAATTACCAAAATGCCCTTTATAAATAGTAATATTCACAATGCATCATTATTTATTATACTTATCAAATGCTAGATCTATGTTCATAGTGGCGGAATGATGCAGCATCTGTTTTCAATTGGGTAGGTTGTTGGTTCAATTCCTAGCAATCATATTTTTTCCCAAAACTTTCGAATTTTTTTTGAACACTTAATTTTACCCCCTGGATGCAACCTGTGCATTGAGGGTGATCAGATACCTCAAGCCTAAGACTTATTATATGCTTCAGTAATAATGTAAGTAAGAGCTCTAGCAAATAGCCGAGGGATTGAGGCTTGTCACTTATGGTTGAAGGTGTCCTCTGCCTTAGGGCTGAACACATCGTGAGCCCTAAAGCCTATGATGGTTGGTCACTTTAAGGTGCAAGGCCCTGAGCTCTAGTTTTTTTTCACGAGGCCTTGAGTCATGACCCTATAAGGACTCTTTTACATAGGATGACGTGATGTTGAGCCCTTAAGAATGTTGGGTCAATCGTATATGTGTCAAACAACTATGGATTCATATCAAAGCTCAAGTCCATCTCAAATCCAATTGTAGCACGAGATATTTCTGCATGACACAATTCAATGACCTATGAAAAAGAAGAATCCTAGATCAAAATGAGAGGTGGTTAATGATGTGATTTTCAAATAATATTCACTAAGACTATCGCGAGCGCATGCTTTATGGTGTAGCACTTAGGATGTCATCTCACGGAGACTAGGTTGTTGAGTACCAACAATTCACGAAGATCGTTAGATAAACACACCATATGGTTTACTTTCGATAAGGAAATAAAAAATTAAAAAATAGATAACCTATCCACCTAATACAACTTCAAGAATTTGTTGAAAATCAAAACCGAAGAACCTCTAGGAATTCAAGTTCACCACGGTAATGATAAAATATTTCTCTATTCATAGATTCTTACTTTTATAGTTGAATTATCTTTTTTTTTTAGGGAGAATGACGTGTATAAGCGAAAGTAGACAATCATCGTTTCGAACAAATTATGATCGTGTCTAGCTTGATTTCAAATATTGTGTCTTGCTCATTGAAGTAATCTAGACCCATTGAGTCTTGTAATTCGTTTAGCCAAGAGAACTTCTCTCAACTCTCATTCTCATGGAATTTGTTGATTGACTTCAGGTATCTAAAATATCAATTCATCGCCTCGAAAAAAAAATATATATATAATTCAGTTTCACCTTTCAGCGCATCATGAACTTAACAAATATTTTTTTATATAAATAATGAATTTCATCTTTCGATCCCTCAAACCATTAATTTATACAAAATTGCTTGCTAAAATCAATTCAAAATCATAAGAATTCATAAAAATAAGGATAACCACAACTTTACGTCATATATCCATCAACGGGATACATTGAATCCTAGAATACAAATCTACTCACATAGACACGTGAGAATGGCGGGGAGTATTTGTAACAACGTTGTCACAAATAATACTTTCTCCATTTTTTTTATCTATCGCAGAGAGAAAATTCAAACAGATTAAGAATATGATTAAAAGAAGGTAAAATGATTATGTTGTCCTTTGATTTTTTCAATACATGCATAGGTAATAGTGATGCAAATGAGAAAAGTTATTATACTACAGGTATTAGTGGGTGATACCAAGTAGACAGTTAAGATTTGTCTAAATTTACATTCTCTCACCTAGTAATGGTGTGTAGGTGTGATTTGGCATGATCTCAACCGTCCACTTTGTATCACCCACTATTACCTGTTGTATAATAACTATTTTCGATGCAAATTGACTTTTAGAGTTTTTCGCATTGGAAATATGTTTTTTTATTGGAGATGTAATTATTTTGTTGGTAAAAAGGAAAATAAATAAATAATAAATTGAAAATGTAAAATAACAGATAAAAAATAACAAAGCAAAAAGTAAAAATGACAGTTAAAAAAAACGGAAGGATTAGTATTTGCATCAACTCAAAATCTATGTTACCTACAATACCTTTTGAGACAACCTGTTGATGCAAAAAATTGTTTTTGCATAAACTTTTTGTTGACTAAAAAGTTTCTCGTATCTAAAGGTCCAAATTCTTGCAGATGATCGTTATGTCACTATTATGACATGACGGATGTGCCTGTATTATTAATCAGTTTTGAATCACAGTCCTATGTCATCTTTTAGTCTGAATTCAACATTCATACACAATCAAACTCAAAGTCTGGAAACCGGATTAAAATGGATATTTTCATAGCATGAGAGTGATGAGGGTACAAAAAAAAATCATCCTCCGACATCCCATCTCCCATGTTAATTTCCTAGCTTATCACTTTCTATGTTATAAAATAGAATGATAAAGAGCAATGGCGTCTTAAATTTGTTGTGTCTATTTCATTACTCATAAAATAAAATAAAAACAACACACATTTAGTCAAAAACAAACTGGCAACACATTATTAAAATCAATTTACTATCTTAACATAAAAAAAATTGTAAACTTGAAGTGACCTTATATACATACATATTGAAATTGAACTAGGAAGTAATAATTGGAATGGATTTAATTATAAAACATTAAAAAAACAAAATTGAAAAAGATAAACCATTACAATTAAAAACAATTTTTGGTAAGTGGATCTTCAAAATCTAAAAATCTAAAGTGAGAGAAGTCTTCATGGCAATATTTGACGAGACAGTAAAAAGAAGAGCGGAAATTAATAAGCTGCTTAATTATACTACCTCCGGTCTAAATTATAAGTCATCTTAGAATTTTCACATTGATTAAGAAAGTAGTTAAATGTAATTAATGTAGGGATAAAATGTCTAATACACCCCTTGACTATTATAAATACAACAATTGTGGAGTCAATAAAAGTGGTTGGATTGATATAAATTAGGGGTAAGATAAGGAAAATGTTCATTAATGCTCTCTTGATATTATGAATGACTTATATTATGGGAACAAAGGAAAAAAGCTAGGATGACTTATATTTTGGACCGGAGGTAGTACTATATTACTAATAATAATCAGATTTCTGAAAATAAAACAATAAAATTAATTTTTGTTTGTTTGTGGATCATCAAAATCTAAATTGAGAGAAGTGTCAACGGTAACATATACGGGAAAAATACGCAGCTTAATCGATATCCCCACGCAAAACTCATAAATTGAGAATTACTGTATATAATTAAGAACTCCGAAACTTATAAGGACAAATCATTATATTCTCAATTTAAGGAAATTAAGAGTCCCCCAATATTCATTCTACTGTAAGAAATTAAGAATACTAAAACCCTGATCGGATTAGGAACTGATCCTTCCCCATTATAGTATATATACAAATCAAGAACCCATTTCTTTTATTTATTTCTTGTTATTGATTCTTCCCTGTGATCAGAGCTACTGCTTCTTTTCTTCTTCTTGCAAGTTGTTAATCAATCATGGTGGCCGTGAGATTCTTACCGCCGACGCCGCCATGGCTGCAAAAACTGCTGAAGAAAGATTTCTATAATGAAGAAAATAAGTGCAGAATCCATAAGTCTCAGTACGAGACCTTCTTTTGTAAGGATTGCATGAGTGATTTCTTCTGTCAGATTTGCGCTAAGGATATTATTAACAGAGACCATGAAAACCATACTATTGTCAAGGTACCTTTTTTTTTTCTTCTTTGGGTTTTTGTCTCTCTCACACACACATTACAACATCGATCTTCTAATTATTTTTACAATTTTTTGGAAATTAATTGTAGGTATTTACATGTTCAAGACAAGCATCCGTGAATATAGTGGAGTTTGAGGAGATTTGGAGCATCAAAGATATTCAGCCTTACAGAATCAATGGGAAAATGGTGGTCTATTTGAGGACCGACAAACAAGGTATTACGTCGCCTGATAATGGATGCCGAACTTGCCAGCGCCGGTTACTTGATCACGAGACGTACAAGTACTGTTCGATCAAATGCCAAGTAAGATTTTGCTTAATATATATTGCAATTTCTGTTTTATTTATTTATGATCTTCAATTAATTGACTCTAATAACTCACAAATGTTAATTAATCTTTCTTATTCTTCTCCCTGCAGATCAAATCTGACAAGTACAGGAATGGGGGCCGTGTGGAATCGAATGAAATTGAAGTGAATGATGTACCTGTACCTGTACCTGTACCTGCTGCAACGGAAAGTCCACCATGGAGAAGGGAAGATCAGGCTGCAGTATTAATATTGAATGAATCAAAGCAGCAGGCGGCGGCGGCGGCAGCAGCTAATGCTGGGCGAGCTAAAGCTAAGAAGCGGCGGCGGTGGTCTCAGTCTCAGTCGCAGTGGCAGATACCTAAAAGAAAAAGAAACGATCAAAAGCGGCGTAGAACCGATGAACCACCACCACCGGTGACGGTGATTAATGGTGTGACTGCCATGACGGTGAATATTGGAGCAATGGTGGTTGTTCCGCCGGTGAAAAAGAGTCGAAGAAAACAGTTGACGCCTCATAGGGCACCCTTGAAATAGTTCCCTGCCCTTAATTACCCGTTTAATTGGGTTTTGATTACCACTTGAAGAAGAAGAAGATAATTAAGACTCATTAATTATCTCAAGATTATTCACTTTATTGGCTCAGCAAATTAATTAAGGAGTTGGCTTAATTTGCTACCTTTCTATTATTAGCCCTAGCTAATCCTATTTTGCAGATATTCAGCCTTGTAATTACTGGGTTTTAACTAGTTTGTTTATTCCCTTGTCCAACATTCTTTATTTCTTCACATTCCCCTGGAAGGAATTATTATTATTATTATTTTTCCCTTGTCTCTGGATATCCCCTTAGTCTTTTTGTTTGTTTGTTTGTTTGTTTTTTTTTTTTTTTTTTTTTTTTTTTTTTTTTTTTTTGTTTTTTCCCAAACATTTGTGTTGATGTATAATTCGTTTCAAGTAGCTATTGTAGCAACTTGATATAGTTTCAGTAGCGCTATAGACACTTGACTTTCAATACAACATGTTTTTATATAATTGGTTGAGGTAAGATTTATATAAATAGCTGAATGTCTACTGAGTCCGGCTTTGAAGACGTGGACGCATCGGGGCCGTTCGTTTCAGGTCGGGGAAAGAGAGCACACACTTTTGGACGGCCACGATCACGCCGCGTCGACAAAAGCATGGGAGAGAGACTGGGGAACAAAAGCTGAGGATCCAGTTCGATTATAAAGAGTCACTATACATAATATGTGACAAGGACGAGGTAGGAGTGCATTGAGGAATGAAGTAACAAATGTATTGTGTCAAATTTTTATCGTAGAAGTGTTGTGATCATTGTATTTTTCATTTCATCTAGAATCAAACTTGTGAAAATCAGTTCTGAAACCAAAACCAACTTCCCGTGATGCAATATGAGAGCACTTCCAGCAGAAGCATCAAATTTTATCCTTAAAATAATATAAAATAATACATATTCATATTTTACAACATCTCAATCCAAAAACATCCACAACAGCATCCCTATAACATTTCAAATAATATTAAATAATATATATTCTACCTCACAACCCTATTTATACACATTAAATATTTATTATTTCACTCCAGCAGCATCCTTATCCATATAATTTTTAATAAATAAATATGTTTAGGGCGTGAAGAGTGTATCCCCACAAGCAGGGATGCACTGTTCATATCCCTAAAAATAAATAGGGATAGAGACTATGCTGTAGAAGCTATTTTGGGGTAAACTCTATTTTTTATCTTCATTTTAGGGATATGGCATCATATAGGGCTTTTGCTGGGAGTACCCTGAGAATCTACCTTGAAAAGGTCATTTTTTACTTCAGAACTAACATTTTACTATGTCAATCCTGTAAAAACAATGTGATGTATCGATAGATGGGTGCAACCGTCTGCAAATAAATAATACTCCCTCCGTAATTTTGATCTGTCACATTTCAAAATTTGTTTTGTTTTCATTTATCTGTCATTTTATATTTTCAATGCATCATTTATTATTTTTTCCTCCTCTACCAATAAAATATTTACATATTCAATAAAAAAATAAATTTCCAATACTAAAAACCTCTTTTTACCAACAAATTATTTACATTTCTAATAAAAAAAATACATTTTCAATACTATATTTTAGACATATTAATTATTTTCTTAATCTGTATGATTTTTCTCTCTGCGACATATAAATAAAAATGGAGGGAGTAGCATTTTTTTTCTCTTTTCTTTTCCCTTTTGATAATAGTCCAAGATGTACCAGCTAGCTACTCATGATTTGCCGCTTGTAAGTTCAAGACGCGCACCCAAGGTGCAGTGTAGTCTGTCCTCAAGGTGTTTTTTTCCTTAGAAAATGAGTCACTAAACTTGTCATCAAGTAAGTATCGGCCTAGTGATTAACACTAGGTCATAACCTGGTAGTAGCCACAGTTTGAGTCTTGTTTGGGACGAAAATGGTACGTGTGTATGAATCTTTTGTTTCCTGTAAAAATAAAAAATAAAAAATAAAACTAGTCATCACTTTTTAGTAAACAACTTGCATGGGTACGACCGCTAAGCCTCGACAAGTGCAACAACCTGTATTTGCACCCTTTGTTATTATTGCTACATCATAATCAAGGGGTCCTACATCAGCAAATGTGCAACTTATGTCAATCATTGCGACCGAGCGGTTGCGCACGTATTATTACTCAACAACTTATCAAGTTTGGCAGGGAACAACAATAACCTTCTCATCTGACAACTAATGTACAAATATACGCAGCCGGATTTCTAAATTACTCCGTCACACAACTTATAAACAAACGAACATGCTCACCGACACTTATGGATTAGATAGGAAACAACTTCCTAAACAAAAACAAAAAAAAAAAAAAATGGTTCAAAAAACTCATAGATGCTCAATCTTCTTGTATTTGGTTCCTGATCCACTTAGTAGCTACCCATTTTTCCCCTCTTATTACTGGACAGCTGCCGTGAAGTGATGTCTGCAACCAATAATACACAACAACTGCTCATTACAAAGCCTTGTTAAAGAAGGCAACATCAATTAGTTTATAGTGTCAATAATAACAATCTTACCAGATCAATTGTGCCGTTTGAGAAGACCGAGTAAAACAACAGTCCATCCCCTCTGCGTGGCTGTACTTTCAGACCAATACATTCTTGGTAATCATAACCGATATCCATGTTCATTCCATTCTGCACTTTTTTTTAAAGGGATTTTTAGTAGTTTGCCTTTTTCAGAGAGTATAAAAGAAATGTAGTATTCCACTTTGGTAATTGAAATTACCTCAAAAGGAAACATAGTTTCACCGCCTTCATCAACATCGGATAGGTACAACAAGAAAGAAGCAACCTTCACAATTAACAAACTTCCATTGTCATACATCATCTCAGAGTAAAATCACAAACATAAAGGTGGAAATTCAATACGTCCCGAGATTTTGGCAGACTATATACAACTTGGGGTATTATTTTTTTTGTTCTTTAAAAAAGATCACTTTATGATGTATGCTTTGGATTGAATTTTAGGGTTTTAAAAAAAAAAATGGCCCTCCTGATGAAGCAATGGGAATTTCAAGGAGTTCAGATTTGTTGCATGCATGATTTTAGGCTATAAATCACCACTTTGACATGCACTTAATAATTTTGAAAGAACATTTCAAGTTATAAATCTTGTTTCTGACATATCCTGCAGTGTTCTGAAGGAATATTTGAGTTATAGACTTGTAGTTAAGACATAACATACCCTTTGGCTCTTCTGTGGACCATACTCAGCTGGATTAAATGCATCATAATGAGCAAGATATCTTTGACCAATCTCATACCGCAATATGTTATATGCCTGTAACATTGACCAAGAGCCTAGAATAAGTTATACAAGTAAGATGCTGATTGGAAATATAACATGAACTAACGCAACAAAGAAACCTAGTAAAAAAAGTATTGTGCGCCCTATACCAGAAGGAGTGCATCCTCTTCACACAGATAAGTAATTTATAATGAATTAGCATAAATGGGAGGAAAGATAGAAAATCTATCGCACGTCTTTGAATGACAGATCATAGCTTCAAGAAAAAAACGTAAAACTAAAGCATATCCTGAATAACTCAGGTTGCAAGATCTATATCCTGAATCTGAGAAGGATTCTGTAATTGTACATATGAAAATCTAATACTCACTTTTGAATTTGAACTCGAACTCAAACACAAGTTATACTCTTAACACCACCAAATCAAAGCTTTCCACTTGTTTCTTCCCCATAAGGAATTTCCTAGTTACTTGTCTAACAGCTACAGCGGTGTTCATATATTATCATTTTGATCAGATAATTGCATTGAATTAAAGAACACATGGTTGGTTTCAGGGTATTAGTATGTAGTACGTACTTGGAGAAAGTTAGAACTTAGAAGCAGAATTTTACCCTCAGTCTTATGAAAAACAAAAACAAAAAACATTACCGGAGACCATTATACCCACATACTTGAACACGAAAAGGAGAGGTGAAATAGCGAAGTCAATGATTATTACCTCCCCGTGACTCCTTGGAAACATTGTCGCCTTTGCAATTTTGTCCTCAATCGCACCCAGAACTCTAGTTTTGTCTTCAGACGAACTTATAAACATCCCAGAACTGATTACAAAGGGAAAAGTAGATAATACCTAAGTAACCATCAAGTGCATAAAAGGTAGACATTGAGAGGGAGAAAAAACTGAGCTCAAGATGCCAAATAGCCGATATAAAATAAAGAAAAGTGCATTGCATACCTTGTCCTGATTCCCTTTGTGGTTTCTTTAGTTTCTCCTGCTCTTAGAGCTAAATTTGATGGTTGAAGCTCTGGTTTTGCCATTTCGATAATGCTTATGCATTGCTCTGCTGTAGCAAAATTGGGAAAATATACCACACGTGGAGTCCAACTTAGCACCTGGGAACATTTGAAAAGCTTCACGCTCAACATATATAGGATTTATGTAATGCACAATTCACTCCTTTATGTAATGTACAATTCACTCGTTCAAGCCTTAATTAAACACCAGAAGGGGCCTACACTAAATATTTATGTGATGTACAATTCACTCCTTTAACTGGTGCATTGCAGGTATGAAATTTCGTACAGCTTTACAATGTTCTTAGGAAGCCAAAGACACCAAATTAACTGTCCACTCCAGCTTCCAAAAGAATGTAGAGAATATAAAACAACTAGGAGCATTTTTCAGTTTATGCTAGATAAGCAGGCAATGAAATGAACTTGAACCAAATATCAAAATAGCCAAGAAACTTATTCCTTGACAATGCTATCTCTAAGAAGGGGTAACAACGATCTCTCCAAATGACGCTAAAGCTCTGAAAATGGAAAATTCTTGCCACAAATCGGAAAATGTCACTTTTTGTGTGCAGGAATATCCAAACCAAAACATGTAAGCAAAAATGTATTGACTAAAGAAAGGACATTTTGGATTCCATTCACAGTAAAAGCCAAATTTAAGCCAATATCTGAAGTCCAAATGGGAAAAAAGAAAATTACTCAGCAAATGAGGATACGAAAAATCAATTTGTCCAGTGCGTAATGTTTTTTGGCATAACAATGTTGTTGTAGTCTTGTGATTCAAAACAATGTAGCTGAAATTTACTTCAATTCACAACATAGAATCACACACACACAAAAAAAAAGGAAAATTATGAAACAGAATTAATGAAGGCCGCCGCGTTTGAGTACCTGAAAAGGAATTGAACCGATAGAATCCTCGCCGGAAACTCCGTGGGGCAATGGAACAAACCCTCTGTCTCCCTGCCGAGTATCTACATACACCGACTTGAGCAACCGTGGCTTAAGCCTAGGCATTGCACTCCAATCATCCTGCTTTCGATTCCACATTCCACAATAGCATGATGATCAGTTAGTAACACTAAAAAAAAAAAAAGGGAATCGATCCACAATAGAGAGCGGAGGGAGAACCTGCTGAGAAAATAGGGTGGAGCCGAAGAATCCGACGAGGAAGAAAGAAAGGCAAAGCAGGAAAACAAAAGGTTGACTTAGATTCCACCTTCCCCACTTTCCTAGGACAGATCTTCCTCCTTTGCTGCTCTTCATTCCTCGATTCTACTAGTCGTCGTCTTCTTCTTCTTCTTCTTCTACCAGTCAATAAACCTTGTACCTTGTCCAATGAGTCGGCCTTCAGCTTCTTCTTCTTATATAGAATCTTTGCTTAGATTTTGAAAGAGACTTTTATTTAAGTCAAAAGTTCGGAAGATTATATTTAGCAGTACGATTTGTTCCTTAATTGATTACTAACATTCTTGTAGCATAAAACAAATACAAACCGAACGCTTTTAAACGAACCGTGCCGTTCATGAACATCGTTCGTTTAACCTTATTAATCAAGCTTAAACAAGATTATAAAATTGTTATCTAAATTGACGAATATGAGTCTATTTACAAAAGTTTGATTATATTTGTGAATCTATAAATCAATTTATAACATACCCAAACACATAAAATTATAAGCCACCTATTAATCTAAAGATACTATAGTCATAGAGTTCTCTTAAAGCGTTTTGTATCATAATTTTGAATATTGCTTTGTATGTAATTTCTTATTTATGCTGGACTTGACTTTTTATATATATATAAAACGTGTCGGCGGCGTTAAGATTCAATTTATCAAAACAAAAATTCGTAAAAATCTAAAAAAACTATAGAAAATAAGATAGGTAATACGTAAACTCTATGAACATATAAAATGGATATTCGACCTTTATACATTGCCGAAAGAAATTGTGATTGACCTTCAAAATACTACAAATTGTAAAAATGATTGTTTATCAGTAAGAAACATATAAACATAATACAACATACTATTTATTAAATTATTATAGAAATAGAAATCACTTATTTTAACGTTTCAATTAAAGAAAACTTAAAAAAAGAAAAAAAAAATTGGGTTCAGAAATGTCGGCGCCGTGTCAGGGAGTGTCGACAGCGTGTCGGATATTAAAATTTCAATTAATATTATTTTAATCAGCCTACACGAATCGAAGCGTGTCGGTCGTGTGTCGTGTCGGAAATGTGTCGGATACGGCGTACGACGCCCAAATTAAAATGTCGGTGAATAGGTTTCAACTGTCACGGATGAACTTATTCCACAGAGGCGATAAAATGTGTGTGTGGCAACGGACATATATGAATGGTTAATTTCGGGGTTCCAAACTTATTTAAATTAATGATCGTATGTTTTGATTCATCATCAGTGGCGGACGCAAGATCCTGAATCACGGGAGGCGATAATACTAACATTTTTTCGCAAGTAAAAAAATGTGTACTAGTATTTTTTGGGCATACCGGTGAACCACAACAAAAACTCACAATCAACCCTTTGAAAATCGATTTTTGAGTCACAAACTAATTTTTCCAAAGTTGATTCTCACGACCAACCATTGTAAAAGTCGATTTTTGACTAATGAATCGACTTTCTCAATATCGATTCTCACAACCGACCTTCGAAAAGTCGTTTTTGATTCAAGAATCGACTTTCACAAGGTCGATTCTCACAACCGACATTCAAAAAGTCAAATTTTGATTCAAAAATCGACTTTCTGAAGATTGTTTTGGTGTGGTGTAAGGTAGTGTGGTGTATCTGTTGAATCAGGGTGATGCAAATTCATTGGATTATAAGAGAAACATTACTATATATATTTCGTTTAGATTTATCACTTTTATAATGACTATGTATCTTTATTCACGTAATAAACATTTTATGTTAATTTATTCGATTATTATAAATGATTGGGCCAAATATAACTATCGTGTCAGATAACTAACTTTTATTGTGATTAATGCGTTTCATAAAGGTTTTTCATATTGAAAATGTGACATTCTCCTCTGCAGTGGGAGCTGATAGTGTAGAAAAACACAAACACACACAAAATTTCTGAACTATAACCGAGAAGAAAGAATGTATATTATTGAAACTTTTTTGTGTTTTTGCTTAGCTCTTAATTTACAATGATCTGTTCTATTTATACATCAAGAACCCTAATTTTGTAATTTATTCAAATGACAGGATAAACCCTCTTTTCCGTGTCGAAGATAAGTACAGAGAGTCCGATTGTCACTTCATACGGAGCCAGTGACCTTGATTACTGATTACTTGTCTAGGTTGGGTTTGGTGATTTCTCCTTATTACTCCGGATTCTACCTTATCTCTCCAAAATCACATTGATCCTTTTATTTGAAATCTTGTAGATAAATGAGATTATTTACTTGCTTGTATTTTTGATTGAATTTAATCTCCTTATTTATCAGTTTGCTGAGCTTCTTTGTTTGGATAAAGAGTTTGATTTGAATTTGAGCGCATGCTTGTTGTCGGGTATATATCTGAATTAGCAACGGTCACCAGGAGGACTGGACTTCATTTTCATCCCCCCTCAAATGAGGCCGGGGTTGAAGGCCAAGTTTGTGTCTCAGCTGTAAGTAGGGAACCTTAGGCAGTGCTTTGGTGAATATATCTGCCAATTGATCAGTTGCTGGAACGTGTTTAGTAATCAGTAGATGTCTAGCCACTTGCTCTCGTACATAGTGGTTATCCAATTCTATGTGCTTACTCCTCGCATGGAAAACATGATTTATAGTCATATGAAGTGCACTTATATTGTCTGAGTAGAGCACTGGTATAGTAGATAGGGAAACATGTAGCTCTTGTAGAAGGTAAGTAAGCCAGGTAACTACTGCAGCAGTGTAAGCCATAGCTCGATATTCTGCCTCTGAGCTTGATCTGGAAACAGTGGATTGCTTTTTGGCACACCAGGAAATAAGGTTAGGGCCAAGAAATGTGCAGTAGCCTGTTGTAGATCTTCCGGTATATGGGTTGAGTGTTAATGCAATTAAAAAGTGAATTCATCTCCCAATAGTTTATTTTAAAAGCTGTAGTCTATATATACCTATTTTCTATAGCATAAGATGCAATTTGAGTAAGAGGGATAAAAATACATATTATAGTTCTTCATATTTAGTTTCCTTAGCCATCAAAGTCCATAGTTGGAACACAAGAAGGATGCAACCCTCTCTGCAAATGCAAAATCCGTAAGCATTTTTACCTCCACACCTATACGTACAGCCAAATTTATTGATTTACACAACCTAAACAGCACCATTTTCTTTTCCCACAATTTAAGTTGTTTTATATCCCTTTCCTATCATCAACATTTAATTTCCTACCTTGTAGCCATCACCATATACATATATATTCAAATTCATCTCTTTTTTTTCCACGTCGGAATCAATATAATATATCAATGTTTTCTATGACGGACTTGCTAGTTACGATTCAGAGAGCCGGAGGCTGGTCATCTTCTTCGTTGTTAAATCATGGATGTACCGGTAAGCAAAATAGCTTGAAAACAAACCAACCGAATCCCAAGTCAGAATAAGTTGATGACTGTCTGTCACTTCTATCGTTTAACCACCATCGACTCCATAAACATCCACCATGAACTTCATCGAGTCGTCGGAATAACCTTCCATCAAAGTAACAATTCACTCTCAACATCAAATTTACTTAGTTCCACTGTTCCAGAAAAAGGTAGTGTCTCCTTCATCAACAAATGTACAATCAATATCAAACACCACAATGTACCTAGCCTTCTGTTCTTGATAAGTATTGAATCTATGGAATTTTGAGTTTAGCACATATTGAAGGGAAATTAAGGGGCTATAGAATGGTGATGATTCATGGGACATAGTAAAGAAAAACGCTTAGAAGCAGATTGCAAGTCAACAGGTTTGCATGAGGATTTATTAGGAAGGTGGAAAAGGGGTAGCTAATATATACGGGATGGATCAACATCTCGAGTATTAGGGTGGATCGAATAGCTCGGACAATCAGTGAGTCTTTTATTTTGATATAAAGCTGAAGTGTGTTTTTAAATTATTTTCAAGTATTTTACATATATTTAAAATGATGTTTTAAACTCGGAAGTCATTTCGAATGATGTCTTAAAAACAATAAAACATTAACCGTTTTGAGCTAGTGCACAATCTTATAACTATAAAACTGATATACTTGGAATTGACGGATAATACTCGCTCGCTCGTGACACGAAAGTGTCAAAGCTCTGGTGGCTAGGGGGATTAGAGTTACTGCTCTAGGAGAACGGCTAGTCACCAGTCTCGGGGCCTCTTGACTCGAAGTCTTTCCGACAGTAGCTAGAGTGCTCGCTCGTAAGAGTGGGGACGGTACCTTTTTCCCCGAAGATTCATGCTACAGCCGGGAAAGCAAGGGCTGACGGTTGGTGCGTGGGTCCTAGGGCATGGATAGGGTTGGCTGGAGCCGTGTAGGAGGTTTGCACGGTGAAGGTTGATTCTTTTCCCTGACAATCGGCCGGAGTTGTCAGGCATGGCTAGTTCTCGTGAAGTGCGGTTGAAATCCCTGGGTAAATATGGCGTTTGGGCGGTATTTGACTCATCGGCTCGGCCAAAGCTGGTGCTTGTAAATGAACTCGACATGTTTTACTTAATGCTCGTGCACTTCAATATTAAAAATAGTACTTTTCATTTGTTCTATCAACTAATAAAAGACTTCCATGTTATTTCTAATAGTTGATCAAGATATTTTATTTATATATATATATATATATATATATATATATATATATATATATATATATATATATATATATATGTGTGTGTGTGTGTGTGTGTGTGTGTGTGTGTATAGTATAACACTTGCACACGTGGCTCATACCAGCCCTTTGCTGACGCCTCGTTTTCTTTGTTTCTTTGCCTATTTTGTTTTTTTTTCTTTTACAAATATAGGTACATGTTTTGATCAAGGAAATGAGAAATTGTAGACGATGATTGATCGAGATTCAAGATAAAGGAAATTAATGTTTTGGATGGTACTTCATATAATTTTGAGAGCCATTGTAATTTTTATGAGTTGTAATATTGTAATGAAGATATTTATTGAATTGATGTAAAATAATTTGTGGATTTATTTTGTTAAATTGTGGTTTTAGATGATTATCTTGGGATTTCTAGTCTTAGTATTGAAGTCGCGGCGAGAACTTCGCAACCCCTCCTAGAATGACCCCAGTGGACCTAGGGGTCGGGAGTAGGGTATTACAAGAGGTGTCCTCATTGGTTTGCAGTCAAGCATATTTGCTTTGTCTAAAATAGTGAGCATAATGGGATTGATCCAAGTGCAGTCATGTAGCAGTGTGGTGTACCTGTACTCCAAGGAAATTGTGTATAAGGCCTAGGTCCTTCATTGAGAATTCTTGACTCAGAAGAGTGATGAATGATCCCAATAGATCTGAGTTGGATCTTGTAAGTAAAATATCATCCACATAGAGCAGAAGGACTAGAGTCCCATAGTTAGAGTGATAATAAAACAATGAGGGATCAGAGAGTGCATTTAAAACCATACTTAATTAAAAAGGTGTTAAACCTGTCAAACAAGGCTCTGGGAGCCTGTTTTAGACCATAAAGAGTCTTGTCCAACTTGCACACATGATTTGGGAAATCTGGATGTGTCATTCCTGGTGGTTGTGACTGTTGGATGTAGCACCCGAAAGACAATTTATGTAATTGTTTTTAGAATTAATAAATGAGATTTATTTTCATCTTATTACTTGTTTCGTGCTTGTAAGTAATACACTGCTGAAACCCTAAGTCGTATCTTATGTAGCCATATAACTTAGTGTGTGTGTCACACATAATGATTAAGTTTATGGTGATACACTTGAAATGTTAGTCCGTGGTGAAGTTAATCAAAGTATGAGGTCTATTGATTAAACCACCATTAATGCGCCAAGAACACTTTATGGTGTGACCGTCCTATCCAGACCGTCGGCATTGGTTGTCTAAGTGGGGCATTTATATATGATGAGAGTCATATAGGACTAGACCGATTTAATCTGAGTTTCACATATAATTCCGTGATTGAGAAATCTCATTAAATCATAAGATGATCATATATGGATTGACCTTAATCCTGAAGTGATTGTATACTCCTACTAGTTTCAGGATAGGGTTTGATGTGTTCGTTAAGGATCGCTAAGAGGCACGGTCCGAATCACTTTCACGTTGGCACTATTCTAGAATGAGTGAGAAGTGTGTGTCTCACAGATATGGAATTCGTTCCTTCCTGCGGGAAGTAGAAAGACAATTCCCTTATTTGTTGATCCTAGAAACTGATCGATCCCGGGAGTTCGTATTGGTTATGAACTAATTGATCACTAGTGGGTTAATGATAAATAAGGATAAGATGTATTGAAGAAGGTTTACGGAAATATTCCTACTTCATTACGGATAGTCTATAGAGGGTTAGTCTGTATGTAATGATTATATCAATGGGCACTTATCGACTCGACTTGACGTTTTGAGAATAATTTATATCTATAATCGATAGAGTTCAGTTTCGGATTTATGGTGGCGTAATTCCTGAATTAATGAGTTGAGTAGAAATATTTTGTTCAATGAATATTTTATTCAATTTATTGTAGCTACTGATTATAGGTCCATGGTTCCCGGGTTGGCTCCTAAACCGCGAGGGTTTTCTCATTTTATGGAACCTCGAGATTAAATTAAATAGTTGGTCTATTTAATGAATATGAAAATATTATTTATTTGATAAATAATATGTAAAATAGAAAAGACATTTCCTATTAAAATGACTAAAAAATGACGCCACATTTGGGATAAATTAGGAGAAGAAATTTTCCTAGATTATCTCATTTGTGTAATTAATTAATTATCTATTTGTTGGATAATTAATGGAAAATTAAGAGATTGATTTTTTAGGAATTATCTCTTATTTTGTAGCAAAAATATTTTTTTCCTTATGGGAATAGATTTTTGTGGTGTGAAAATGATATCTTTCTTGACTAGTTAATTTTGTATGCGCCACACTCAAATAGAAAATCACGGCGCATACATACAAAAATACGCCACACTCAAATATTTTGCCGAAGGATCCGAAAAAATAAATAATACTACTTATGAAATTTAAATTGGAAAATTTAACTACATAAATCGCAAAAATAAATTACATATATCCTATACTCGTATAGTACTAATTATACGAGCTTACAATAAATCTAACGGTAAACAAGTACCAACCCCAATCCATCTCGTCAATCACAACATTCAATCACATAAATAAAAAATGAAAGATGCAATATTATATGCAATTCCACTCCTAAATTAATTAATTTTGCTCTCGATATCGTAAAAATTTAACCTTGCTCTGCTACCACATGTTGGGAGTAATAGCACCGATCGAGACAATCGATCTTCGCACAGCGGAAGCTTATACGATTTACGATATGAGACATAACTAATTAAACCTACGAGAAGGTTGATGATTTACCTTAAATAGAAATAGTAAATCGACAAAGAGGGAGAAGCCATGATCTTCCAGATTGTATCTCCAAGCGACGACTGGTGGACGTCGATCCTCGCCGTAGAACCTCCTCGAATATGCCCAAATTTTGAAATTGCATGACACTCAAATATCTACAATGGAGAGGAAAAAGAAGGCGCTGCAACAATATTGTGCTCCAGGCACTGTTCATACGGAGCAGAAAAAAAAAAAAAAAAAAAAAAAAAAACCAAACAAACAAACAAACACGGGTGCTGAATTACGGCAATGAAGAAATCAAAGGGAAAGTTTTATCTAAGGACTAAGATCAAAGATGCTGCTTTTGCATTTTTTTTTTTTTTTTCCTAGTTTAAATAGGCTAGATACGGGGTATCAACGGTCCATTTCAGTGGTTTACTTTTTTCACATTTATTTTCTTGGATGATTATTTATGTGATATAACAATGTCATACCATGCATCATATTCATGAATTCCACTCCTAGCATATGCATACATGTAGAAAATTAATTTTGACATGTAAGAGACGTAATTAGTTTAGATTAATTTAGGTAATTAATTAAATTAATTAAAACGAACGGAATTTTATCGTGACATAAAATTCACATGATAAAACAAAATTTACTCGGTAAATTTAATGTTGGGATCTAAAAATCATTCGTGGTTTTTGATTATATAGTGTCTACATAAAAGAATTTTAATAATTGAAAAATTGGAAAATCCGGAAAAGTTGGACACCAACTGAGCAAAAGATTCGAAAATTGGTTCGGGCGATCAACAGGGCTTCGGCTCGACTCGACTTGTCCGTCCAAGTACATGGATAGCCATGGGGGTCCGGCAAGGTCAAGCTATCCGGCGAGCTGAGGCTCAATGGAGCAACCTTAGCCCGATTTTCAACCCAGCACCTGCACACGTGCGACGTTAGCGTCGTGTATGAACCAACGAAGAGGACGGGTCGGCTTAGCCAATCCTGACACCATTCGGTGAACTCGGTTAAAACTCAACCAGGCTTTAATACCGAGAAGTTGGTAATTGCTTTTCAAGATTTATTGTTTTCAAATTATTGAGGAAAAATTCTACGATCCTAAAATTTTATCATGACAACATTAAGACTATAAAATTCTTTTAGTGAATTTTAATCGTGTAGTGACTACACGAGAGAATTTCTAAATAATAAATAAATTGGAAAATCGTGAATATAGTGTCACTAGTTAGACAGTATTTAGAACCGATAAACTAGTGAGAGCTTTAAATTTGTGATTTATTGCTTTTCGATTTGGTGGGAAATTCATAAGTCCTAATATATTATGATTATAAAATTCATAGTGAATTTTAATTGTGTAGTGTCTACACAAAGATTTTATAAATCCGAGAAATTGGAAAGTCGTGAATAAGTGACACTAGTTTGACGGTATTTGGAACCGATGAACTAGTGGGATGATTAATTTAAATATTCATGATTTATTGTTTTTCGGATTGTAAATAAATTCTGAATATCCTAAAAGACTACATAATTTTCAAATAATGAGTGGGAGCGGAGAATGTGACAGCCGACCCCATGGCCTTTACTATTGACACAAGCACGTGAGAGAATGGTGACGACTCGTGCCGCTTTGATTTCGGCCCCCTACGGATGGCCTTCACCGCTATCAAAATTCAAGGCTTGGTTTCCGAAAGGATAGGATTTTGAGTACTCGTCGGGTCACTGACCTACCCTACGGCGGCATATTCGGGGCGTACTTAAAAATCTGAAATAGTAGGTCACACTCACAAGGATATTTTAGGAAATATCTTGGCTTAAAAAGGAAGGTAATCAACAATCAAATAGGAGATGTTTGATTCTCAATGGTTTAATTGTTGAGAGAGATTGTCTCAATTTAATCGTCACCTTTTTGACCTACCATACGGCGGCACTGTAGGTGTGAGATTAAATCCTTGGAATGGTATGATAAATAGTATGCATGACATCACGTTTATTATTCCTAAAATTATTATATGTTGTGGTGTATGATTTGATTTATATTTCTGTCATAAATTATTTACAACTACATATCATCTAAAAGGTAGCTAGACTGCTTAAGTAATTAAAATTGACTGATGATGACTTCGTAAAAGTGGAAAATTAAGTAACAGGAACATTGAACTCAATAATTAAGAATGCAAATTAATTCTTCGGAAGAGGATGATCCTCTTGAGCCTACAAACTTAAGTGACATTTGATAAGAATGTGACTGCTGTCACTCGTGCTGAGCGAGAGACAAAATAAAATTAGTTCAATAATGACGAGAATGATTTGGTATCAATCTCACTAGACATCCCACAGTTTACGAGTAGTGTCTACTCAAATAAACTGCTAGTTCACGGCCATTTCCTTTAAACAAAGCCAAGAATGGGAAGGTAAATGTCTACAAATGCAAGTCATCTAAACTAAATAAGTTAAAGGCTAAACTGAAATATTAATTAGAGAAATATAGGATAAGGAAAGTGATTTCGGATCACTAACCTATGCATCCTTAAAGACTTTCTTAACCGAGTAATTTGACTCAGAAGCTAAAGTTCTTTTGTAAGAACAAGGTAGCTGGGCATTCATGATGAAGAGTAGACAACGGGCAGTTATTTCAGCTAAGACAGTGAGAGTGATATAAGGAAATAAATTTCGGATTTTAATCCTTGAATATCACAAAACTTTAATTTATGTTTTCGGATTTGTTGGAACAAATTGATTCGCTTTCACATCGACATAGTTGCCTTAAAGAAAGTGAATATGACATTTGTATACGCTTCTGAGACTCGGACTTTTGTCTGATAAAGTCAAAACCACTAAGTAATGCTAAAAAGGTATATGTAACACATCATAAACTGTTAAGCCAAATGGTTTCCGTATTTAGATAAACGATTCTTTAGCATCTATTTATTAGTGCATATATCCTAGAGATAAGATCTGAAGACTAGCTAAGGGTGATTCCTATCTCCCAGTCTAAAAACACTATCTCAAAGGAAAAATGACTAAGTTACCTTTCAATTAAGAAAAGGTAATAGAGCTGAAGAAGAATCACAACTTGTTCATATTGACCTTCGGGGTCTAATGAAGGATACAAGCTAGTGGAAGGTTTTGAGTAGTGGACAATTTGTCCGATAGCTACTCGAAACACCGATTAGTTTATCTAAATATTATGGAGGACTCTCGGATATTACCAGAGAAATGAGTATTCCATGCTCAGATATAGGCTATAACACAGTTTTGGCATTGATGCTTGGCCTACCTCCGGGTGAAACGATTTCACTGAAAGGATAAACCATGTATTGTCTTGTATAGTTAGTGATATACTATATTACACTGCTTAACTAAATTAAGGTATTGATTGCAAAATAATGGTTCACATTATGTAATACCGAGAAGTGTACCTAGAAGATGCCTATGAATTTGTGGATAATGAGTGAATTATATTTACCCCACTCTGCAAATAGAGGCATTTAGCACTTGTTCTTGAAGGTAGGACTGGAAATTTTGTATACACGTTCCGATGGTGACTGTTCATGACATATATTAATGAAATGAGTAAAGGTTGGTTATAAGATTCTTAAGATCGGAAAGTGACGGTTGAACTGTCACAACCTTTCTTGAAGAATGTATAAATAACAACCTTGGACCTTGAAGTACGATTACTCAAAGAGTTACTATCTGATTTAATCAGACCACATCCAACATTGGTTGTTGGGGATTATGCTGATTAATACTACTGAACTAGATCAGAATATCAATCCACCCAAATACAGTGGGAGTATGGTTTAACCATTGACCCACTGTGATCATGTAGACTTTACAGTCTACTGGGGGTGATTGATCACCTATGGTCTTTTAGGAAAAAGGCTGTATCGGATTCTGACAATAGAAGGTTGTTTAAAGCCATAAACCTGTATATGGAGTTTTGGTACTCCAGTTATGTTTATACTCTTGTAGAACCAACTGAGTATCTCAGGCCCAGTTGGAGTAATTGGATATACATGGAAAAGAGTCGAATGAATGGGAAAGTTTAACTTTCTAAGCAAAGCCAAGTGGTCTAGGGTTAATTTCCTGAGAAGTAGATAGTTCAAAAGGGGTGATTCCCTGAAACTTTCTCACCACTCAGCCTTGCTTGAATCCCTGGAAAGCAGAAAGATTATCAGGGGTGATGACCTGAAACTTTCTTGCCCAACAACGGAAATTAAATTCATTTAGAACAGAAGGGGTTTT
This sequence comes from Gentiana dahurica var. dahurica, assembly GCA_024500145.1. Taxonomy (NCBI): domain Eukaryota; kingdom Viridiplantae; phylum Streptophyta; class Magnoliopsida; order Gentianales; family Gentianaceae; genus Gentiana; species Gentiana dahurica. The sequence continues at coordinate 83,423,403 of CM044903.1, read as the reverse complement.
TAGCTTAAAGCCAATGGCAGATTGACTGCCTATGCTTATATCCATTGGTGGATTAAAGTAAACCTTCAGGTCATTAAAATTCACATGTTTTGAAATGTGTGGGCTTGACCAAAATATTGATGAGTCTTTCTTAGACCAGAGAATCAATATTGGTAAAGTAGTAGACGTTAGTGCTTATGAAAGATTACACTACAACGGTTGGGAACAACTTGAGTGTGTTATCTGAAGTCAGAAACTGACAAGCCAAGATTCTCTGAATCAGAGAAGTGGACTGTATTCTTAGAATCGATTCGGTCGACATCACGAGAACAAGTTGTTGGCCGTATCCCATCCATCTTATTAGTTAAGATAACAGATGCATATTAGTATGATTCAATGAGAGGTTTCCTACCCAACCCCTCACGGAATAATTCTCTCAATCTACAGATATAGAGAAAATAGGATAAATTCTCTTTTGGATAGAGAAAGTCAGGTTATTAAAAGTCAATAAAAGTTGAGTCTTGGATTCGGACGTTGAAAGCAGTATAGTGCATCCTCAAGTATCTTTAGAGAATGAGGAATCATATGCTTGTGCATTCGGGTGCGAACCTGAGTGTCTTGACTACACTGATTCTGATTTTTTGTCGGATTAAGGATGATCGTGAATCGATCTTAGGCTCAGTGTTTACTCATTGTGATGGAGCTACAGACTGGAGCAATCTAGCACTACCAATTTGACTTTATTAGTCGAATACATAGTAGCTTTCAGAGCATCTAAAGAGGCAGTGTGGCTTGAGAAGTTCTTTGTTGGATTGGGAAGTGATTCCAGGTCTCGATGAGCCGATACCATTTTACTGTGACAACAGTTGAGAGGTAGCTCATGCAAATGATCTTCGCAATCATAAGAGGTCAAAAGCATATTAAAAGTAAGTACCACCTGGTCAGATAGATAGTGCAAAGAGGCGGCGTTTCGGTCCTAAAGATCGCCTCGAGCCGACAACCTAGCTGATCAGTTTACCAAGTTGCGTGACATCTAGTGTCACTGATAAGCTCTTGGCGGGTATGAAATTGGGAGATATGTCTCATCTGCTTTAGAGCAAGTGGGAGAATGTTGTGGATTGAAAGAATGAGGGTGTGGTGCTCTAAAAACAGTCATTGCTTGTCTTTATGGGCAAGTGGGAGATTGTTATATATAGTGTGCCCGAAAGACAATTACTGCTTGTCCTTACAGGCAGTGGGAGATTGTAGGATGTAGCACCCGACAGATAATTTATGTAATTGTTTTTAGAAATAAGAAATGACATATTTATTCTCATCTTATTACTTGCTTCGTGCTTGTAACTAATACACTGCTGAAAACCCTAAGTCGTATCTTATGTAGCCATATAACTGTGTGTGTGTGTCACACATAATGATTAAGTTTATAGTGATACACTTGGAATGTTAGTTCGTGGTGAAGTTAATCAAAGTATGGGGTCTATTGATTAAACCACCATTAATGCGCCCAGAACACTTTTTGGTGTGACTCTCCTATCCGGACCGTCAACATTGGTTGTCTACGTGGGGCATTTATATATGATGAGAGTCATATAGGACTGGACCGATTTAATCTGAGTTTCTCATATAATTCCGTGATTGAGAAATCTTATTAAATCATAAGATGATCATCTATGGATTGACCTTAATCCTGAAGTGATTGCATACTCCTACTGGTTTCAGGATAGGGTTTGATGTGTTCGTTAAGGATCGCTAAGAGGCGCGGTCCGAATCACTTTCACGTTGGCACTATTCTGGAATGGGTGAGAAGTGTGTGTTTCATAGATATAGAATCCATTCCTTTCCGCGGGAAGTAGAAAGACAATTCCCTTATTTGTTGATCCTAGAAACTGATCGATCCTGGGAGTTCGTATTGGTCATGAACTAATTGATCACTAGTGGGTTAAAGGTAAATAATGATAAGATGTATTGAAGAAGGTTTACGGAAATATTCCTACTTCGTTACGGATAGTCTATAGAGGGTTAGTCTGTATGTAATGATTATATCAATGGACACTTATCGATTCGACTCGACGTTTTGAGAATAAGTTATATCTATAATCGATAGAGTTCAGTTTCGGATTTATGGTGGCGTAATTCCGGAATTAATGAGTTGAGTAGAAATATTCTGTTCGATGAATATTTTATTCAATTTATTGTAGCTACTGATTATAGGTCCATGGTCCCCAGGTTGGCTCCTAACACGTGAGTGTTTTCTCGTTTTATGGAACCTCGAGATTAAATTAAATAGCTGGTCTATTTAATTAATATGAAAATATTATTTATTTGGTAAATAATATGTAAAATAGAAAATACATTTCTATTAAAATGACTAAAAATGGCGCCACATTTAGGATAAATTGGGAGAATAAATTTTTCTAGATTATCTCATTTGTGTAATTAATTAATTAATTATCTATTTGTTGGATAATTAATGAAAAATTAAGAGATTGATTTTTTTTTGGGAATTATCTCTTATTTTGTAGCAAAAATATCTTTTCTTTATGGGAATAGTTTTCTCCCCTTTTATGTACAAACTACTAACGTTACACATTTGATAATAAAAAAAGTATACATGGTGATGTATTTTATAGCTAAACTTGGCTCATCTTCAATCGTACACTACACAGTAGAACTTCAAATCCGTCGGTTTTTTTTTTTTTTACCCATTTTCTGCACAAACTACTAACGGTACACGTTTGATAAAAAAAAACCACAAATGTAAAAAAAAAAAAAAAAAGGGATACGTGTCTGCCAAGGAGGGTGCCACATGGCACAATGTGGGCATACCTCCTTAGCTTCTCATTTTCTGCACAAAAAAATACACGTGTTGATGTATTTTATAGCTAAACTTGGTTCATATTCCATCGTACACTACACAGTAGAACTTCAAAGTCGGTCTTTTTTTTTTTTCTTCCTCTTTTCTACACAAATTACTAACGGTACACATTTGATAAAGAAAAAAAGTACACATGTTCATGTATTTTATAGCTAAACTTGGCTCATCTTTCTTTCGTACACACAGTAGAACTTCAAATCCGTCGGTCTTTCCTTTTTTTTTTTTTCCTTTTCTGCACAAATTACTAACGGTACACGTTTGATAAAAAAAAAACCACAAAGGAAAAAAAAAAGTATTAATAGCTAGAGTTGGGTCATCTTTCATCGTACACTACACAGTACAACTTCAAATCCGTCGGTCTTTCCTTTTTTTTTTTCCTCTTTTCTGCACAAACTACTAACGGTACACATTTGATAAAGGAAAAAAAGTAAACGTGTTGATGTATTTTATAGCTAAACTTGGTTCATCTTCCATCGTACACTACACAATAGAGCTTCAAATCCGTCGGTCTTTATTTTTTTTATTTGTCTTTTCTGCACAAACTACTAACGGTACACGTTTGATAAAAAAGACCACAAAGGTAAAAAAAAATGTATTTAATAGCTAAAATTGGTCCATCTTTCATCGTACGCTACACAGTAGAACTTCAAATCTGTTGGTTTTTCCTTTTTATTTCACTTTTCTGCACAAACTACTAACGGTACACATTTGATAAAGAATAAAAAAGTACACGTGTTGATGTATTTTATAGCTAAACTTGGTCCATCTTCCATCGTACACTACACATTAGAGCTTCAAATCCGTCGGTCTTTCCTTTTTTATTTTCCTTTTCTGCACAAACTACTAATGGTACACGTTTGATTAAAGAAAACCACAAAGGTTTAAAAAAAAGGAATTAAAAAAGGTGACATGTGTCAGTCAAGGAGGATTCCACGTGGCACTATGTGAGCATACATCCTTAGCTTCTTATAGATATAAGATACAGCGTATCAAATTTTTTTTGCTCTTCGGCATCGTATCAGGAAAAAGAAAAAGAAAACCTATAAATTGAACGAAATTAGGTGCCTTTTCTTTTCATTTGGATCAATTTAATTTTCTTTCTTTTCTGTGGCTACAGCTGAAATAAATTGAGAAAACAAAACAGAAGATGATACAACCATCGAGACTTCATAAGTGAACGAAGAACAAAAAAGATACCTTCACGAAGCACATATGAAGATATCTTTTGTGGAGCTGATAGGAATAATAATTTGCCGAGGACCAATTTCAAGAAATTGTAGAGTAAATATCTTGGTACATGAGGAGGGGAAGCTCAACATTTCCCATTTAGTTTTATTTGGGAGTAGAAAAGTCTGGATATTTTTTATTTATTATTTTTATTTCTTAGGGAGCAGGGCCGGCCCAACCAAACCCGAGGCTTAAGGCGAATCGGTACGGTGGGCCTTTGCGTTTAAATTTTTTTTTTCTCTTGAACACATACTTACAAAATATATCAACATTGTATTTATAACATCTGTAAATACAAAATTCGAGTTCATTAATAGCCTCGAAACATACCTAGAAGTAATAATTCAAATTCATATCATCATATGCATAAACAAAAGTACAAAACATACTTGATACTTACAATGACTACTTCTGTGTCGCCCTTCCAACACTTTTAGAGATGAAATCATCAATCAAAGTAGAACTGTCAATTTCATCGACCAAATTCTTCTCAATCGATATCATGGCGAGCCCATTCAAACGTTCTTGGGTCATTGTGCTTCGAAGATGTTTCTTTTCTTTATTTTTTTTTCCCCGGCTGAGACATTATAAAAAAAAAGGGAAATTAGGGATAAGGACACAATCTGAAATATTATTAAGCAACAGGACAACTACATATTTTTTATAGGGAGAAGGACAACTGCATAATTTTTATAGCGAGAAGGACAAACAGTGAATCCCGAAAATCAGTGAATCTCCTTAGTGAATCCCGAAATCAGTGAATTTCGACAGTGAATTTTGACAGTGAATCCCGAAAATCAGTGAATCCCGACAATGAATTTTGAAAATTAGTGAATTTTGACAGTGAATTTCGGCAGTGAATTTAAACAGTGAATTTCGAACACAAGTGAATTTGATAGTGGATAAATAGTTTTGTCCTTTATGCAAAAGTTTTAAAAAACTGTCCTTCTACTTAATTGATGAAATATTTTTGTCCTTCTCCCTCATTCCCCCTAAAAAAAATTGGGCCTGGACCAATTTTTTTTTTTTTTGCAAAAGTAATCCAAAATGGCCCACCATTTTTTTTTTTGCAAAGCAGGTAATCCGAGGCCCACCCTTCCAGTGGGCTTAAGGCTGGTGCCTGGCCTGCCTTATGGGTGGGCCGGTCCTGTTAGGGAGCAGCTGGCCGCATTCGGAGAGAACACATGTATAAAGCATACTTGACATGTGTCCTGGTTTATGAAAGAAACAATGTTCAAGCCAAACGGTGTCGTTTCTATAAAGGAGGGAAAAACAAAAAAAACAAAAACGTCGTCGCTTCAGGGAAAAGTGTGAGGACGACCAAAAAAGGGCCGACGAAGGAAAACTGCTTCTTATTATTACTATCATACTTATACTAAAATAAGTCAAAGGGTTGTTAATATTTTCTTTTCTTTTTTTCTTTTCTTTTTCATTAAAGCCATTGAATGATTTGTATCATTTATGTGAAAGAAAAATATAATTAATACACAAATCGTGAGGTGTTTTTCAAATTAAAAAAAAAGTAAGGTTGAGACTCCAATCTTGATGGCCTAATTTGATTTGTTGATTTTTTATTATTATTATTATTATTATTTTTTTTGTTGTGGTAATGCTTAAATTTATTGAAAATAAGATGTGAGGAGGGATAGTATAAGTATAAGAAAATACGAGAAAATGAGGAAAAACTTATATAACTAGATAAAAGAATTGTAATGTTATTTAAGTAAAAATAAAAAAATAAAATAAAAATTTAAGATTAGAATCAAACTCCCCAAATTACCTCAGACTAAAACCGCATATAGAACCACAGGCTAAAATCACATATTGAATTGTTTCAAAAAGTAAAATATATATATATTCAAAAACCTAAACCTAAACGAAAACATTTTATTCTTTTTCTTTCCCGTCCGGCATGCAGATGATTCTCCACGGTCAAAAACCTACATTGCAATTAGAGCTTCCTACTATGAACTATCTATCTACGTCAAGAGGCGTGGGTGGGTGGGTCCACCCCAGTAAATGGATCTTCAATAACACGAGGGATTACTGGATTTGGTCTTTCCTGCTGCAATACAAACGGAATTTAAAAAAAAAAGGGAAAAAGTTAGAAGGTTAATTTTTAAAAAATAATAATAATAGTAAAAAAAAAAAAAAAAATGAAAAGGAATTATATATTAATTAAAGATGGATCTTCTTACAATTACAGCTACTGGGGACAAGAAAGTAGCAAAATTGAACAGCAATGTTCCCAAAGCAAAATAGATTTGGATAGTGTATAAGCTACGAAGCAGCACGAGGCTAATTGCTAAAACACCCATCAGCAGGAGAATGGCTCCACATGCGATAAACACCTTCACCTCACGTTTTTTGTTGTGTATATATCTCATGATAGCCAAAATAAATAAAATGATCACAGCCGTCAAGTCCATGCTACAAAGGAGGACTAGTACAAGCACGCTGTGCTTTGTTACAATAAAACCAATGGAACCAAAAAAGCAAAACACAGTAACCCACAGTATAGGATAAGCTAGGACCAACGAATAACACTCCACCTTCTCTTTTCTGTTTCGTGCATCCGATTCGGATAAAACTATTTCTATATCCTCCCTTCTTTCATCGTCCACCTGTGTGTACAGTGTACAAGCAATTAATATATTATCTCGATCGATTAGCAGCTTGTTAAGAAATAGATTAAAGTATGGATGATGTGGCATGATCTTAGACCATACACATCATCACTTATCTAATGGTCTAGCTTTATCATTATCTTTGTGTTTGTTAGAATATCTACCTAGGGATTCTAGCTGGTGGGTAGTAGTCCCTTCTACAAGATATGTTTTGTATTAGTAAGGAACTCGGCTGTAATTGAACAAAAATCAAAAGATAACTTGAATGAACAAAATGATATTCTCTCCTTTGTTTTACTAAGTTGGTATCGGAGCAACCAGGTTCATGGCGTCTTCAGCTTCTTCTCCGGCTGTGACGACCATCGCCGCCGCCACAAGCACCCTTGACACTTCGACCATGGCAGCTACTCATGTTTCAGCGCCAGTCGTCTCCACCACAATAGGGGCTTCCATGGCTATCCCCGGTGTTTCATGGCCAGCTTCACTGTTTCCATCTCCAGCTTCCCTTTTTCCATCTCTTACAGGAATAACACCTCCGATTTTCTCTACCGGTGCACCATTTTCTGGATTCTTCTCAACGATTGCTCCACCTCGCACTCCGATTACTCCATTGACAGGTTCAATTGGTTCTCACCCTCCTCCTAGTTTGATTCCTAGTATGCATGCTAGTGATTCTACCTCCTTACTTAGATCTACTTGTACTGTCAAACTAAATCGGGAAAACTATCTTCTATGGAAATATACAATTCTTCCCATTGTTAAAGGGTACAAGTTAGTGGGGTTCTTGTTTGGTACTCTACCTAGACCAACATCCTTAGAGTCTGGAATGAATCTGCAACTGTCTTCTGCAATTGAGTATTGGGATTCTACTGATCAACTTTTAATGGGTTGGCTCCTAAGTTCTATGACAGAACAAGCCTTATCCGAGGTTATTGGCTGTAACACTTCCTTTGAAGTATGGAGTACACTGGAAAGTCTCTTTAACTCTCATTCTGAGGCAAGAATGCTTGAGTATAAAACTTCTCTCACCAAAACTGAGAAGGGAAACAGGTCTATGGGTGATTATCTAGCCCTTATGAAATCCTATTCTGACAAGTTACTAGCTGCTGGTTATCCTATATCAAAGTCTGAGCTAATTTTGGCAGTTCTTGGTGGGTTGGACAGAGACTATGAGTCGGCTATTGTCAATATTACAGCAAGGGTTGGATCTATGAGCTGGCAAGAAGTTCAATCCCAGCTTCTTACTCATGAAAGGCTTGTTGCTAGGTTTAATCCCTCTACTGGTTTCAATCCCTCAGTGAATTTAGCACAGATGTATTCTAGAGGGTCAAATTCCTCTGATTCTAGAGCTCAGTTTCAGCAATCTAATAGAGGAAGAGGTGGAAATAGAGGTGGAAGATTCAGAGGTAGAGGTGGTGGCAGGACTAATGCAAACAATAGGAGTGTCTGTCAGTTGTGTGGTAAAAATGGACACACTGTTCTTGAATGCTGGCATAGGTTTGATGTGAATTTCACAGGTCCAAGTCAGAATACCAATGCCAGACCTAATGGAAATCAGAATGGTCCTAGACCAGCTGCTTATATGGCCACTCCTCAGTCTGTGGCAGACTCTTCATGGTATATGGACAGTGGAGCAACTAATCATGTTACAGGGGACCTAAACAATTTGCACTTAAGCTCAGGGTATACTGGTTCTGACACACTTGGAGTAGGTAATGGTGAGCAGCTTCATATTTCTCATATTGGTCAGTCTAAAATTCCTATCACACACTCATCACAAGTTCTTAAACTAAATTCTATGCTTCATGTTCCTGCCATTACTAGAAACTTACTTAGTGTTTCTAAACTCACATGTGATAATGATGTTGTCATAGAATTTAATGATTCCTTTTGTGTTGTGAAGGCCAAGAAAACAGGGATACCTCTTCTCACAGGAACTCTGGAGGGTGGTCTGTTGTTAAGGGTGAAAATCTATGTTTTATTATGATATATTTTACGGTATTTTCCCCCTTAATTGGATTGATTGCATAATAAATGGCCCTCATATGGAAATATTGAGCATACTAGGTTTTTAAGGACTTATCCGCAATATTGAATAAATTATGTGTTTTCATCATGAATTATAATTAATTGGACTTTATTACAGTTTTTGCGATGTTTTCCATGTATTGTAGGTGTGTTCAATGTGCTCAAATGATGATCAAAAAGGGTTAAAACTCGAGCTATAAAGATTTAAGAAGAGATAATGATGAAGTGGATTGAAGGAAAGAGATAAAGATGCAAAAATCGCATTCAAGTCATCCTGAACGTTCGTCCATGCAGCGTCCATGGTGAACGAGCGTTGGAAATATCGGACGAGCGTCCATGGAGACAATCTTGATACAGAGAGTCTGAACGGAGTTTGAACGAGCGGCTGAGGGGAGTTCAGAAATCTGGACGAGCGTCCATTGAAGCAGACGGGCGTCCGTCCACCGACTTAGTGAAACCGCCTCAAATCTCTATAAATACTGGCCTATTTTCACACATTGAGACACGAGTTTTTACAATCTTAAAACCCTAAACCCTAGGGGCGGCCTTGGCTGCGATTTTACACTTTTTATTTCCAGTTTTATGCAATTTTAAGTTCGATCAAAGTAGGTTAGTTCTATGTTACTTTTCTGCTTTTCTGGGTTGCTGAGGATGTTCAGAGGCTAAAACCTCCTTCAAACGAGAATTGTGAAGCCGTCAGCATTGACTTGATCTCTTTATTTCGACTTTTACTGTGAGTATTTATTACGGTTGTTTCTTATCTATGCATATTCTTGTTTTAACGCAATTATATTGGAAGATATGTTGTGTGCTTGATATGTTATTGTTTGATGGAAATCTTGAATAGCATAGATCACCATAGATAAGAATAGTTCATTAGATTTACATTAACGGAAGTTAGTAAGTCTAAAAACTAGATCGTTAACGTAAAAGTTGGCACCTTTGATCTCTTTAACGTGTTAATTTAGTATTGGAAGATATTAGGTTAATAGATGAATTGCCCAAGGAATTAGGAGTTCATATTTAGGTAAGGTAAATCACAACCGAATTAAATACCACGTAAAATCGAGATAGGAGATCAATGCATGTTGATAGGTGGATCAATCCTCGTTTGTCTTTTATAAACTTGATTTACAATCCTCATAGCTTAGTTTAGATTAGTTAATCTATTTTCCTGCACTTTTAGTTTATTTTATCGCTTTCAAATCTCTCCTAGCATTGGATTAATCTCCTCTGTCTAGTTATTTTCTGCATATTTGTTTAGTTAGTTATTCGTTAGGTTAATAATCGTGACAATAATTAGTTAAAAACAAAAGCTAGGGTTAACATTCGTCTAGTTCCCCGTAGGATCGACCCGGCATTAACCTCTGTACTACGATCCTTATACTTGAGGTTAACCGGTTTATAAATATTATTACTTGTTTATTCGCATTAGATAAATCCGGGACAAGTTTTTGGCGCCGTTGCCGGGGAACCCGGACGGTTTGCCTAGTTTTTGTTTTTGTGTGTGTTTTGTTTTTCTGTTTTTGTTCAGTTTTTCTTTCTATTTTCTGCGTTTTAATCCTTGTTTTTAGGTCGATTTCTAGAGGACTTAACCTTTAAGTAGTTAGGAATTTAGTGTTTAGGATTAGGGTTAAAGTCTTTGTTTTGTGGTTAGTTCTTTTTCCCTTGTTTTCTCTGCTCTGTTTTCGTTACTTCTGTCTCTGTTTTGGAATTCGTTTCTGTTCCTGGAAAATTTTGCATATGGACGAGCGTCCATACCTATGAACGCCCGTCCACTGTAAAATTTCAATCCTGTATCAATCCTTGACCTCCAGACGAGCGTTCATATATTTGGACGCCCGTCCAAAAATTTTGAAAAATCAGACGAGCGTTCATACGTTGAACGCCCGTCCGTTCTGAAAACCAGGCAGACGCTCGTCCATATTTTTGGACGCCCGTCCGTCTGCTCTTTTTCTCTTTCTTTCTTTTTCCCTAGGTCTTGATAATAGTTCTAGATTTCAAACCTTTTAGATAGATTCTTAGGTTCCCTTTTCGTAGTTTAAGTTTTTAATTTCGTAGTTTTCGTGTTTTGTTCAATAGAGTTGGGTTTCGGTTTATGCAAACTCGAAGTCGGAAAGGGCCATTACTCTTTACACCTGACCTCGAGCGGACCATAGTCAGACCCAACAGGCGGAAACTCCGTTTCACCGATCCTTCGGACGAAGGAAACTCAGCCAACCAAGAAATTGAACAAAAGTTGATAGAAGAAATCGAAGAAATAGTAATAATGTCAGCAGAGGATCGACGTACGTTGGCAGACTACGCCATGCCTGGTGCAATCACTGTCAACCCGGCTATAGTCTTGCCCGCCATTACTGCTCAAACCTTCGAGCTCAAGCCAGGGCTTATCCAGATGATGCAGGATGCATCAATTTTTTACGGCTACCAATCAGAAAATCCGCATACCCACTTACACACGTTCTTAGAGATATGCGGTACTACACGCATCCAAGGTGTAAGTGAGGATGCTATCAAGCTCAAACTTTTTCCTTTTTCCTTAAAAGGGGAGGCGAAGGAATGGTATCACTCTCTTCCCCCTGAATCCATCACTACATGGGCTGGACTCGAGAAGGAGTTTTTGAGTCAATATTTTCCACCCTCTAAGACGGCCCATTGCTTAAATGAAATTTTCACATTTTCTCAGAAGGAAAATGAATCGTTTTTCGAGGCCTGGAGGAGGTATAAATCTCTTCTTAGAAAGTGCCCCCATCATGGCTTGCCTCTGGAGAGGTTAGTCATTACTTTCTTTAGCGGATTGACCGAGCTCACCAAGGGCATGGTCAATAGTTCATCTGGCGGGACGTTTCTGAAGAAGACTCCAGACGAAGGATGGGTATTGTTCAAGACATTGCCAAATATAACTATGCCCCATCCTATCAGGCAATTCAAGCTCCTCCTCCTCCTAAAGTGGAGGAAGTAAATGTTCAAAGTCTGATTGCCATGCTGCAGAGGCAGATGGCCAATCCTCAAACTCCAAATCCTACGAATCAGACTCCTTCGTTTCCGCAGAACCCTCGGGTTCTGTATTGCGAATCTTGCTGTCAGACCGGTCACGTAAATGGCCAATGTCAATTAAACCCCAATTCTTCATACCAAGTCAATACTGCCCATGCAGATGGACAGGACACTCAGTCCAATGCCAAAACTGCGATAATATGGGGCATACTTCCAGATTCTGTCCTATGAATGGGCAGAATGCTGAAGTAAATGCGTTCTATGGCCGGAACACCCAAAGGTTTAATCAACCATCCGGCCAGAATCAATTCCAGAACCAAGGGTTCAATCAAGCTTCCAACTTCAATCCGAATTCGAGTTTTAATTCGAATTCGTGTTTCAATAAGAACCCTGGTTCCGCTCAAAACCAAAACTCTAATTTTTCCAATCAAACACAAAGGTTCAATCAGAATTGGCCTTCTAATTCCAATTCCAATCTTCAAAATCGGCCCGCCACCATACTCGTCAAACTTCCATCACTCTCAAGTTCCTCAAATTCAAATGATCTTAAGGCTGAATGGAACTCATTCAAAGAAGAGCAAAACAAGAATATTCAGCTCCTAATGAGTACCAATAAGAATCTTGAGAGACAGATCGGGCAACTGGCTGAGCAATTAGCATCAAGACCCCCTGGGCATCCGCCCAGTTTTACCGAGAAAAATCCTAAGGGTGGTCATGTTGCTCAGCCGATTTGAGCAGCAGCCAATGTACTGACCTCGTACCAACAACGCATTATGGACAAGAGGAGGCTAGTACAATGAGTTTAAGAAGTGGTACACAGCTGAGTGGTCCCCCTGGCTTCCAGGGAAACCACTAGCCCCTCCCGCCATTGATAAGGCAGGAGGGGAAGTTGAGCACCCATCATCCCCTTGGCTGCAAGCAAGTACTCAGGTGGCTGATCCCCTGATAGGTGAAAAGGTTGCAAATCCTCAGGTGGCTGTTCCCCTGAGGACTGAACAAGTTGGAAATCCTCAAGTGGCTGACCCCTTGAGGACTGAAAAAGGGAAAGAAAGTCGTGGCTGATCCCCGAACTACGAAAGCCTCTGAAAAGACGGTTCGGTGGAAGGATGTGGAAGACAAAGCTATCAGCGCATCCTCAAAGAGAGTCTTTTCCGAGAGTGATCTGAAGAAGCTTCCGTTTCCACCGAGGAAGAGCAACATTCCATTGGTTGAAGACAAAAAGTACGAGAAGGTGCTCAACCTTCCGAAAAATACTCAGGTAAATCTGCCATTATCCGAGGTCTTGGTCGAGATGCCTAAGTATACAAAGTTCATCAAGGATGTTGTATCTTCCAAGAAGAAGTTAGCAGGAATGGACCAAGCGGTTGGTAAAGAATGTTCTCTGGTCAATAATGAAAGCTTACCAATCAAGAGAAGCGACCCAGGGAAATTTGTGCTCACATTGCGGATGGGAGGCCTAGTCTTCCCAAATTCCTTATGTGACTGGGCGCATCTATCGGCTTGATGCCATTGTCTGTGTGCAAGCAATTGGGTTTACAAAGTCTTCTAGAACCCACGACCATGAACTTGCGGTTCACTGATCGATCTTCTAAGAAAGCCTCAGGGATCTTAAAGGACATACTAGTTCAAATAGATAGGTTTACCTTTCCAGTTGACTGGTACGTCTTAGATATTGAGAAAAGTGAAAATGTCCCATTAATTCTTGGAAGGCCTTTTCTATCTACAGCTAGAGCCCTCATCGATTGTGATGGTGGACATGTGACCATTCGGGTTGGTGACCAGGAGGTGAGCTATAGTGTATCAAAATCTATCAATGTACCTTCCGGAGCTCCAACCGGCTTTTCCGTTGAGGAGACTTCTGATGATTTCGACGACTTCATGGATAAGCAAGTCATGGCTGTAGAATCGGAATATGAGCGACTAATTGATAAGTTGAATAGTCATGGTGTGGTCAATCTAGACCAATTAGCAGTGATTTCGAGGATGAGCTAAGAGAAGAAGCTTTGGCAGTAGGACCACTAAGTAAGCTCAGCGATGTTGAGTTGAAGAGTGGCGATCTTAAATCAAGTCTAGAGGATCCTCCCCTAGATTTGGTACTGAAGCCGTTACCTAAACATCTTAAGTATGTGTTTTTAAGAGAGGGTGACAAGCTTCCCTTGATCATCTCTGCCAAGCTATCTCGTATAGAAGAGCTAAAACTGTTAAACGTCTTGCGCAAAAATGAAAAAGCCTTTGGATGGCGGGTGGGAGACATCCGAGGGATATCTCCCGACATCTGTATGCACAAGATCAAGACTGAGGAGGGTGCAAAACGAGTTAGACAACCTCAGAGAAGACTCAACCCTCACATGCAAGAGGTAGTCAAGAAGGAAATTATCAAGCTTCTAGATATGGGTATCATATACGCCATTGCAGACAGTGAGTGGGTGTCCCCAACTCAAGTGGTTCCCAAAAAAGGTGGAATTACGATTGAGAAAAATGAGAAGGGAGAGGAGATAGCATTGAGGCTCGTCACAGGCTATCGGGTCTGTATTGACTATAGAAAACTCAATGAGGTCACACTGAAAGATCATTTTCCCCTTCCATTCATTGACCAGATGCTTGAGCGTCTGGCGGGGCACGCATTCTACCGCTTCCTGGATGGATATTCGGGATATTTCCAGATACCCATCGATCCTGTTGACCAAGAGAAGACCACTTTCACCTGCCCCTATGGTACATTTGCCTACAGGCGGATGCCATTTGGTCTCTGCAATGCCCCAGCCACCTTTCAAAGGTGTATGATGGCAATCTTTGACGGGCTAGTTGAAAAGTGTATGGAGATTTTTATGGATGATTTCTCGGTCTTTGGTAAATCCTTCGACGATTGCCTCGATAATCTTGATCATGTGTTGTCTAGATGTGTGGAAAAGGACTTAGTGCTTAATTGGGAAAAATGTCATTTCATGGTAGATGAAGGTATAGTCCTTGGTCACAAAGTGTCCGCCAAAGGTATAGAAGTAGATAGGGCCAAGGTAGAAGCTATTGAGAAGATGAGTTATCCTAAGAATGTTCGGAAAGTCCGAGGTTTTCTCGGACATGTCGGCTTCTATAGGAGGTTCATCCAGGACTTTTCAAAGATTGCCAAACCCCTGTCTACTTTACTCAAAGAAGACGTTACCTTTGATTTTGATGAGAATTGCAAGCGCGCGTTTGAAGAGCTTAAGAGTAGGCTGATCTCTGCTCCAATTCTTATATCGCCAGACTGGAACTTGCCCTTTGAGCTTATGTGCGATGCATCCAACTATGCTGTTGGTGCAGTCTTAGGACAGCGCATCGAAGGAAAGTTCCAACCTATCTACTACGCCACCACACGTTGAACCCTTCGCAAGTTAACTATACGACTACCGAAAAGGAATTATTGGCCGTAGTGTTTGCTATGGACAAGTTCCGTAGTTACTTGCTAGGTGCTCAAGTGATCGTGTGGACTGATCACGCTGCCTTGCGTTATCTCATGACCAAAAGGAAGCTAAACCGCGCTTACTGCGTTGGATACTGACCCTCCAAGAATTTGACGTTCAAATCAAAGATAAGAAGGGCAGTGAGAACGTAGTGGCGGATCATGTCTCTAGGATGATAAGTGAGGAAAAGGGTGATCCTGAAGATATAGATCTTTACTTTCCTCTGGAAAACATCATGTTGATCGATGGCCGCTCTCCTGATGTTCCATGGTATTCGTCCATTGTGAATTACCTTCATGCCCGCTACCTTGACCCCGAGATGTCGTATCAGGAGAAGAAGAAGTTCTTATCTGATATGAAATATTTCGTTTGGGATGAACCTTATTTGTTCAAGATCTGCAAAGATGGGTTGCATAGGAGATGCGTTCCGGAATCTGAGCAACGAGAGATTATCGAGCAATGCCATAGTGGACCCACAGGTGGTCACTTTGGTCCTTGGAAAACGGTTGCGAAGATCTTCCAGTCCGGTTTCTATTGGCCTACGATCTTTAAAGATACAGAAGCTTTCTGTAAAGCTTGCGATAGGTGTCAACGAACCGGAACTCTGACAAGGCGATTTGACATGCCTTTGAAACCCATCCTTGAATGCGAAGTCTTTGATGTTTGGGGCATCGATTTTATGGGACCATTCCCATCATCTTGTGGCAACAAATACATCTTAGTCTGCGTTGACTATGTTTCGAAATGGGTGGAGGCAATAGCCACTCCTCACAATGATCATAAAACGGTCATGAAGTTCCTAAAAAGAATATCTTTGTGAGATTTGGGTGTCCTCGAGCCTTGATCGGTGATGAAGGAACGCATTTTTGCAACCGACCTCTAGAAAAGGTTCTCGAAAAGTATGGTGTACGCCATAAGACCGGCACCCCATACCATCCGATGACTAGCGGTCAGGTTGAGCGAAGCAACCAAAGCATTAAAAAGATCCTGGAGAAAACTGTGAACAGTCATCGCAAGGATCGGAGTTTGAAGTTGGATGATGTCTTATGGGCTTATAGGACCGCCTATAAAACTCCTATGGGTACATCTCCATATCAAATGGTCTACGGAAACCATGTCATCTGCCTGTCGAGTTAGAGCATAGAGCGTATTGGGCTACGAAGTTTCTGAACTTTGATTCCGAATCTTGTGGGAAACATCGATTACAGCAGTTACATGAGCTGGACGAGTTCAGACTCCAGGCCTATGAAAGTGCCAGGATCAGCAAAGATAAGATGAAACTGCTCCATGATGCGAAAATTAAGAAGCGAGAATTCAGAGTCGGCGAACAAGTTCTCCTCTACAATTCTAGGTTACATTTGTTTCCTGGAAAGTTGAGGACTCGTTGGTCCGGCCCTTTCGAGATTCTCCAAATCATTCCTGGAGGCGTTCTAGAACTTCGTGGTTATAGCGGTGACCCGTTTCGAGTCAACGGTCAAAGGTGCAAACACTATATCGGTGCACCTAAAGAGGCATCTTTGATTGTTAAATTTCTCGATATTCTCGGATGTGGTGTTACTCGAGTCGAAGAATTTAACGAGTTATCACCCGACTTGTTCTCCGAGAATGACGGTAGTGATCCTTCTGAAGAAGTTCTAGCGGGTAGTGCAGATATGGAAGAGTTTGAAAGGGAGCGACAGTTGAAGCGCCATCAGAGGACTCAGAGTATGAAGAGGTCACCCATGGGGAGGTTCAAGCGTATGTGGAGGGCTATTAAAACTTTTCCCCCATGTGTGCGATGTTGTTTCTGCAGCCACACTGCTAATCAAAGCGTACACGAAGTAATGGCTGGCAGAAAAGTCAAATGGCCTGATCCAGGCTGAGCTTAGACTGTGTCGAGCTAACGACATTAACCAAAAGCGCTACTAGGAGGCATCCTAGATATCCCTTATTATATTAGCTAGGTTCTGTTCACGCTTTTAGTGTTTTATTTATTTAAGTTTTAGTTTGATTCAGTTTTAGCTAACTAAGTTGTTCTATTGTTATCTGTCAGTTAGTGTGCTTTTAGGTATGGATTACGGAGTTCTTCCTGAGGAGTTCCCCCTCATTAGTCGGATCCCGCTGATCACAGTAGATGATGGACCGGGAGGCACTATAGTCCTTCATGTAGATTTTGACATTAGCGCTCAGGTTAAGACCATCACGTACGTTATCATAGTTCCACCTTGTTCGGGAGGCAGCGATTTCACGACTGAGGAGTTGCAGGAGGCCATAGGACGTCCCTACACGATCCTTAATGATCCTATGCTGACGGATTTGGCACTAGTGCTGCAGGCTGAGCATTTCAGAGGTGTTGAGGTAGCCGGTGAGGATTGGTGTTTGCAAGATGAGTACGACTTTCCTCCAGCTGTCGACATGCTTCGACGTCTCATTCGCGTAGTGGATTGGGATGAAATCTACGCCGACTAGTGAGTTCTTAGTTAGTTTGGTTTTCGTCGAGCCCCGACGTAAAACGGAAGCGCTTGGTAGGAGGCAACCCACTGTTTTAGTTATGTTTTTAGTTGCTTCTAAGCTATTTTAGGTCTTTGATATTTCATCATTGTACTTTTGAATTTTGTTTGACATTAATAAGAATGGCACTTCAATTTTAATTAGCTTATGTGTGAACAAGTTTAATTTTTATCACTCTCTCTGGTGGACGCCCGTTCATTCAAATGAACGCCCGTCCAGTTTGCTCGTTTTATGGACGTTCGTCCAAAATGATGGACGCCCGTCTGCGAAAATCCCTCCTATCCTGAATGTAAAAATTGCCCATGGACGAGCGTCTAAATTTATGGACGCCCGTCCAGTTCATGCGGTTACAAGTGGACGCCCGTCCGTAAGGATGGACGAGCGTCCGTTCCAGGCCTATATATACGTGCTCTGGGCGTGAACCCTCATTTTCTGTGATTTTCAAAAGGAGAACCCGACTCTTCCCCTCCTCCAAGCCTCAAATCTTCGTTTCTAAACCAAATTTGACGATTCTTGTTGCAAAAGAACGCTCCTTGCACCTTCTTTTCATCTATCTAGTCCATTCCCTCCAACAATCAACGGAATTTGAAGAATCAGAGATTTTTCAGTGCGGCAATTTGGACAAAATTTCCGATTTTGGTGACCAATCTTGGTGTTTCTGGGCTTCAAATCCATTCGATCATCATCCTTACATAGCATTTGGTAAGTCTATAGCAACTTTTCTTGACTCCTTTCACGTTTTTGTGGGTTCGATCTTCGGGTCGGCTCATTCTCTTGAAATTTCTCTCATTTTGTTGCTGTTTTCTTCTTGTTTTAGTGTTGTAATGGTGTGGTGATGTTGGTTGTGGTGGATGGGTTGGTGTTGTTGAATTGAAATCCTGATTTGGATGATAAACGGGTAACCATTTGTGTGAATGGTTTAGTTTAGTTATAAGTGGACAATGGTGCGTAAGAAGGAAATCGTGAAGCGTTATGGTAAAGGTTTGGCCAGGGAGAAAGGTAAGCGGCAACGTACTGAGTTTGATCCATCGGAATTAGACCCTAACAGAGGAGTAGTCTTTCGAGAGCAACCCCCTAGGGCATCTCAGCCACTTAGGACCGAGTTAAGAGATGAATCCTCTTCAAATTCTGAAACCGAGGACGATGATGAGGTCCCTCTCGTAAGAATGACTCGGGGCACTCGGGGTGGTGAGTCTTCTAGAGCTGAGGTTGGTACTGAGAATGTCGTTGGGGAGGAGGCTGAAACCGGAGCTACACGTGCACCCCCTAAGAAGAAAGCTAAGAATGTTGCCCCTCTTGCTATGCCCCGTCGATTCGTCAATCCACGAGCTCATAGTGCCTACACTAAGGATTATGTGACTCGGAGTATGATTTTTGACAGAGAGGTCAAGACACAACAAGTTGATCCGGCTTTCGTGAAGATGCTTAAGGCTCGGAAGTGGGATGAGTTACTGAAGATTCCTCCTAACCTGGTTAATGATTCTATAGTGAGAGAGTTCTATGCGAATTGTTCTGAGACGGATTTGGATGGCGGTTTTGTGATGGTTCGAGGTGTCAAGGTGCCTTTTTCCGCCAAGGTGATCAACCAGAAATATAAGTTGCCGGCGTTTCGTGGCTTGGATTACAAGGAGGAGATCGCTAGACGGCAAAATGAGGAGGGTAAGGACCCAATGGAGGAGCTGCGATTGAGAGTTTGTCCGGATGTGGCATGGGTGTTGAGACCGAATGGTGATAGGAAGGAGTTAATCACCACGACTTGGACTGAGGATTGGCAAGTCTACTGTCGGTTTATCCAGAGTCGGTTGATTCCCAAGAATAATCTCACACATTTCTATATTAGTGATCTTGGGATGTTGTATGCGTTGGTTTTCGGGTTGAATGTTGATGTTGGGCAAGCGTTGTTTGATGATGTTTTGGCGAACCAGAAGGTATCTACCCGGAGTTTGATAGTGCCCCATTTGATACATCAGTTATGTTTAGATGCTGGGGTTGCTGAGTATACATCAGACCACAGGACTAAGAGTTACCCCCCTATTCGTAGAGAGAAGGCTGTTCCCGTTTCGGAGCCTGGTTCTACATCGGCACCGCCTCAGGCCTTAGTTCTTTCTGGATTATCTTCTTCCGAGATTACTCGGCATAGTATGGCTCATAGTTTGAGGGCGATGTTGAGTGATATCCGGGATGGCCAGGATAATATCTTATCGGTTTTGGAGTGTCTAGTTGATGGGAGGCAACCGAGAGATCGGGGGGTATTCAGTGCGAGTAACATGGATTATGTCTTCTCCGAGCGGATAGAGAGGGTGATAGCTGAGGTGGTCAAGATGGAGGAGAAGCCCGAGTCGGATGAGGAGGATGAGCCCCCGGTAGAGCCTGCTACTGCATCTACTACGCAGCCTGAGCCTACACCGACGCCGTCCACTGTTGCTGTACCTACTCCAGACCCTCCTCATGTTGATGTTCCTGTTGCTGAGACGACTCCGGGGCTACCTTGAGTTTTTATTTGCTTTACATCTTTCTGGTTGTTGCACTTTTTGATACATTTCATTCGATTTGGCTGTACCTATACATTTTGTTACTTTCCTTTTGGTTACTATTCATGGTTCATATACTTTCTGGTTTCTCGTTCTGTGACTTGTGTTGACATATTTATTTGATGGTCCTATCTTTTTCATCCGTTTGAATTATTATCTCTACTGCCATATTATACCCCGTTTCCCCCGAGTTTTTTGTTTTCTCGCGTGTTGCAGAGGTGGTTTTTGTCGAGTACTCGTTGAGTTACGTTTGGACGTTTTTTTTCCACGCTTTTTGCGAGCGTTGGCCCTTTCATGCTCCAGCCTGACCAACATCTCGATTTTTCTACGCAAATACAGCTAAGTTTCTTCTCATTTACCTTTCTGCACAACATGAGGACATGTTGAGTTTTTAAGTGTGGGGGAGGGGATAGTTCGAATGCGTATACGTTTAATTACTACGTTAGTTTATTTATTATGCCAAAAATATGCTCAATTTTCAAAAAAAATTTTCCTATACTTGTGTTTTTGTTTTGTCCCGAGTAGGCAATTCGACGTGAAGTTCGTTGTTTTTGCAATCATCTATGCGATATTTCATATGTTTGATAAGTTAGTTGTTTCACCAAGATTTACATTTCACGAGCCATAGTGAATGATGAGCTATTTTTATTAAGTTATACCCCGTTGTGGATCAGTAATTTTTGATTATCTTCTAAGTCATGTGCTTAGTGCTACGTGCATATCGTGAGATTTATGATAGTTTGTATTTAGTTCCGTAGTACGTTATACTGTGAATATCTAGACGTTTGAATGTGATAAGTAACACGGGACTAATGTCAATTAAAAAAGAAAAGTTAATAGTTGGTTAATATGGGTGTGTCGGAAGCTAGTCGATGATTTGAGTGAGGTAGGGTGTACCACGTATGTCCTATACCACTATGATGACTAAAAGCTCACGACAGTTAGGAAAAGCTGCCTTATGATTGGAGTAAGGTAGGGTATTATCTCGAAATGTCCTATTCTGCTATGAGGGCAATAGCTTCTTCTAATGTATGTTTAAAGTGAAATAGTTAAATCAACTAAGAAATGGTTACGAAACGAATAAGGCTTAG
Source organism: Gentiana dahurica var. dahurica (assembly GCA_024500145.1). Classification (NCBI taxonomy): domain Eukaryota; kingdom Viridiplantae; phylum Streptophyta; class Magnoliopsida; order Gentianales; family Gentianaceae; genus Gentiana; species Gentiana dahurica. The sequence continues at coordinate 83,402,118 of CM044903.1, read as the reverse complement.
TTCTCGTTAATCTTATCCCCAGTATAAACCGATGGATATGATGTAGGGATTATCCTCTGAGTATTTCAGAAAGGCCCTAGATATATTCGATCATCTTTTTCGGGATATGTCACGTTTGTAGGGTGCACCTTATGAGTGTCATTTATTACTATTCTGCGAGCGGGTAATAGCTAGTTTTGCTTGAATCAATTTCAAGTTTGGATCTAGTGGAAGTTCCCTATGGCCATGCACTCACACACCGGTGGACATCTAAGTTATTGGATGTATGTTATATTTGTTTAGATGCATGTTTTCCTTTCTCGAGCCTAATTTTCGTTTGTTTTGCTCGGGACGAGCAAAGTTTAAGTGTGGGGGAGTTGTTAAGGGTGAAAATCTATGTTTTATTATGATATATTTTACGGTATTTTCCCCCTTAATTGGATTGATTGCATAATAAATGGCCCTCATATGGAAATATTGAGCATACTAGGTTTTTAAGGACTTATCCGCAATATTGAATAAATTATGTGTTTTCATCATGAATTATAATTAATTGGACTTTATTACAGTTTTTGCGATGTTTTCCATGTATTGTAGGTGTGTTCAATGTGCTCAAATGATGATCAAAAAGGGTTAAAACTCGAGCTATAAAGATTTAAGAAGAGATAATGATGAAGTGGATTGAAGGAAAGAGATAAAGATGCAAAAATCGCATTCAAGTCATCCTGAACGTTCGTCCATGCAGCGTCCATGGTGAACAAGCGTTGGAAATATCGGACGAGCGTCCATGGAGACAATCTTGATACAGAGAGTCCGAACGGAGTTTGAACGAGCGGCTGAGGGGAGTTCAGAAATCTGGACGAGCGTCCATTGAAGCAGACGGGCGTCCGTCCGCCGACTTAGTGAAACCGCCTCAAATCTCTATAAATACTGGCCTATTTTCACACATTGAGACACGAGTTTTTACAATCTTAAAACCCTAAACCCTAGGGGCGGCCTTGGCTGCGATTTTACACTTTTTATTTCCAGTTTTATGCAATTTTAAGTTCGATCAAAGTAGGTTAGTTCTATGTTACTTTTCTGCTTTTCCGGGTTGCTGAGGATGTTCAGAGGCTAAAACCTCCTTCAAACGAGAATTGTGAAGCCGTCAGCATTGACTTGATCTCTTTATTTCGACTTTTACTGTGAGTATTTATTACGGTTGTTTCTTATCTATGCATATTCTTGTTTTAACGCAATTATATTGGAAGATATGTTGTGTGCTTGATATGTTATTGTTTGATGGAAATCTTGAATAGCATAGATCACCATAGATAAGAATAGTTCATTAGATTTACATTAACGGAAGTTAGTAAGTCTAAAAACTAGATCGTTAACGTAAAAGTTGGCACCTTTGATCTCTTTAACGTGTTAATTTAGTATTGGAAGATATTAGGTTAATAGATGAATTGCCCAAGGAATTAGGAGTTCATATTTAGGTAAGGTAAATCACAACCGAATTAAATACCACGTAAAATCGAGATAGGGGATCAATGCATGTTGATAGGTGGATCAATCCTCGTTTGTCTTTTATAAACTTGATTTACAATCCTCATAGCTTAGTTTAGATTAGTTAATCTATTTTCCTGCACTTTTAGTTTATTTTATCGCTTTCAAATCTCTCCTAGCATTGGATTAATCTCCTCTGTCTAGTTATTTTCTGCATATTTGTTTAGTTAGTTATTCGTTAGGTTAATAATCGTGACAATAATTAGTTAAAAACAAAAGCTAGGGTTAACATTCGTCTAGTTCCCCGTAGGATCGACCCGGCATTAACCTCTGTACTACGATCCTTATACTTGAGGTTAACCGGTTTATAAATATTATTACTTGTTTATTCGCATTAGATAAATCCGGGACATCTGTACAAGATGGGCAATCTACCTAAGAGTGTTATGAGCTCTCCTCAATCCAATCAATCCAATCATTCCTCTTCAAACAAGTCTGTTTCTGTTTTTCTGGTTGAGTCTAGTAGAATTCAGTCTCATAATGTCAATAAAGATCCTAATGTTTGGCATAGGAGACTAGGTCATCCTTCTTCAAAGGTTTTGAATCGATTCTGCAACATTGTAATGTTTCCTTGAATGAAAAACTTCTGTTTTGTGAATCTTGTCAATTTGGCAAATCTCATGTCTTACCTTATGCTTTATCTACTTCTCATGCTAGTAATTTTTTTGATCTTGTTCATACTGATGTCTGGGGTCCATCACCTACTAAGTCCACTAATGGTTACACCTATTATGTGCATTTTCTTGATGATCATACTAGATATACTTGGCTCTACCCTCTAAAACAGAAATCAAGTGTATAACATAATTCAACAGTTTCAAAAGATGGTTGAAAATCAGTTCTCTACCACTATCAAGTGTATTCAGTCAGATTGGGGGGGAGAATATAGGAGTATTGAGTCTTACTTAAAAGATCAAGGTATAATGTTTAGGCATCCTTGCCCTCATGCTCATGGACAGCATGGTAGGGCTGAAAGAAAGCATAGACATGCTGTGGAATTAGGCCTCACTCTTCTTGCTCAGGCATCCATGCCACTGAGTTTTTGGTGGCATAGCTTTCAGCAGGCTATCCTGATCATAAACAGTCTGCCAACTCCTGTTCTTAACCATATGTCTCCTTATGGATGTTTGTTTAAAGTCAAACCAAATTACAGACAATTTAAGGTGTTTGGATGTGCCTGCTATCCACATCTTAGACCTTTTCAGACTACCAAATTTCAGTTTCACTCCAGTAAATGTGTTAATCTAGGAATCAGTCCTGTGCACAAAGGATACCAGTGTTTAGACATGAGTGGTAGAATTTATGTCACTAGAGATGTCATATTTGATGAAAATACTTTCCCCTTTGCTACTGGTTTTGCTCAAGGTCCTAATAGGGCTGTGCATGTGCTTGATAATTCTGATAGTTGGTTCTTTCTGCCCTCTAAATATAAGGAAACTCATAACACTCCTCCTGATACAAGATGCAGTATAGACACTCCAGATGCTTCTACAGGTATGCCTGATCCTGATACTGAACTTCCCCTATATTCTCCTTATTCTACATCTCATATTGTTCCTATTAGCAATCCCGATTCTCCTTTTACTAATGCTCCTGGTGATCCACCTCAAATAGATTCAAGTCCACCCTCAAATTCCTACCAGTCACCACCAGTCCCTAGTCCTGCCTCTACTTCCTCTCCTTCCATTTCTGAATCTTCATCTACATCTACACCTCCTCCAAACCCCAAACATCTCAATACTCATCCTATGCTTACTAGAGCAAAGAGGGGTATCTTCAAACCTAAAGTCCTTTCTGCTGTTGCTTCCACTACTGAACCTCAAAGTGTGTCAGAAGCTCTATCCTGTGTTGAGTGGAGGTGTGCAATGGAAGAAGAGTATAAGGCACTTTTGAAAAATCAAACTTGGACTTTGGTCCCTCCATCCTCTAATCAGACTGTGGTAGGTAGCAGATGGGTATACAAACTTAAACTCAAACCTGATGGTTCTATACTGAAACACAAGGCAAGACTTGTAGCTAAGGGTTTTTGCCAAACATATGGAGTGGATTTCACTGAGACCTTTAGCCCTGTTGCCAAGGCTCCTACCATCAGAGTTGTGCTTTCATTGGCTGTTACCTTTAACTGGCCAATTAATCAAGTGGACATTAACAATGCCCTTCTTAATGGTCCTCTTAAAGAGCCTGTGTACATGACTCAACCTGAAGGCTATGTGGATCCAACCAGACCTCATTTTATCTGCAAGCTACAAAAAGCCCTGTATGGGTTGAAGCAGGCCCCAAGAGCTTGGTTTGAAGCCTTAAAAACTCAGTTGATACTTTGGTCTTTCAAACAGTCTGTTTGTGACAATTCTTTGTTTATTCTCAAAACAGCAGGTCAAATTCTAATTGTGTTAGTTTATGTTGATGATATCTTAGTTACAGGAAGCTCAACTCCACTGATCCACAAGTTCATCCATATGCTCGATTCTAAGTTCTCTCTCAAGAATCTGGGCCCTGTATCTCATTTTTTGGGCATGCAAGTATCAAGGGATTCATCTGGTCTTTATCTAAATCAAAGCCAGTATGCCATGCAACTTCTTGCAAGATTGGGATGTGAAACACTCAAACCTTGCCCTACTCCCATTGTTCCTGGAAGGAAACTTGAAGACAATCCAGGAGAACCATTTAGGAATGTCACTATGTACAGGAGTGCAATTGGAGGGTTACAATACTTAACCTGTACTAGACCAGATATCACATTTGCTGTGAATTATCTAAGCAAGTTCATGCAGAATCCACATCTGGAACATTGGAAGGCTGTAAAAAGGTTGCTGAGGTACATTATTGGTACCCCCAAACATGGACTGCATTTCAAATCATCTTCCTGTCTTAATCTAGCAGGTTTTTCAGATGCAGATTGGGGAGTATCTACAACTGATAGGAAGTCCGTTGGGGGCTATTGTGTTTATCTTGGAGAATCCCTTATCTCATGGAGTTCAAAGAAACAAGATGTTGTTTCAAGGTCAAGCACAGAATCTGAGTATAGGGCATTAGCAAATGCCACTGCTGAAATCAAATGGATTACTTATCTTCTGGCTGAGTTACAAGTTAGACTTGCTGCTAGACCTACTATATGGTGTGACAACACCAGTGCCTCCTTTCTAGCTCAGAATCCTGTGTATCATGCAAGAACCAAGCACATAGAGATAGATGTGCACTTTGTAAGAGATGAAGTCCTAAACAAGAAGTTGACAGTCTGCTATATACCATCCTCTGATCAAGTTGCAGACTGCATGACCAAGCCCCTGCCTATATCTCAGTTTCAGTTGTTTAGAGACAAACTCAATGTGTTCCCACCACCATTGAGTTTGAGGGGGGATGTTAAGAAATAGATTAAAGTATGGATGATGTGGCATGATCTTAGACCATACACATCATCACTTATCTAATGGTCTAGCTTTATCATTATCTTTGTGTTTGTTAGAATATCTACCTAGGGATTCTAGCTGGTGGGTAGTAGTCCCTTCTACAAGATATGTTTTGTATTAGTAAGGAACTCGGCTGTAATTGAACAAAAATCAAAAGATAACTTGAATGAACAAAATGATATTCTCTCCTTTGTTTTTCTAAGTAGATAAAAATCTCTGTTTTTTAAAAAATTTTAAACAAAAATATTAACAAATCTAAGTACTTTGGTAATATATATATATACGTACTCACCATCCTCAGGGTCTTATACAGATAATAGATGGATGCCAACAGTGTCGTTAGCAAAAATAAACCAGCAACTGCCATTATTATTGCAATATATGCTGCATCATGATCATCTCTTCTGGATTCTAAATAATATAAAAAATAATGTTCAACCAAAAGAACTAAATCAATGATTTACTTTTTAATAAATTACAGATCGAGAAGGGAAATTAAAACAATAAAATAAAATTCAACACTACAATACTTACCGGACTGGTGGAGGAGAGGTGGAGTGAATGTTTGGTTTGACATTTTGTAGTGTATTAATTAATTTCTTTGCTGTTGTATGAATCTCTTCTCTATTTCTTAATTATATAAGGATTGGAATATGTTTGATATTTTTATTCTTAAATAGTCATTAATGGTCTCTGTAATACTCCTTATAATGATGGCGTGGTAGTCCTGTGACTTTTGACTCACTCTTAATTTAACATTATATATATAGATAATAAAAATAAAAAAAATAGAGGGAGAATTAGGTGATCGGATCTCTAACTTTAAATATAGTATAATATTATTTTGCATTAAATATAATATTGAGAGTAATAAAACTAAACCATTGATTGGTTTGATTAGAATATATAGAGGTGATTATATAATACAAAATCCTCAACAAAAAAAAAAAAAAAAAAAAAAAATTAATACACAATCATAATATGAACGTAATAATACACAATAATACGATTAATTACAATGAGTTATTTTCCATAATTTTGTGTATCTAGAATATTCTCAATATATAAATACAGTATTAATTTGTAAATCTTTTACCTTTATCACAAGTAATTCTAGAATATATTGTGGATGTTCTAGATCTCTCCATCATTGTTATTATTTCAAGGAATTAAAAAGATGAAGAGTATATGCTAAGTTTTCAGGGAAAAAAGAAAAGAAAAGAAAAAAAAGAGTGTATGCTAAAAGATTTACCAAATAATACTATATTTAGATTTTTCTTTGCATGATGGTTTGTGATGTGTTACGAGATGGAATGCATTGTATTTTTTTTATTTTTAAATTTACTCTAAAGTCTAAAATATTTGTTTATTAGTTATCGGTCGAATGCAGACTTTGATCGATCAATTTAAATGCAACTTGCCGATTAAGTTTAAATTAATAAAAGAGAAAAATTCCCTCAAAAGAAAATTTATAAACCTAAAGGTTCCAACGATATCTCTTTTCTTTAACTAGGTTTTTTTTTTCCGGAGAAGTTCTTCGGCTCTCTTAATATTGCCGGTTATATCTACCCTCACACACAACACATGGCGCGGATGGCGGAAGTTTCCGGAAGAGGTGGCGGCACAGTGGCTGAAAGGTTATCTGAACGGAAACAAGCAAGATTGATCGAATTCAGAGATCTAGTCACGGTAGCAAACGCAAACACATGTCTTTCACTTTGGGGCATTCAGTTATCTGGAGAGAATACTCCTCCAACCGAACAGAATGCAGTACCCAGAGGGTTTTTGGGTGGCGTAGTTGGTTCACATGGTGTAGCTGGTTCACATGGTTCAGTATGGAGATTTGTGTGGGGGGATGCAGCAGTCGGGGGGACGCAGCAGACGGAGGTACTGCAGCAGCGGCCGGAGGGGAACCCTACCACCGGAGGGGATGGAGTGTTGGATGAACGGCTGGATAGTCTGCTTTTAAAGTTTTTGGTTTTAAGGTTGAAAAGCGAGAAGGATGTTGAACGACGTAATGAGATGGAGGGAAGAGTTTCAGACCGACACCATATCCAATGAACAATTTGATGAATATATCCCGATTTTTGAAGACTTCACATTTCTACATGGGAAGGACATGCATAACCGTCCTCTTATTTATGTGAAGTATGGGTCTATTAAAGACCTGGTGAAGGCTCGAGAAATTATGTTGAACACCTCTAAGCGGGAAAGGTTCGTTAGATGGAGGATTCAACTCTTAGAACGAGCAATTGAGACGAGGCTAGATTTTAGAAGAGGGGGTGCTCATTCGTTCGTTGAAATTGTTGATTTGAAAGGAATTCCGGAAGTTGGGCTCGAGAGAGCGGTTGAAGAATATGAGCAGTTGATAGCAAGATACTATCCCGGCTTTATCGGCTGAAGGGTATGTTTTCTTTCATTTTTAAAAGATTGCACAGCCACGACATTGTGTATATATGTTTTGCTTATGACATTCCTTTTGATGGTTCCATTAATAGGAAGAAAGCATGTATAATGAGTTCGTTATATGTTTTATTTTGTGAGTGTAGATCTATATCAATTCAGACTGGTACACATATGCAAAGGCATTAGTGTCTTATCCCTCCCTCATTCGTACCGACCGAATTTGCAAGAACATCACCTTTACTAGGAGCAAACCGGCGGACACTCTCTGCAAGTAGGTAACATTAGGTTTTTATACATGATGTTAATTTTCTTAATGATGTAATTTGTTCTTTTGTTTTGTTGTGGGCAGAATCATCCATCCCCATCATGTACTGGTTGAATATGGTGGGATGTGTGAACGAAAAGAAAATCCGAAGGGGATTGAACGTAAACCATCCAGAACGGATACCATAAGAGCAAACGAAACCGTTGAAATCAGAATAACCCATATCCCGGTATGTTTAGCTATCAAGTTTTAGCATTAGTAATTTATGTATGATTAAATCTGTCATTTATATATTGGTATGTTTGTAGGGCGGTATCACTGCCTCATGGGAGATTTTGGTGATTGGATGGGACATAGGGTATGGCGTTGAATTTGATCCGGTTGAGGGCTACGCAATAATAGTCGCACCAACCCAGCATTTTGTTTCTTCTAACAAAGTGATCAAAGGGACTTTTGATTGTCGGACTCCAGGGGCTTTAGTTATCAAAGTAGATAATTCACAGTCGTACCAATCAAAAATTGTGGCGTGGCGATGTCATTTTGAGCAGCACTAGTTTATTTGTCTTTGATGAATCTACGTTTTTGTGTTTGCCAAAAACTACCTTTATTTGATGATCTAAAACTCACTTGAGTGTTTTTGTGTACTACTTTTTGTAATGGACTTGGTTCCAGAGATTCACCCTGACTCTCTGGCAATCCCCCCAATTACCTTGTAAAGGCCTTAGTTTACTAAACAATTTTTTTTTTTTTTTTGGCTGAAAAATTAAGTATCTTTTAGAAATTGTTGCAGCCCATCATTATGAATTGACTTGGAATCAGACAGATGGTATGGAAGGAATGAATCTACTGGAAATCTATTTGCGGTTCATGTTTTTGTTCATGTTTTAGGATTTTAAAAAAAAAATTGCAAAACACGTCGTTTTGCGTTTTGATAAAAAAAAAAATTCCAATTTTAACCTATTCCCTCCCATTATTCGCCCTTCAAAGATTCTAAATACCTAAAAAATGAACGGGTTACGGGATAGCAGCTCCTGCGGCCCTCCTCCATCACCGTCTCGTCTCCTTCAGACTTCACTTCAGTAGTTCAGTCCTTCTTCCAATCCAGGCAGCAATCTCCGGTGCTCACTGCTCCTCCTCCTCGATCCATATTCCATTCCTCATTTACGGAAGGTAATAATTCTATTTATCCTAAATTCATTTTTGATTCCAAATTTCCAATTCAAGTAAGGTTTTTTGTGTGCATAATTTTAGTTTTAAATTTAGTTTAGACTTTAGATTGAGCATTGAGTTTATTTGTTGTGTTGATAGTTGATACTTGTGTTGTTAAGGTTACCCTAATTTTCGCATCCTGTGTCTATGTGTCCTGTGAAAGTGTGAATAATTGTTTGGATTATTTTTGTTGTAAAAAGTTCTGAAGTTAACTCATTAAGTGCAATAATTTGATAAACTAGTAATTAGTAAAAAAAAAATGGATTCGGACATTCGGTACGCTGTGTTTTGTATGCTAAAAGTATACAATAGAAATAAATCTCTAGGTGATTGTTTATTTTTATTTTATTTTTATTTTCTTAACAGATTAGTTGACATATGGTCATATGGACCGTTTTGTTAATAAACGAAGTCGGGTTGGTGAATTTGAGGAAATTGTTACTGAATTTGAGAATCCAGGGGTGGGTGCATCTAGTGGGATTAGGTCTCATAGTATACAAATTGAAAAGGATTTGCTAAATAGTATTAGCACTGATGCCGTTATTGAACAATTTCAAAACATGAAAACTCGTAGGGCGCAATAGTAATTTATGGGCGATGTACGGTTATTTTGTGCTTGATTTGAAACAATTTTAATTGGTTGTCTATATGTTGTAATTTTGTGTCATGATAAGTTGAAATTTATGATATGTATTGTACTTTTGATCCAGAAACAATTATAGTCCTTCAACTATTTCTGTAATATTTTGTTGGAAAAAAGTTTTAATTTGTCGGCTTTGTATGTTTTTTTTTTTTTTAGGGTTACGCTATTTTTGTGACCCCATTGAACTATTATTCTGGATCGCCACTGCTCTGGGTCCGTTTCTCTTGTTCCTTTAACGCATAAATTCGATTCAAGTCCAGAAGCTTTATTTTTCAATGTAGTCGATGTTTTGAGCCTCTATGCAGCTGAAGACGAGTAATGTACTGCTTGATGATAATATTTCCTTTTAGGCTTTCGTAACGGATATATCAGAATGTTTGACACCATCCGTGTCATCGTTCGTTAATGGTTGCTTGTTTGGTGTGTGACGCGACGTGTGTCTTGGTCTGACGAAAGGTGTATGAATTTGTGTGTGTGTTTTTATTTTATTTTATTTCTTTCACCTTGTGAGTATTGGGTATCCGTTTACGTTTTTTGGAAGTATGATTGTGAGTGAAGAACTTACGGAAGTATGAAAGGTATTAGGAGGGGGAGATAATGAAGAGCAATCTTTGTTAGTTAGGTCCTACGAGAGGATATGCATTAAATTATAAGCCCTTCCTAAAACTTGGTTTGTACAGACTTGATTTTACTAGTAGTCATTACAACAACGTAACAACACAATGTATAATTCCTACGTTCAGAAAGTTCAGCTGATATGTCGGTTCTACCATCTGAAATCGATAAAAACTTCTTAAGCTTTAGTTTCTGATACCCTTTTAGTTGAAAAGAATGGCTTGATTACAAAGCAAAAAGTATTAGGATTCAGCGCTTACCGTTGTACTAAAACCAATTGGTGGTAGTAAAGGCGCAACTTTATTTCCTTTAACACGCCCCCTCAAGTGTGGGCCGCTAACAAGGCCGTGCCATCTAGGCACACAAAGACAAGACCAAACTAGGCCAACAAGACAAAGAGGCCCAACACTTGCACAATAAACTGAGGGAGTCAGGGTTTGATCTCATGACCTCCTGCTCCGATACCATATTAGGATTCAGCGCTTACCGTTGTATTAAAACCAATTGGTGGTAGTAAATGCGCAACTTTATTTCCTTTAGCAAAAAGGACACGGACTCACTTGATCTCCAGAAAGATGAAACTTTTTGACAGATATATCGGAAACCAGTACATCATTTATTTCAGAGATTAATGATAGAGGCACAATCAAAATTACACAACGGATGACGTAACGTGATCTCCACCTTTTTGATTTTGATAAGTCTAGGTCACAATCAATTAACACTCATGTTGTGTCACCCGTTATGTAATTTTGATTGTGTCTCTATCATTACTCTATATTTCAGATGCCAAACCATAAAACTCAAAGAAATTATTTGGATACAATCTTTAAGACACAACGGGTGTAACAATTAGTGGAGATGATGGTTGTCTCACAAGTTGTTTCTCGAAAGTTGTGACCGTATCATTACATTAAAAAGCTCACATGTTTTTAATATAGGGGGAATGAGGGAGAAGGACATAAATATTTCATCAATTGAGTAGAAGGACATTTTTTTTGAAACTTTTGCATAAAGGACAAAACTATTTATTCACTGTCGAAATTCACTTGTGTTCGAAATTCACTGTTTAAATTCACTGCCGAAATTCACTGTCGAAATTCACTAATTTTCAAAATCATCGTCGAAATTCACTAATTTTCGGGATTCACTGTCGAAATTCACTGATTTCGGGATTCACTTGGGAGATTCACTGATTTTCGGGATTCACTGTTTATCCTTCTCGCTATAAAAAGTATGCAGTTGTCATTCTTCCTATAAAAAATATGTAGTTGTCCTGTTACTTAAAAATATTTCAGATTGTGTCCTTATCCTAATTTTCCATTTAATATATTGACAGATAAAAAAATCCGGATAAGGTTGATGGACAATTGTGAGAAGGAAACAGCAAATGCCCAATTCCCAAGGATCGGAGTAAACAATAGCATGGCATTGCATGACTCTAGCCTTGCATTGCTTATTGACAGACACCTCATGCATTTGCTGATTTCATCTATTGATGTCGTGGCAACCTTGAGATTTACAACTTCACATTATAAATATATATATACATATACATGTGAAGCAATATTATTCAAATCAAATAGCTAAAATTTTTGAGATAAAAGATATGGAAAAGAAAGAAAGCCAAGAACAAAAGGGGAAAACAGAGGAGTTGCCGATTGATAGCAGTCCCTATACGCAGTACAAAGATTTGGAGGATTACAAGAAGCAGGGCTACGGTACACAGGGACATCTCAAACCTCAACCTGGCCGTGACGCTGCCGGGTCTACTGATGCTCCCACCGCCGCCGGCAACGCCCCTCCTCGCGATCAGATTTCCACTGGTACTACTACCGATGCCATCAACAAACAGGGCGCCCCTTAATGAATCAAGTGCTTTTAATTTGTTGTGTAATATTGCAATATTATCGATCTCCGAGGACTTTTTAGTTTCTGTTGTCGTCTTAATTTCTGGTTATGAGGGAAAAGATATAAAGAAGAGTTATTACGCGACGGTTATTGATGAGTTATATCAAGTAGAGGGATGACATGAACTCTCACCTACACACATCTAAAATGTGAGGTGGATGCATCTCATCTTTTCATTTGATATAACCCGTCAAATCATCGATGCACCATAATTTTTCTCAAGTTCTACTACCTCTATTGTCTTTTCAGAATTTCTTTGAATTTGTTTTGTTTTAATTTATCTTTCATTTTACATTAGCAATATAGTATTTTGTTTTTTTTACATTTACCCTTCATTTTAAAAATCTAAATTTTGGTATAATTTTTCATTATAAGAAGTGAAAGATAAAAGACACATTAATTAATTTTTTAATTTGTATGTATCTTCTCTATTCAACTGATTAAAAAAAAAACCAGAGAAAGTACTTTCTTTGATCACCTTATGTGACTCTCGGATTTGAGATATCGAGTTCTTATGCCAGAAAAACGTCTCGCACATATAATATCAAAATAACATAATAATATCAAAATAATTTAAATATGGGAAAATTTTGAAAAAGGACAAAATACTTTTTGAAATTATAAAAAAAACATAAACATTTATATTATAGTAAAAATGACAAAATATATTGTATTAAGACAATTTTGTCCTCTACTTACATATGAAAACTCCCATGAAAAAAAAATTCACACCCATGATCCCACGTTTGCTGCAACCAAAAAACACACACACACACACACTCCAACGTTATATATATATATATATATATATATATATATATATATATATATATATATATATATATATAAACACACACACACACACACTCCAACGTTATATATATATATATAGAGGAAGGAATTTAACCCAATTACCCGGTAATTTGACCAACATCCGCTATTAACCCGACCCAAACCCATGATACCAACATGCATATTCTCTCACCCTTTTCCGGAAAACCCTAGGCCTGTTTGGATTGAGAGAAAATGGAGGAAAGGAAAAGAGAGGATTTAGAGGATTCAATTTGGAGTGTTTGGTAAGATTTAAGGTGAAGGAAATGGAGGGAGAGGAGGGGAAACCAAATGAGAAGACCCAATAGAATTTTAGCAGTCTGCTTTCCCCTCAAAATAGGTCGGAAACGGAAGGAAACCATTATATTTTAGTAAAATATACCTTACGGTATCTCCTTCTCCTTTTATTTCCGTAAAGTTCAATCCAAACACCTTGAATAGACTTCACAATCTCTTATTCTCCTTTCCTTTCTTTTCTATTACTATCCTCTCTTTTCTTTTCTACACATTTCCTTCAATCCAAACAGAGCCAATCCTGATTCGGCGTATCTCCTAAATCCTCGAATCAAATTTCGCCATCTGCTTAAAATTTTCACCCCTCACACCTACATGAATCTTAATCTCCAAAACCAATTATCTTCTCCGAAATCTCCTCTAACGCTCGCCCATTTGTAACAAATTCGACTAGCTTTGAAATCTTAAAAAAACCACATGACAATTCGTTGCAAACTTTTCTCTGCAGCCTCCCATTGATGGAAAAGTGAGGAACGAAAGGAGGGAATTCGGTGTCGATGATGGCGATCTGCTGCGAAAGCTTCAAAATTTGCTGGACTCGACTTTTATACTGTTTATATTGATTGTTGAAATATTCCAATGAGAAAGTTAACAATCATGATGTCTTCATTTGCTACTCTTATTTCGTTAATCCATGGTTTAGCTAAAGGCTATATTTTGATTATCGTTTGATTGTTTGAGATCATGTAAGAACATTTATCCTATTTTCCTTTATGGGTTCATTAATTAATTTGATTTATTTATTTTGTGTGAATATTTTCTTCTTGATATTGATAGGTTTCTATGCATGAAATGGGAAGGAGCTGCTGGATTTCCGAACTTTTTGACAACCAAAACACAACAAACCTCTTCTGTTTCAAATCAATGGCGATCTCGAGGTTTTAGTTTTGTTGACTATTAAGTTTCTTCTTATTTGAGATCTTAGAAGCTTTTCTGAATTGATTTTTGGTTTTTAATTTGTACGGTTGTGGTAGTTTTTGTTTGGAATAGGATTTGAATGTTGTGAGTGTGAAGTTTACCAACCTCCCCTTATCAAAATTCAACTATTATTGATTATTACCGAATGAATGAATGTTAACAAAAGGAGGGAATTTGGTGTCGACAATGGCGATCTGCTAAATCTTCAAAAAATTTTGGATTTGATGGTTACATTTTTCATATTGATTGTTGAAAATTTCAACCGTTTTCATGAGTTTATCGAATCTTGCTGAACATTCATGAACCCGAGTATTCGTTGATACTAAAGAATGTATAGTGTTTTGCAGATCACAGCTTGAAAGAATGTGGAGTGGAGAAATTTTTTTGTTTGTTTGAATGAAATGGATGTGTGTTACGGGCTACCCTTATCAAATCTTGATTTGTTGTTGCCCCCGATTTACCCGACTTCAATCTATTGTTATACGAAGCCTATTGAGGATCATGAGAAATACACATACGACTCCATGGTTAACGTTCTTAAGAAGTCTTTGTTAAACCCCGTGTATAATTAAAATAATCAAACCAAATTACACCAACAATTTTTTTAATGTTGATGAAGCAGATACAACAAGAACAGAGAAAGATAATACAATAGAAAAGATAAAAGGATATGCTCCGATCTGAGCCGAGACGAACTCATTCCTTAAGACAAATTTGCTCCGGTATGTACCCCGGTTTGCAGCAATTGTCTCCCAGGAATTCTCAGAATACCTTTCAGAATAGTGGTACTACAGATTCTGAACACCGGCGAACTCGAACAGTGCTTCAGAGATTTCTCTTCACTTGATGCAAGAACAGACTTATGCAGAAGAATGATATGTATGCTATTTCTGGTGTTGTAATTCAATGTCTTCTTCCCATTCATGCAGCTTGTTTATATAGTAGAGGACATGGCTGATCTGAAGCCGCCTTTTGATATTCAGTATTCAAGGCAGCCTTGTTAATGAAGCAGTTGAAGTTGTTTCATCTTCACTCCATTGAATTCAGCCTTCTAGAATTCTGAATTAAGTGAAGACGATCTGAGCTGTGTATTGGGCCAATTAAACTTTGTATAAATTTAATATTGTCCTGGGCCTAGGGCCCCCAGGCCCATATGCTATTTCTGGTGTTGTAATTCAATGTCTTCTTCCCATTCATGCAGCTTGTTTATATAGTAGAGGACATGGCTGATCTGAAGCCGCCTTTTGATATTCAGTATTCAAGGCAGCCTTGTTAATGAAGCAGTTGAAGTTGTTTCATCTTCACTCCATTGAATTCAGCCTTCTAGAATTCTGAATTAAGTGAAGACGATCTGAGCTGTGTATTGGGCCAATTAAACTTTGTATAAATTTAATATTGTGTGGAAATATTACTCAGCAGACTCAGTGGAAATATTACTCAGCAGACTCAGCCTGCTGAGGCTTCAGCAGGGTGCTCAGCAGGGTGCTCAGCAGATTCCTGAGCCTTAGGATTTCGTGCATAATATTTTTGTACACTTTATTTAATTATAAGAGACATATTAATTGTGATACATATAAACAATTAATCTGTCAAACTCTAGTTTACTTTATGTCATAGACACAATTAATATGTCATAGACATAGCTTTTACTTTTACTTTTGCATGCTTGCCGCCCACATCTACATACTCAAGTGGCCGCCCAAGCTAGTGCTAGTCTCTCTCAATTGTATCTATTTATACACCTCTCATATCAATGAATAAACTAAGTTGAAGTTTACTCTTGTGTTTATCACATTCTCAAACTCTCTTCATGGTATCGGAGCCTTACTGAGTTCTAAAAATCCGCTGCAAAACTCAGTTCTTTTTTTAGAAAAATGTCAACATTATCTGATGTTTCATCTTCTTCAGTAGACTCACAGCTGCCTCAGCAGACTGGGATAATTGAACACTCTTCTTTTACAAATCATAAACTTGATGGTAACAATTACTTGTTATGGTCAAGGTCTATGAAAATGTATATCTCCGGCCAGGGCAAGATGGGATATCTGTCTGGTTCCAAACCTGCCCCTACTGAAACTGACCCCAAGTTTGAAGCATGGGACACAGAAAATAACCAAGTCATGACCATCCTCACGAGGTCTATGACAAAAGAGATCAATGAGAACTTCATGATGTATGACACTGCTAAGGAAATCTGGGACAATGCCGGAGACCTTTACTCAAAAAGGACAATACATCCAAGTCTATGAACTCAAGCTCAGATTCAAAATTGCAGACAAGGGGATATGTCTGTAACTCAATACTTTAATCAACTATCTAAGGCATGGCAACACCTAGATATGTTGGAAACTCACCCCTGGAATGATGTTAAAGATGATGCACTCTTTAAAGACATCATCGAGAAGAAGAGAGTATTCAAATTCCTTACTGGACTGAATCCTACTCTTGATGATGTCAGAGGAAGAATTCTTGCTACTAAACCTCTTCCAAATCTCAAATCCATGTTTGCTGAGGTCAAACATGAGGAAAGCAGGAGGAAAGTGATGCTGCTGAACCCCCCTGCTGACAACCCTACTGAAAGTGCCACCCTGCTGACTGTCAGAACCCTGCTGAGGCTACTGAGGCTTACAGGAAGCCTGCCGATAAAACTGGAAAGCTGTTCTGTGACCACTGCAAACGCACTAATCACACCAAGGACACTTGCCGGAAGCTACATGGCAAGCCTAACTCCTCCAAGACCTCCAGACCTGCCAAGGAAAGTCAGGGCAGACACATAAGTGAGGAAGAAGATGACAACAGGTTGAATGCTCAGCTTGCTGCATTCAAAGCCTTTCTAACTCAACAAAAGGGAGGTAGTCACTCTACTGACATAGCCTCTCATGCCAGTACAGGTAAATTCTACTCATCCATTAGTAATGAAACCTGGATTGTTGACTCTGGGGCCTCTTCCCATATGACTGGTAATAAAAATCTCATTACTCAACTTAAGCCATGTCCCCAAATTCACAATATTAAGACTGCTGATGGATCTATCTCTAGTGCAAAAGGTTTTGGTCAGGTGCAGCTTACTAATAAGATATGCCTGCAGAATGTTCTATTTGTTCCAAAATTAGATTGCAATCTCATATCTGTCAGTAAACTTACTAAAGATTTGAACTGGACTGTTGTTTTTAATGAGAATCAGTGCACATTCCAGGATCATTCCTCAAAGGCAGTGATTGGGACTGCTAAACCTTGCTCAGGTCTGTTTGTGGTCAACCCTGCAGAAGACTGAAGACTGAATCTGCCTCAGCAGCCTGCACTCAAAACCTAGACAATATCATGTTATGGCATTATAGACTAGGACATCCCAGCTTTAGTTATTTAAAGTCTATAGATCCTGAATTGTTTAAAGGTTGTAATTTGAATGATCTTCAATGTGATATTTGTCGGTTTGCTAAACTCACCAAATCTGTGTATGCAAAATTACCGTACTTACCATCCACACCATTCACCTTAATTCACAGTGACGTATGGGGACCCTCAAGAGTAAAAAGCATAACAGGAAAGAGGTGGTTTGTTACCTTCATAGATGACCACACCAGAACCACTTGGTTATTTTTAATGAAGGATAAGTCTGAAGTTGGACCCATCTTTCAAGAATTTTACAACATGGTCTCCACTCGGTTTGACACTAAGATCAAAATCTTGAAGACCGACAATGCTCTTGAATATTATGAGTCTCATCTCAGTAATTTCTTGATGGATAAAGGGATTGTCCATATCAGTAGTTGTGTTGAAACCCCTCAGCAAAATGGGGTTCCTGAGAGAAAGAATAGGCATCCGCTTGAAATGGCTAGGTCTATTATGTTTACCACAAATGTTCCAAAATATATGTGGGGTGAAGCCATATTGACTTCCACATACTTAATCAACAGACTTCCCAGCAGGGTACTAGGCTTCAAAACTCCTATCAAAACCCTACTGGACACACACTCCTGCCCCCATCTTATTTCTCGGTTACCTCCAAAAATCTTTGGTTGTACTGTGTTTGTCTATATCCATGCCCAACACAGAAGCAAACTTGATCCCAAAGCTCACAAGTGCATATTCCTAGGATATGCAAAGGACAGGAAAGGTTACAAGTGCTACTCTCCTTCTGGAAAAAGATTTTACAATTCTATGGATGTAAAATTTTTTGAAAGGACTCCCTACTACAGCAAGTCCACTGAGGCAATCACCGATGGAAATCTGATAGAAATTGACCTAAACCCCTTCCTTCAGCAAACTCTTAACCCTCAGCAACCTACCGATCCTCAGCAGATTGAACCCCAGTACCATACTGACTCACAGCAGCCTACTGACTCAGAGCCTGCTGACCCTAAGCCCACTGACACTCAGAATCTGCAGATCCTCAGCAGTCTACTGACATTGATGACAGACCTATTGCTCTAAGGAAAAGGAAAAGATCATGCACTGATCATTCTATTCATACTTATTTATCTTATGATCAGTTGTCTCCTGTCTTTGCCATGTTTACACAGGACCTGGATTCTCACTCTATCCCTAGCAATATTCGTGAGGCCCTTCAAAATGATAAGTGGAAGGTCATGTTAAAACCGAGATGATCGCTCTCCTGGATAATCATACTTGGGACCTCACAACTCTTCCCAAAGGCAAGAAGACAGTTAGCTGCAGATGGTTATTCACTATTAAATACAATGCTGATGGTACAATTGACAAGTACAAAGCCAGATTGGTAGCAAGGGATTCACTCAAACTTATGGTATTGACTATAAGGAAACTTTTGCACCAGTGGCAAAACTCAACACTGTCAGTGGTTCTGCTCTCTCTAGCTGTCCAACTGGATGGCCTCTACATCAATTGGATATCAAAAATGCTTTTCTCAATGGTGATCTCAATGAGGAAGTCTATATGAATGTACCTCCTGGTTTTGTCAATCCCCACACTCGGGGCAAGGTATGCAAACTCAGGAAATCTCTATATGGTCTCAAGCAATCCCCAAGAGCCTGGTTTGGAAAACTCACTACCGTGGTTAAAGCTGCTGGATATCATCAATGCAACTCGATCACACCATGTTTGTCAAGACAACCAACCAGAGGAGGTCCATTCTAATTGTATATGTGGATGATATCATCCTTACTGGGGAAGACTCTACTGAAATCCAGAACTTGAAGACTCTACTGGCAAAGGTGTTCCAAGTTAAAGATCCGGGCTACCTCAAGTACTTTCTTGGTATGGAAGTAGCTAGAAACACCAATGGTATTTCAGTCTCCCAAAGGAAGTATGTCCTGGACCTACTGAAGGAAACTGGCATGCTGGGATGCAAACCTGCTGTATCTCCAGTAGACCCCAATCATACCCTACTGCATGGTGACATTGCTGTCAGGAAAGAACAATATCAAAGGCTTGTAGGCAAACTCATATACCTTTCTCACACAAGACCTGATATTGCATATGGGGTCAGTCTGGTCAGTCAATTCATGCATTGCCCTCCTGAGCAACATTGGGATGCAGTGAATAGGATACTGAGGTATTTAAAATCCACTCTGGCCAAGGCCCGCACTTCACCAAGTCTCCGATAGATCAATCAAGGTCTACACTGATGCTGATTGGGCTGGATGCCACATTGATAGGAGGTCTACCACAGGCTATTGCTCATATATATGGGGGAACCTGGTTACTTGGAGGAGCAAGAAACAACCTACTGTGTCAAGAAGCAGTCTTAAGGTGAACTAAGGGCACTTGTACTTGGCATTTGTGAAGCTCTATGGCTAAAAAGGGTACTGTCTGAACTTCAGCAACCGTATCAGCAACCTATCACACTCTGTTGTGATAATAATTCAGCCTTATGCATGGCAGAAGATCCAGTCCATCATGATAAAACCAAGCATGTGGACATTGACAGACACTTTCTGAAGGAGAAGATTGATGCCAAGATTATTCAACTCGAGTATGTTCCTCGGCAGATCGGAATGCTGATATTCTTACCAAGGCTATTCCACCTCTTATGTTCAGCAGACTAAGTAGCAAACTTGGCTGCATCAACATATACAGCCCAGTTTGAGGGGGGTGTGGAAATATTACTCAGCAGACTCAGCCTGCTGAGGCTTCAGCAGGGTGCTCAGCAGGGTGCTCAGCAGATTCCTGAGCCTTAGGATTTCGTGCATAATATTTTTGTACACTTTATTTAATTATAAGAGACATATTAATTGTGATACATATAAACAATTAATCTGTCAAACTCTAGTTTACTTTATGTCATAGACACAATTAATATGTCATAGACATAGCTTTTACTTTTACTTTTGCATGCTTGCCGCCCACATCTACATACTCAAGTGGCCGCCCAAGCTAGTGCTAGTCTCTCTCAATTGTATCTATTTATACACCTCTCATATCAATGAATAAACTAAGTTGAAGTTTACTCTTGTGTTTATCACATTCTCAAACTCTCTTCATATTGTCCTGGGCCTAGGGCCCCCAGGCCCATTCCCCAAAGGTCAAAGGTCAAAGGGCTCGGGCACAGGCACGGGCGGGCGGCGGCGCGCGCGCGCGTGTGGCCATTTTAGCAGAACGTCTGACCGCTAAAACCAACCCGATATCTCTCCTTCTTCTTGGAGCTTATACCACATACAACATCCTTCCCACATAAATACTAGGAACTGTTTCTCTCAACTCCCAATGTGGTTTACAAGTTGAAACATTCCAACTTCCACTTCAAACATTAGTTCTTTCAACCACCCGACTTTAAGCGTTAATTTCTCATTCACTCGTTATCCGAATTGAATGATTTCAAATCCTGAATTCATCTACGACTCACGTAGTTTTCAGAATTAACAAAACATTATATATATTCTATACAAGAATATATCCGAATTACGCTTACAAAGTCACTGAATAAAATGATTATAAAATCATTTTTAATTCACTTTTAATTCAATTCCTCATTTTCTCCAACATCAAAGTCTCGGCCGAGTCGACTCCGACTCGGCCGTATCGTATCCGAGTATGGTTTAAAGTCTCAGCCGAGTCGGCTACGACTCAGCCTATCATATCCGACTCGGTGCTTATCGGTACAAAGTTACGGATTCATCTCGTAACAGACTTGAATTGGATACGTTACTTGAATCGGATTCATATCGGCCAAAATCGGCCGAAAAACACGAGACAGTAAATCGGTCTGATTTGGTTCTTACAGTTTCCATCCCATTTCCTTCTCAATGTCTCTAACAGCAGCCACGCTCCCAATATTGATTGAAATCTACGCTGCATTCTCCACTCATCCAACTTCTCATCTAATCCGCCAATCACAAATCACAAATCATAGACAAGAGGTTGTTAGTGTTTGTAGCTTTGAATTTCTCGGATGTGAACTTACAATTGATTCTCACCTCGAATGATGAATCATGGTCCCTCGATGGCTCGTCGTTTAGTTCTCCGGCTCGTCCCTCGATCCAGGCTTTTTTTTTTTTTTCCCGCTTTCTACTTTCAACTTCTAAGAGGTTTGAGATCGTGTTATTTCCCTCTCTGGTGTCTACTTTTAATGTTTTGTTGGTATTTGTTATTATGAGGACTTTTTTATTTGTTTTATTTTTTATTAAACAGCATTATCAAAAGAAAAACAGATGTAATCTTTTTTTAATGCGTATTATCCTAATAATTAAAGCATTGAGATGCTGAGCCTATATATACGTGTGGTAATGGTATGTCACATTATTTTTATTTTTTTGAGATAGGTATATCACATTATTAATCTTGACGGAAACAATTAATATGTGTCTTATTATGCGATATATCATGAGGTAAACACGTTTACAAAAAGAATTCATTGAAGATGTTATGTGATGATTATGCATTTATCTATGTTATGTGATGATTATGTGTTTATCTATTTATTCTAGATTTAGTATGTCTTGGATGATGTGATGTGAGTGTCATTTTTTATTTGGAAAATGTAACGCGACGGCACATGTTTTGTTGTATTTATTTAAAAGAAACGATATTAATGATTGTTTTTGGACATTTTGATGTTGTGTTTAGTTATTCATATTTTTGAGATTTTTTTAAAGCATTTTATATGAGAAAAAACTCGTCTCGCCCGAAACGATACTGATACACAACGATCGATGCGACTCAGTGGTCTTCGAGTCAGTTACCGTGACCGCGACTTTGAACCTCCTCATTTTGTTGTGGATACATTTATCTAGGCGGCTACTCGATTGCAAACGATCATTAAAAATGTTGAACTATCATCTCTCTCATATGCTTTCGATTGCAAACGATCATTAAAAAACGTTGAACTATCATCTTTCCCAACAACTTAAGTTTATGAGGATACAAATAATTAACATTATACATACTTTAACATACTCTCTCAAGTGTGGGCCTATAACAAGGCTAAGCCAACTAGGCTAATAAAGAGGCTCAACACTTACACAAGTAATGGGGAAATAATGTTGGTTGCGGGGTTTGAACTCAAGACCTCCCGTTCTAATAACATGTTGAATTACAATATCTACCAAAAGCTTAAGCTTATGAAGATACAGATAATTAATATTTTACACATTTTAATAAAAAAATATATGCAAATTATGAGAAGAAAAAAAAATATCTACCAAGAGGGAGGCTACTGAGAGATAGTTTCTCCTTCATCGGAGAGTTTTACTCCAGTAAACCGCAGTGAACGCACCGCAGCTTCCCAATTCTGAAGTGAAGAATTTTCCCTCACATCCTCAAATATTTCCATCTGACTCTGGAAGTAGTGGAGTGAATACTTACCGTAACACTTCCAATTTTTTTTCTTTTTATTGAAAGGCAATCCCCACTTTTCAACGTAGTAAAAATCGACAAAAGACGTGGAAGATTTTTGAGACGGTGAAAAACAATTGAAGTTGTCTAAAAAAACCAACTAAAACGTGCCTAAGAATAAACCGAAGGAAGACTTATATAGAATGTGATATAACTGGGGCTGATATTTTTCTTTGTATGAATGTGAAATAAAATCAACAAATTTTTTATTGTTGTTGTTGTAGTACTACTGTTGCTGGCATATTCGCAAATGACACTGCATTTAAACGATAAATTTTGTGTAATTGTAGTGTCGAAGGTAATTAGTGATACCAATAACACCTATTTTATGTTTTTATTGTTTTACCCAGTCCATCATCAAATTTCACTCAGTACAACTCAATTTTATTAACACAACTCATATGAATACTTATATTGTTGTTATTTTTATGATTTTTTTAGATTAAATTGCATTGTAAAATAACAGATTCTATTACATTCGAGTAGAAAATCTTGAGTATTAAGTAATTTTAACCTGTAAGAAAATTTCTTCGTAAAATAACACTATATAAACATATCCAGGCTATCCAAATAAAGAAAACTTGAACACGTCCTTGTATTTGGTGGAGCGGTTATTCCATGAAATCTTTTTTTTTTTTAATTTTTTTTTAACGCAATTAATTAGAATCTCCCTTTGCAATACATAATTAGTTAACGATACACACATTAATCTATCATATGAATTAGAATCGAAATTGGTCACATGAATCGACATGCATGTAGGGGTGGAGCTAGTAAGTAACATTTGGGTCAGTTGACCCTCAAAGTTAAAAAAAATAAAAATTTATAGGTATTTTTTACATTATTTAAAGTTTTTATACATTAATATATACTAACTGATCCGCTAATTTTTTTAAAAATTGACCCTTGACCAATATCCTAATTGGATTTTTAAAATTAATACTTATATACATTAATAATATGATGTATCGTTTTTTATTTCCGACCTGTATTTATGAATTCCTGGAGCCGCTTCTGCATGCATGCATTGCAACCCCATTCTAATTCTAGATAAGGGCCATTCATTGCCTTAAAAATTGGCAAACCTTTACAACGTGAGTATAGCTGTCTGTATATGTCATCCACCCTCAGCAAGGATCACTTAATCAACTCACAGGCCTTTCATGAATATTCATAAGTACCCGTTACCTAAACTGAAAGTCACCTCCTTTTTATTCATTTGTTTCACATTATTTTGTGAACACTCTTAACGGCGTCACAATCGATCTATCCGGACATTATATTACGGAACAATTCGACTTTGCGATATCTTCAGAATCGAGTTTCGTGTATAAATTCGACTCTAAAATTAGACTGATGGTGGGGCCAATAACAGTGCTCTGTTTCATCCGATAGATTGGGTAATCTTAGGGGGGAGTAGCCTAGCAAAAAGCATTGCATATATAGTATTCTTTCTAGTTTGTATATATTCTTTAATTTGGTACACTCATTTATGGTTAGCTGGTGAGCATGAATTGAAGTAGTAGTACCCACACAGCTGGTGTCAGTTATTGTTCTAAATTTCGAACTTATTATTAAATCAAGGTAGGAAAAAAAGCAAAGTAGAAACATAAATTTTATCCACTAAAAAAAAAACACACATAAATTTAGGAAAAATTCTAAGGTGGAGACTCTCGTATGGAGAGACACTTATATGGCTTCATCTGGATCACACAATTTCATTCTGTAATGAAATTGTGTGGACCAGATGAAGTCACATAGAAGACTCCTTATATGAGAGTCTTTCACCTTAGAATGTTCAATGCCACTATTTTCAAAAAAAAAAAAAAAAAAAACCCCAAACAAACAAACAAACATTTGATAAACATAAATTTTCATAATTTTGAAAAAAATATCATCCTACTATTTTCAAAATTTTCACAATGCTCCCTACAAACCAGGACAGTTTTTTTTCCTAAGATCCTATTGGGATACCTTAATCTTGATCAACATGGTGTGTGTTGATTTATAAACGACATACTCTAATATGAAATTTGTTAAAGTATGAGGAGGTTTATGTAATTATGTCATAGGAACTAATGTGTATCCATGCTAAAGTTTGTGTTTTAGAATAACAATTAATTATGCCATTTCAATGATGTAACAAAACCCTACTAGTGTACTAGTGGTAAGTGTAAACAAGATATTGACTCAGCGGTAAGTGTTGAGGTTTTTAACTCGAAGGTTCTGGGTTCGAGTCTCAGTGGAGATAAAAGTGTACGTTGCGTAAAAAATAAAACCTTACGAGTGTACTGTTTTGGAAAGGTAATGAAACATTCTGAGATTTCTTTCTTCTGACTTGGTATCAGAGAGAAATGGCCTCCGCTGTGACAAAGAGTCCGGCTGGCTCCTCCTCACTTGCGATTGACTCACTTCTGATTGGTACCCAAAATATGCAATCAGCTTCCACGAATCAGACTCTGGTTTTCGAAACTGCTCAAATTCCACATCCTTCGACTGAAACCCTTACCTTGCGCACATTCCACGTCCTTCGACTGAAACCCTTGCCACCGTTGTAGAAAGAAGCTCCCCTCCTTTTACTGGAGCTCCGCCTCTTCTCTCTACCATGTATCAAACAACTCATTTGGATTCAACCTTTCTCTGCCCAAAAATAACCATCCCATGATTCAATCAAACTTCACTTCCACTGCCACCTTCATTTCTGACCACCACTACATGAGCCTTCAACCCTAGCCCGTTTGGTGGTCATTTGGCTCAAACCTGCACCGTAAAGCATGATCGGAACAATTAATTATCTCTTCCAGAAGTCTACTATTCAATTCTACCAATTATCCGGGGTCACCGTCTGAATGGTCCTCTTCTGGACACTCAGACATGTCCTCCTTAGATCTCTACTACTTCTCCACTTGGAAAAACCTTCACCAAGCATATGATGAATGGGTGGCAACGGATCAGCTACTGATGGGCTAGCTCATGGCGTCCATGACTGAGAAAGCTCTCGCTGAAGTTGTCAGCTACACAACTGCTCATGAGGTCTGGAAAAACCTCAGAGGTGTTGTTTAATAACTACTCTGAGGCTAGGATGTTTGAATACAAATGGGATTTTACCCGAACTGACAAAGGATCCAAGTCAATGGTGGACTATTTGGCATTAATAAAGTCTAATTCTAATGGCTTAGCAATAGCAGACTACCCAATATCTAATGCAAAGCTCATTCTAGCTACCTTGGTGGCTAGGTAAGGATTATGAATCTGTTATGGTTGATAATACTTCTAGAATAGGCTCATTGTCCTAGAAAGAGGTTCAGTCACATCTGGTGACTATTGAGCTATCTTTTAGCCCTCTTTAAACCTAATGTTACTCCGGATATACCTAACCCTAATGCAAATTTGGCATCTCAATTAACTGGTAGCCCTAGACCTAACTACAGGCCGAGTGTACCCTTTGGGAATTAGGATTCAAACAAAGGTAGGGGCTACATGGGCTCTAGAGATAGGAATAAAGGTGGTATGAATGGTTCGAGTTTCATACCAGTTTTTCAAGTGTGCAAGAAGACTGGTCACACAATAGGATATTGTTGTTATAGGTGTAATTCTTTAGACACTGGTTAACCCCCTGTTACAAACACTAGACACAACTCATTTTAGAACCCCAGTCCAATATATAATGTTGCCTATATGGCTTCTGTGATACTCTCATGGATCCCAGCTGGTATGTTGATAGTGGTGCAACCAAACATATAGCCTCAGATTTTAAAAGCCTTCATATGAGCTCAAGTTATGAAGGCTTGGGCACTTTGACTATAGGAAATGGAGAGTCTCTCAAAATCTCTCATATTGGTTATTCTAACCTTCCTGCCAAGTTCAATTCCAATCTACACCTAAATCACATCTTACATGTTCCTAGCATCACAAAAAATCTTTTGAGTGTTTCTAAATTGACTTCAGATAATCCAGCGTTTCTTGAGTATCATTCTTATTCTTGTTTTGTGAAGCATCTGGCTACAAAGAGAATCCTACTGTAAGGAACTCTTAGGAATGGTCTTTCTCAAATGCATCTCTCTTCAAGCTTTAGCTCTCTCTAGTCCAATAGAAACGGGACTCGGTCTGAAGCTAAGTTTTATTCCACTTGTAATAAGTCTAGTTCTGATTGTCTAGTTAGTATGAAATCATGTAGTAAAGCCAATCCATGGCATAAAAGGTTGGGTCATCCCTCTAGCAGGGTTTTGAATCAAGTTCTTCAAAAATGTATTGTCTCTTTGAATTCTAATTAAAATTTATCTTTTTGTGAAGCCGTGTTTATGGAAATCAACATGCATTCCCTTATCCTACTCATGTTTCTAATACCCATGTACCTTTTGAACTTGTTTGTTCTGATTTGTGGGTTCCAACACCCATTGCATCAATAGCTGTTTATAGTTATTACATTAGTTTTCTTGATGATATGACTAGATGCACTAGAATATTTCTTTTAAAGATGAAGTCTGATGCCTTTAATGCCTTCATTCAGTTCAAATCCCTTGTAGAAAATCAATTCACTCTTTAGATCAAGTGTTTACAAACTAATTGGGGAGGTGAGTTTAGGTCCTTTAAGAATGTTTTGAAAGAGATATGCATCCACATGCCAAGAATGGAAAGTAGAAAGAAAGCACAAATCTATAGTAGAGATGGGGCTGACTCTATTAGCTCAAGCCTCAATGCCTTTAAAATTCTTGTGTAAAAGCTTCCAACATGTTGTTAGACTAGTCAACTACGTAGCAACTCCTGTTTTAAATCACAAATGTCCTTTTCAGAGTCTTTTTAAAAGCAATTACATTACACTATGCTCAAAGTGTTTGGTTGTGCTTGCTACCCACACTTAAGACATTTTCAGAATAGAAATTTTCTATTTCACACTAAACAATGTACTCACTTAGGTGTTAGTCCAGTTCACAAAGGATATCTTAGTCTAGATCCTCAAGGTAAAGTCTATGTGTCAAGAGATGTGATCTTTGTGAATTTACTTTTCCCTGCCACGTGTCTACCTCTACAACAAAAAGCAAGGGCTCCTCATCTATTTATCTTGATCCTCTATTGTCCTTACTAGTACCCTCTAGTCAAGTTGATTCTACTTTCTTACCTTCAAACCAATAACTAGAAACTTTTCATACCCCTATGTTTTCCTTAAATCATTTTTCACTTGTGCACCAATCTGCTGAGCTTGCTGAGCATGTTCTAACTCCATCTTTTTCACCTAACTCACATCTATCATATGTTTAACACTTCATCTCCGGCTCTATATCTGATTTTGGCTCCTCATTTTCCTCTTCAGGTCCAGTCTCTCAACCACTAAATCAACATCCTGTGCTGACAAGAGCCAAGAGTGGCATCTTTAAACCAACTAATTTCTCTTATCTAGACAACTCTCATCCTTAATCCATCTCACCAGAACCTACACTAATGTCAGAAGCTCTAAGTGACACTGCTTGGAAGAAGGCTCTGGAAGAGGAGTATTAGTCTATGGTTAAAAACAACACCTGGGAACTGGTCCCTAGGTCTAAGGCTCATAATCTAGTTGATAACAAATGAGTGTTCAAGTTAAAGTTTAATCCTGATGGGACTGTGAATAATCACAAAGCTAGATTGGTTGCAAAAGGGTTCTAACAGACTCATGGGATAGATTATGCCGAAACCTTTAGCTCTGTTGTAAGAGCCTCTACATTTAGGACCATATTCGCTTTCGTAATGGCCTTAGACTGGCCCTTTAGGAAAATTAATACAAAACAATGCCTATTTGAATGAAAGCATTTAGGAGTCAGTTTTTATGACACAACCTGAAAGTTTTTTTTATGTCTCTAGACCAGATTGTGTGTGCCATCTCAGGAAAGCCCATTTATGGCCTAAAACAATCCCTCATGGCATGGTTTGAGGAATTAAAAAAAATAGTTATTGCTCAAGAGATTCACTCAGTCCAGGGCAGATCCCTCATTATTTGTTTTTGATTCTGGTAACACTCTGCTTTATGTTCTGGTGTATGTAGATGATATTTTGAAAAGAAGGAATGATTCTGCCAAGATCAAACAAATCATTGCAGCTCCGAATTCAAGATTTTCCCTAAAAGATCTTGGATACATACATCAATTCATGGGGATTCAGGCCATTAAAAACACTTTTGGTCTGTACCTATCTCAGCATACGTATGTCCAACAACTGTTGAGTAAATTGGGGTTATAGAATGTCAAACCATGCCCTACGCATATGGTGACTACATAGAAATTTCAGACTAATGACAAGTTGATGTCTAACCCTACTATATACAGATTTACAATTGGTGATTTGCAATATCTAACCTTCACCAGACCAGATTTTGCATATGCAGTTAATTTTGTTAGCCAATTTGTGCAGCAACCCATATTTGGTCATCGGCGGATGATTAAACATCTGCTCAGATATGTAAAAGGCACACTATACTATGGCTTTCACTTCAAACCTGGTCAGCTTTTACATATTCATGGCTTCAGTGATGCTGACTAGGGATGTGATAACCATGATGGTAGACCAATTGCCTCTTACTGCATATACTTAGCTGGTTCACTAGTCTTGCGGGCCTCCAAGAAACAACAAGTTGTATCAAGATCCAGCACGGAATCTGAATACAGGGCATTAATTAGCAAATGCAGCTTTAGAGACATAGTAGCTTCTGAACCTTTTAAGTGAATTGTGACTCAAAACTGTATTCAAACCCATACTCTGGTGTGACAACTTGGGAGCAGGCTCACTTGCAAGAAATCCAGTTTTACATTCCAGAGTAAAGCACATTGAGATTGATGTACATTTCACCTAAGATAAAGTTTTTCAAGGCATTTTGGGAGTTCACATTATTCCATCATCGGAGCAAATTGCAGATGTTTTTGACTAAATTGTTGTCTTCAACTATGTTCCACTACTTTAGAGATAAACTAGATATGCAATCTATCTCATTTAGTTTGAGCGAGGTTGTTAAAGTATGAGGATGTTTACGTAATTATTTTATAGGGACAAATGTGTATTTTTGTTAAAGTTTGTGTTTTAGAATTGCAATTAATTATGCCACTTCAATGATGTAACAAAACCCTACTATTGTAGTGGTTTGGAAAGGTAATGAAACATTCTGAGGTTTCATTCTTCTGACTAAATAAAATTGTTTTGATATGTAAAAGAGTGTCTCGGTCTGCAGACTTTAAATTTGAAATCTCGAAATCTATTTCCAACAACATACGAATGTAGGAGAATCACTATCAAAACTTAGATTATTAGATAAGCAAAATTGTCATTTTAATATGGTGGCAAAAATAGTGATAAAATTTTCCCAATATATGTAATACAAATCGAAATACTTTCTTCATCTCTCGCTCTCGTTCGAGTAAACTTAAGACAAGACACAAGTTTAAAGAATGATATAGGGTTCAAAACAGATGTCTAATGTTTAAGGCAAATTTTATGATTGTCCGGCCACAGGTATTAAAAGAGAGTCCGGAATCAATCAGATTTAATAATTTTGTGTTGGTCCTGACCTTATTAATCTTAAGAACGAAGCTATAATGAAGTTGACGCAAATCCATTTTGTTAGTATAATGGTGAAAAACATTCATTTGGGATATGACATAAAACTATAAAAGTATAACTACTAACAAGAAACTTAATGGAAAATCTTTTTATGCAGCCAACTATTCTCTGATTGGCAAACAAAGAAATAATGGGCATTAATTCTCCAGGGCTGGGCCTCGAAATATTTCTCGATCTACCCATTTTTCTCCACTCACGTTGTTCTCAATTTTTATTTATTCGTAATTAATGAATACATATTTATTTCTTTTTTCACCTATTGGAAGTTAGAAAGTACTTATCACACAAGTTTTTTTTGTCTCTTGATAATCACTTATGCCACAAGTTATTTTTTTTATTTTATTTTTTGAAAGCACTTATTCCACAAGTTAAACGTTCAATTGATTATTTTAACGAAGAGTAATATTTCTATAAACATTCAATGTACTGCATAAAAACGTGATCATATCCACTTTATACTGATATCAGAAAAATTAGAAACAGTGGAGACTGATTCTTCTTATATTTTGGGTCCACTTCTTTTTCTTCATCTTTGCAATTCAAAAACATTCTTTTTTTTTTTTTTTTTAACGTATTATAAAGTGTAGATCCAAAAGAGAATTGTCCAGTGGGCCGGATTAAAAGCGAAAGTTTTGTATCAGAGATGATCTATCACGGCGGCTCCGATGAAACATGGGCTGATTCCGATTTCGAAGAAGAGGAAGAAGAAGCATTATCTCTATGTGATCTTCCTACAATTGATGATTCAGAAAACCCATCAAGAGAAGAATCTCCAAAAGCCATTGAAGAATCTCAAGAAGAAGAATTCAATTTCTGTTCATGGAGCCAGGATCAATCGCTAAATGAAACAGAATTATGTGCAGCTGAAGATATTTTCTTCCAAGGCCAAATTGTTCCAATGGGAAAATTCGCAATCAAACAAATTTGCAATCAAAATGAACGAATTTCAATTATTGTGGAGGAGCCTATTATGGATCATAATTGTTCTTCAGGTGGGTTCACAAGTACTGAAAGCAGTAGTAGAAGTAGCAGTCTGAATTCAACATCCACTTCCCCTACAATAATCGAAAACAAGCTTCCTAAAACACGAGTTTCAAATCAATTTCGATTTTCTCACCCAAGTCCTAAACCCCATGTCCGAAGTCCATCATCTACTACTACTACTACTACTACCAAAAATGGATACTTTAGCAGCAATCCAAATTCAAGATCCGGGTCGTGGACCCTGTTCCGGGTTGGGTTGGTGACAACCCC
The DNA here is from genome assembly GCA_024500145.1 of Gentiana dahurica var. dahurica. Lineage (NCBI taxonomy): Eukaryota > Viridiplantae > Streptophyta > Magnoliopsida > Gentianales > Gentianaceae > Gentiana > Gentiana dahurica. The sequence continues at coordinate 83,370,443 of CM044903.1, read as the reverse complement.
AGAAATCGGAATTCAAGATCTCAAGGCTCGTAACAACTGCAAAAGAAGTAACGGCACTGGCAGCCATAATAATAATAATAACAAAAACGAGAAGAAGGATAAGAAGAAAGAACGATCTTTGTTCAACAAAAAAGGGGTTCTTTTCAGCAGTTGCAAGTGTTCGGCTAGTGTAATTGGAACAGTGAATTCAGCAAGTATTGTCATGAAAGAGGAACATCATCATCATCATTATGCGAAGGAGGAGGATAAAGAGAAAGAGAAACAGAAACAGAAAGAGCAACGGGCGGGAAAGCAATCATTTTCGCGTCATCGAACATTTGAATGGCTGAAGCAGCTTTCACTAGAAACTGCGACTGATGAATTTTAGAAAATTCTATTGCTTTAGTTTTAACAGTACTGTCAGGCATGCTCTGTCTTCATGATTATTTTTTCCACGTCAACAATGTTTTCCAATTTCTTTTTTCCGGTGGCTTTCTAATGGGAGAGCCATGGTTAAGTATTTTAATATCGTCTTGTTACAAAATAGACATTACAATACAATTATACAAAGATTGCTCTCGAAATACTGTTTTAGTTCACCTTTTGTGTTTATATTTTAAAATTTTATCTTTTCACGAAAAGATATAATATAAACATATAAAAAGACATTTATGGGACGAATCTTCAGAAGTGCTAGCAACTCTCCGTTTAGGCGAGTTATTATAAGCTTACTATCGATACAAGCGCTAAGATCGAAGATCTTAAGTTGATCGATACACTTCGTAAGACAAATCGTTGTCTAACTCGTTCATTAGCTAGTGATTAAAGTTGAGACCTCTTGAACTACTGTGAGGGAGTTTCAGGACAGAAAATCAACTTTGACAAGTCGTCTCACTACTTCAGCAAGGGTGTTTCAACGGTTATTAAATAGGAAATTTCTGACATTTTGCGCTTGCCTATCAGTGAAGGAGAAGGTAAATATCTTGGACTTCAATATCTTATTGGTCGAAACAAGAAACAGATTTTCTCATATATCATTAATAAAGTGTGGAAAAAAACTGCAGGGGTGGAATGAGAAATACTTGTCTGTAGCTGGAAAATAGATTCTTATTAAATCCATCATACAAGCTCTGGCCCAATATATTATGCAACTTTTCCTCTTCTCGAAAACTTGGATTGACGAATTGGAAGCAAGCATCCGGAGATTTTTTTGAAACTCTTCTGAAAGCAATAGGAAAATTCACTGAAAAGCATGAGATGTGTGTTGCAAGCCGAGAAAAGAGGGAGGCTTAGGCTTTCAAGACCTAGAATGCTTTAACGGCATCTCCCCATCCATCCGGACTCCCAAGCGTCAAAGCTCTTAGCAGCAAAATATCACCGTAATTCCTCATTCTTGAAAGCAACTCAAGGGGCAAAACCATCCTACATCTGGCAAAGTATTCTTAAGGGTCGGAATCTCCTTGTAAAAGGTCTTCGATGGAGTGTTGGCATGAGAGAGGACATTAATCCATATCGTATTTTATTTATATCTAAATTAGTGTAGGTTTGTAAGATATCAGATAACTTTTTTGTTTGATTTTTTTATTTGGTTTTAAATCATTTATGATACATGGAATTATTATTATTATTATTATTATTATTATTATTATTATTATTATTATTATTATTTTAACAACCGGCAAGGAGTGATATATCTAAGTTGTATATGAAGAATTTTCTTATAGGATACACGGTTTATTTTACCTATTTTTTATTTTAGTAGCAGCAAATTCGACATTTTTGGAATATCATATAATAAATTTTGTTCTGATTTTTTTTTCGTTTTTTTTAAATTAGATATATGATTTATGTTCTAATTTTTATTTATATTTTTCGTTTTTTTATAAATCAGATATATGATATATGAAATTATTGTTTTATTTTATCCGCTTTTAGTTTTAGTAGGTGCAAATTCGACAATTTTGACATATCTGATAACAAATTTTGTTTTGATTTTTTTTGTTTTGGTTTTTACTATTTTTTTGGTACGGTAGATATTAGGAGGAATGGGCCAGAAGGACATCAAATCTCAATAATGGTTCTCAAATGACATCTTTCATTTTGAGTGATTAGAAAGGACAAAAAGATAATAGATTGACCGAAATACCCATGGTGGTTTTTATTTTAGATTTTTGTCCAGAAGGATAAAATTATCAAAAAATCGGGATAGAAGGAAACTGCAATTTAATAAGGACAAAAGTAACAATTATGAAGTAACAAATATGAAGTAACAAATGTGGAATAGAGTAAATATGAAGTAACAATTGTGAAACACAAAGTAACATTAACACGTGAAGTAACAATTTTAAAGTAACAATTGTGATTTTTGTCCTTTATAATCATGAAAATGTTATATTTGTCCTTTCAGACTCATTTATTAATTTTTTTGTCCTTGTGGGTCATTCCCCCTACTTATTTTTAATTATTTTATCCGCAATCTGTAGTAAATGCTTTGACGTGAAGTAACGGTTTCACAACTAATGCGGTTCCTAAGAATCTTCAAATGGATTTATTGCACACTTTCAAAACGAATGATACATGAAAATATGAATACAAAAAATAAGAATTAAATACACAATCTTAAATATTTAAAATAAAATACAAAAAATAGAAGAAGTGCAGGTAGGCAAGAGTCCGTACTTTACCACTTCTTACGTTATTGACTTTACTTCCGTAAAGTAACAATAACCTAGTAACAATACCGTAAAGTAATAATAAAGTTACAATGCGATATAAATTATCTATCTGTAAAATAACAATATCTATTGGCTATCCGTAAAGTAACAATACCTATTGTTACTTAGTGCGTCAATCTTTCATAGGAAAATGTAGTAATGTTATGTAATTTGTTATTGGTTGTTGATGACGTAACATCCAGATTGTTACTTTATTACCTATCCAAAAAGTAACAATAAAGTAACAATGCGATATCAATTACCTATCCGTAAATTAAGTAACAATACCTATGGGCTTTCTTACTTTATGTTCAATTCCAAAATCGTTTGATATAATAGCATTAAAATGGCAATCAATTCCAAAATCGTTTGACTTAATTTATTAAATGTGGTAGCTGTGATTTTTTCTCTTTCTTTGATATAATAGCATTAAAAATGAGAGATATTAATGGATAGCAACCGACTCAGCATAAAGTCGGTGCATTAAAAGCTTTTTTGTATAAAGGAATTAAATGGTAGATTTTTGGTAATCGTAACTGAATGTGTGTAAATCGGCGGATATCAGGGAATGTTTTTAAAGATTAGTTAAAAAAGAGAATTTTGGTAAGTTTACGTAGGTTTTGTCCTGATTAATAATCAGTTTCTTTGGATCATGATAAATTCATTAATCCGTCTTTCTTGGCAAAAACCTATAGATATTATGAGTTAGGTTTTAGTAGCTGCAAATTCAATAATTTTGACGTATCAGATAACATATTTTGTTTGAATTTTTTTTCAAATTTTTTATTTTTTATTTTTTTAGTAATTGGCTAGGAGTGATATATCTAAGTTCTATATCAAGAATTTTTTTTATAGGATACATTGTTTATTTTACCCCGCTTTTTTTTGGTAGCTGCAAATTCGACACATTTGACATATCATATAACAAATTATGTTCAAATTTTTTATTCGTTGTTTTTTTAGAAAACAAGCACTTTATTATTCAACATCCGCCAAACAAGATGTCAAAATGTCACAAGGGGCGAGGTGCCCCAAGATATCCTAGCAGTAACTGTCAAAGCATGTCTAGCTAAAAGATGCATGAGGACATTCCCTACACGCTGAATAATCGAAAAAGAAACATAGACAAAACTGGATAAAAGAGCCAAGCAATCCTGCAACACAGCCCTGAGCCGTAAGGTCCTCTATTGGCCGACGAAGGCGCGACACACGTCAAACAATCACTCTTCACCTCTAGTCGCTGAATCAAGTGCCTCGCTTCCACCAGTGCCCAGAAGATAGCCATAAGTTCCATGTATTCCACCGGATCCCCTTGATCAAAATGATACGCGAAGGTGTGAAGAACTGCTCCATTAGAGTCCTAGAAAACAACTCCGACGCCCGCTCCTGCCTCAGTAACTGAAACATCCACATTGCCCTTTATCACCCCCGCCAAAGGCTTCACCCGTTTATATGCACAACCTTTTCCACTTTCGAATTATCCACAATTTTCACAATAATGCCCATCCAAGGCCAACAATATAATTCGTCCTGCTCAGATCTACTTATAGTTGGAGGAGCAGTCACACGTACAGGTTGTGGCACAGCAACATTTGTCAAGTCAGCATTCAAATAGGCTAATGCTAGATGTGTTCGCCTTTTGTTTTGCATTACCCCTTGATGCACGATTGCTTGCCCCAGTAGTATGTTGAAGAATGTCCTTGTATAGTGTTGGGCCGAGGCCTGCATCCTATAGGCCTCCATAGCTTCCACATATTCGGCTGATGAAGCCAGAGATCGCGCACACAACGTAAAGACATAAACAACCTGATCGTCTAATACTGCAGAACAACACGCTTTTAAATCAGATATATGATGTTCTGAATTCTTTTTCCTGTTTTATTATTATTTTTAAATTACATATATGATATATGATCGCGTGTAAGTCACTAACGTCGATATTACTAGCAAGAATACTAGGTACATCGTAGTATAGTAAATATGAGTCAAGGTCGATCCAACAGAGACAATGCAACTATAAGTATAAACGATTCTAACCTAATTAAGAAGCAACATAGGGGCGGTCATTGACCAACAATAACATAAAAGAAAACAAACTTGGTATTCCTCACCCTCTCCTCACCGATCTACTAACTTGGATTAGTTAATCGTTATGTTTACTTCCCCACATAATTTCCTTAAATTAATTGTGAGCTTTAGTTTTAATTATCATTATCAGCTACGGGTGCAATTCCTACTCCTGTCTACTCCGACAATGGCAGTAGACAATCTATACGCAAGTTACCCTCCTTAATTGGTCCGTAATAGCCCATACGCACAAAGAACTAGAACTGCCGATATCGAGCGCTAACTCATACCGCTAACCCGCCTAGACAGCTGTCGACATTGACCAACACGTTCCTAGGGTCCATTATAGACTATGTCCAAACTTAGCACTTCACTATTCGTATTTCATGCCAGCTTACGATTACAATAAGCAGATTGGCCAGATCTAACCTACTGTTAATTAAACTTGTCGATCAACGTAGCTGTAGTGAATCCCAGTTTTAGGTTTTCTAAATATTGCCTCGGTAAACCGGTATAGACCGCCGGGTTACCGGGGTTAGATTTTCCTAATTTATGGATCTACATTGCTCTGATACGATTAAAATAAGTAAATTATCGGGTTGTTAAACATGCAGATTAACTAAAACACATAAATACGAACAGATCTACCATATTGAAAACAATAAAGGAACGTTCAAAGCTTCATACCTTCAACAATGGAGATCTAGCTCGATCTACTCAAGCTAGAGATGATGGAAGAAGGGAGGAAACAAAAAACAACTCTTCAAAAGCTCAAGAAAACTTTATTGCATAATAGTAATTGTAATATATTCAAAGATATTCAAGATGTATGTAATAATCAGTTGATGTCGCCTTATATAGATACAATGACCGACTTATGACTCTCTTAAACCCTAACCGACCTAGATAATGCGACATAATCAATTTCGTGTCAAACAAGTCGCCGGTTTACCGGGCCTTGCCCTCGGGTTACCGGGCCAACTTTTCTTCTTTTTCTTCAACAAGCTTCTTCTTGGACTTTAATCTCTTGGCCCGATATATTTCTTTCTGTCCATATCCACTCTCTAATGTTTCAGATTCGGTACATCCTATAAAATACACAAAACGAGACAAAACAGTACCAAAACCTCGGGAAAATAGCATAGATGCAGAATTACGATCCTGGAAACACTCACATAGCATTTAACATATATTCCATATAATAACGAGCCTATTTATCCTCTCTTGAGCAGAATTCGGGGTGAATAAATGTATAATTATTGGTACCATTTAGAGTGTTATCAATATATGAAATTATTGTTTTATTTTATCCATTTTTTTGGTTCTAAAAGCTGCAAATTCGCCAGTTTTGACATATCAGATAACAAATTATGTTTTGATTTTTTTACCCGGATTTTTTTTATGGTGTCTTCTATTTATTTTTTTGTTGCGGTGGATTTTAAAAGGTTTGTTTTAGTAGCTGCAAATTCGACATACCAGATAACAAATTCTGTTTTGATTTTTTTTTTTTTGAATTTTTTTTATTGTTTTTTCTGTTTTTTTTTGTTGTTGTTACGGTATATTTTATGAGAGGATCAACCATTTTTTTATGAATATTGGTCGGGTAATTGGATGATTTTCCGGGTAATTGGATTAAAATAGCTCATATATAGATAGATAGATAGATAGAAAAGAATTGTTCGAAATCCATAATGTGAAAAATATACTATTTGATCACATGAAAACACGTCTCCTTATCAAAATCACCTAAAAACGTATTTTTATTCAGCGTGAAAACACATCTCGTTTATCCAAATCATCAGGGGCGGACGCAGGATCGGGTAAGGGGCCAATAAAAAATTTAAAGGCAAATAAAAAAATTAACGGGAAAGGGGCAAACTATATGCATAGTACATATATTAGTGTATTTTTTTGAGATCTAGGAAGGAGGGCAATTGTCCCTTTTAGTTGTATGTAGATCCGTCACTGCCGATTTTATGAAAACACATTCAACTATAACCACAATTAACATGAAACAAAAACGATATTAATTTATGATGAATTGATACAAGTACTGCATGTAAGATTAACGTGAACACACACACACACACACACACACACACACACACACACACAGGGGCGGACGCAGCATGGACCCACTCAAATTTTCGGACGAATTTACTAATATACCATTCTAATAATGGTAAACATGTGTATGTATATTATTTTAGACAATCTTTAGGGCAATTATCAGCTAGTTATTTCTGACAATCTTTAGTGTAATTATCAGTTAGTTCAATTAGTTAGAAGGTATTTTACTTATTCTAAGGTCATGGGTTTGAAGCACGACATTTGTGTATGTTTTCTTTGAATTTGGCCCTTACTGGAAAAATTTCCTGGGTCCGCCACTGCCCACTTTCCTGTGTCCACCACTGCACACATGTACCCACCCCTAACACCCCCCACACACACTCGGGACCAATTGTACCAAACTCCTCTGCAACATAAACTATGAATCTGAGATCCACACACATAGAAGGACGCAGACCCCGGACAAAGGGGATGGGGCGATACAGTAGCGGCTTTTCTTACGGTGCGACAAAAATATTTTGTTTGATCATAAAATAATAGAGGAAATCATTCTCAATTTATACTTATCCATTGTTTAACTTTGTTTTGACAATAATAATATAATACAACAATACGGTTCTCTTCACAGTTTGTTTCCTATTATTTTTATTATAATGAATTTCATAAAATGTATTACTTAGTAATAATTAGTGAGAAATTGTTAAGTTATTCGATAATATTACGTGACAAGACGAAGATATGGGCGAAAATAAACTTTTAGGGAGGCAAAATAAATATATTTAATATAAACTAGTTTATTTTTTCAATCCAAGGGGCACAACCGCCCCCACCCGACTGCCCCTCACCTTCAATGTACATCCGCCCATATATATATTCAGGGCCGCCCTAAAGGTAAAGCCAATTAGGCGGCGGCCGAAAGCCCAACCGTCAGCAAGGGCCCGAAATTACATGTTTCGAAAAAGAAAATAAAATTGTGTAAATACAATCCCAACCGACCTAATATAACGTGCTAATTTTTTTATTTGAATTGATAAAGGCCCAAATTATAGGCCCACTAATATAATGTGTTAAAAAAATTTACTTGAATCGAGAAATGACCAAATTATAGGCCCAAATTTATAATAACGCATATGTCAATTCGAATTTCATTGGTGCATCCATTCAACTAGGGGTGTTTAGCTTTTGGGGGCATTAATTCGAATAACTACGTTTTGTTACGACAACCCAAATGCAAACGATAACAATATATGGAAAACTATCTAACATCAATTAATTTAAATTAGTATCTAAAGATTTTAGAATCACAATGTTAATTTTGTGTAAGTATTTTTTTTTATAAATCAAACTAAAAGACCCCATTCGAAAAGTCGCCGAATGCCAAAAGTATCCAAGGCCGGCCCGGTATATATTCGTACATTTTTTCTTCCCAATATATACATACATTCATACCCACACACATTATCATGACGATCACGTGAAAACACATATTTTCTTCATGTGAAAACGCATTCAATGAAAAAAATAAATTAACACACACATTATCATCACGATCACGTGAAAACACATCTTTTCTTCACGTGAAAAACACTTTCAATTGGAAAAAAACAATAATATACACACATTATCATCCGCTCACGTGAAAACACATCCTTTTCTTTACGTGAATACGCATTCAATAAATATAAAATTAAAAAACAATAATAATTTACTGCAGGTTATACGACTACTTGCAAGCCTATAAAATCCCTCGGCAGATTGCTCAATTTTCATCACAAGTTTCTTGTTTCTTCTTCTTCTCCAAGTTCAATAGCAATTCCTTGTTTTACAAAGAAAAAAGAATTCCCTTCAAATAAAAAATTTAAAAAAAAAACGTTTTCTACTTCTTTCTCTTTCTCTATATTTTGTAGAGTTGCTTTAGTCTGGAAATATCAAAAAGACTCAATAATTTATTTTCTAGTCGTTTTCAATGCTGTACTCTTTACTCATTTGAAAATCCATGCATAAATGGTCGGAGAAAACAGCGATGTGGCTTCTCAAATTATATCGCGTTATAAAGACACAAAAATTTGAAGCCCAAAACTAAAAGTTGGTGCTCAATCAAACCCTCATCATGTAGCGGATCCAAATTTTATTTTTTTTTCCTTTTGAAAGATGCTATAATAACGGCATCTTCCATGATTTTACTCCTGCCACGAACCGCTGCCGGTATTGAGGCAGGGTTGGTGGAAGAACACCGGCATTGACGGCGGGTGTTCTAACATAAGAGCCGAGCCATTTAGCTTTAATGTACTCAATTTAAAAAGCCGGCAGGCATCGGCGGAAACCATATTTGTGATCTGTAGCAGCAGATCGACCAGGTTTTATGACGATAATGAACGGCAGTGATTGCAACAACACTTTAGAAGTAATCGTGGATCGGGTGATCTCAAAATTTGAGCTCAGAGTCGCGGTCGCGGTAACTAACTCAGAGACCACTGGGTATTAATTTTCACGACTACAAGAAAAACACTTTTTTGCTACACTATTGTTTGTCACACAAAAAAAAAATGTTGCTATATACTACCTCCGTCCCAAAATGTAAGTCCTTTTAGCTTTTTAGTTTTGTCCCAAAATGTAAGTCTATTTACAAAACTAATAAAGCATTTATTACATCTTTCTTCTTCTATCCCTCATTTATTATATACTCAACCATTTTTTTATTATTTCGCATTAATACCAATGAAAGGTCATTTTAGTCTTTTTAATCAAAATTAATGACAAATAACAAATTTAACCAACTTTCTTAATATGTGTGAAAAGACCTAAAAAGACTTATATTTTGGGACGGAGGTAGTACTTACTTTTTGCCACATGAACGTGGCAAAAGAGTCTAACCAAGTACTATTAGCCACACTCTTTTAGTGTGCGTGTGGCAAAAACTAGTGTAGAAATAGAATTTTTTTTATAGCGACGTATCGGTATCGTTTCGGGCGAGACGGGTTCTCTCCCATATAAAATGCTTTAAAAAAATATGAGAAAAATGCAAAAATATATGAATAACTAAATATTACATCAAAATGTCCAAAACAATTATCGATATCATTTATTTTGAATAAATACATCAAAATATACGTTGTCGCATTATGTTTTTCAAACAAGACATGATACTAATCTAAACATTGCTCAGAAATTGTTATTCCATTGTATTTATAATGTGATATTTTGATTGTAAAAAATTTAATGTTATTATCTCATATCATATTTAATATTATGTTATGTCCTCTTATATCAACCAACCTCTCGTCTACTTGAGATGTGGCTTGGTCAAAGAAAACTCCAAACAGATATCTAGACAATAAATTAAAGATACGGATTTAATATATAGTATTGAAACGCACACAACATGTGAGACATAGTCGGTGACACAATCATCATCTACACCATCGATCTTGGTGTATGAGCTAGTGATCATGATGTAGATCATCATAATCAAGAATGTAGATGATGGTTGTGTCACCCGTTGTGTTTTCCAGGTCGTGCCAATTACTCTTTAATATATTATATGTGAATGTACATTACTTTTTCGGTCTTTCAACATCCCCCGGCCACACACACACACGCATAGACACCCCAAAAAAAGAAAAAAAGAAAAAAAGAAGAAGAAGAAAGATGTTATCTTTTTTCCCTTCATGTTTCCAATCGAATCGGTGAAGTTTCCATTTAAATCGGACTGACTCGACTGATCTTGGCCGATTTTGGCCGAGTTAGGCGAGTTTGACCGTTACGTATCCGATTCAAATCTAAACCGAGATAAATTCGTAACTTTGTACCAATAAGCGCCAAGTCGGAGACGACTCGGCCGGGACTTTGAACCATTGCTGATGGAAGATTAACATCAATCAACCGTCTTTCATAGATATTTGTGGATCGTTCGATCTCAAACTCTGATGGATGATCAACGCCAATTAACAGGGTAATTCTTGTGTGGTGTCTCCACACGGTGCAGAGACACGTGTGGAGACACACACCACACAGTTTTATTCCGTCTTTAAACTGTGTGGTTCTGATCGTTTTACCTGTCATTTCACCTCAAAATCTCTCTCCACACAAGTATTTTCTTAATTAACAGACTTTATATAGTAGCTACTTGTCGATCGTGCGATCTCAACGTCAATCAATGGTCTATTGCTTACATCATATTTTTGTAAAGCTAACAGATTGAGAAATTAGACAATACCGGAATTTACGATTAGAATATTTATGAGGGCCAATTATTTAAAAGGACTGATTTTCAACTTATTAGGGGTAATAGGACACTCCGAAATCTTATTTAGTTATAAGGATATTCTAATTTCAAGTGGATAAAGAGGAAAAAAAAAAAAAGGGAAAAGAAAAAAAAGAAGCTCTCAAAGGGGGAAAAGGAAAAAAAAAAAAACAACTCAACCCAACGTTCACTCAGTTTTTTTTTTTTTAATTCACCATATTCTAAATGTCATATATTTTGATCTAAAACTCGGATCATCATAATTTTTTCACTAAAATTCATATTTTTTTGTCTTCTTTTAAAATCAAATTTGATATTTTTTCCGAATAAATTTCATAAAATCAATTTTTTTTCTTCATAAAAATTGACGTGAAATATTGATCACCGTCACGCATTGACCACCTACCCGGATGCATTGGCCGCCGGGATCCATTAACCACCCCGATGCATTCACCGCCGCGATTCATTGGCTACCATGATGTATTGACCGCCGCGATCTATTGACAACCTTGATCAGTGACATCTCATTGTAGCGATTTATGCAATGACGTCTCATTGTAGCGATTTATGCAGTGACTTCTTATTGTAGCGATCTATGCAGTGATGTCTTATTGTATCGAATTATGCAGTGACGTGTTATTATAACGATTTATGCAGTGACGTGTTATTGTACAATTTTATGTATACCTTTGGTTGTAAAAATATGCATTTAAACAAAAAAAACAAAAGAAATACAGTTATTTTACAAAGTTATCGAAAATTTAAACAAACACTAATCAAATAAACCAACATCAATCAAATATTTAAAGATAACAAAGAAATAAAGTTACTTTACAAAGTTATCAAATGTGTGTATCAAGTTGTATATGCAGTGACATCAATATCATTGCATCAGTTATCTAATTGTAAATACAGTCATCAATGTCACCGCTTCAGACATTAATGTCACTGCATAAGTCATCAATGTCACCGCTTCAGACATCAATGTCACTGCAAAGTCGCCAATGTCCCTGCATAAGACATCAATGTCACTGCATAAGTCGTCAATGTCACTGCATAAAACCTAACAACTGCATCAGTCAGCTCTGCTCTTGTTTTGCATTTCTCCAAATGTGGAGCTTTTAATATGGATAGAAGTACAAGTTTGGTGAAACTACAAAGACTCTTCACTATGACTCTTGTAATGGCCACACGTTGTTTGTGCCCTCCTAATAATTGGATTCATTGTGGAATCCTCAATTCTTTAACACGATCTTGAATGTTTAGCTTAATGTCCCTGCATCATTCATCAATGTCACTGCATCGGACATCAATGTCACTGCATAAGTCATCAATGTCACTGCTTCAGAAATCAATGTCACTGCATAAGTTATCAATGTCACTGCATCTTAAAAAAAATCAATGTCACCGGCGTTTTTTTTTCTCCCTCCAGCGCTTCTTTTTTTTTTTTTCTCCTTCCTTCCTTCATTTTTCTTCTTTATCCATTTGAAATTAGAATGTCCTTATAACTAAATAAGTTTCCTTCTTAAAATTAGAATGTCCTTATAACTAAATAAGATTTCGGAGTGTCCTGAATGATCATTAATTCTCTAACGACGGCCTTATAACTAATTTGCACTATTTATGATTTAACAATTATATACTCCTCCATTTCACAATAACTAATGCAGTTATCAAAATATTTTGTTTCATTTTATATGAGACAAGACAATTTCCAATGCAACGTTTATTGTCTTTTACTTGATTTACCCTTATTTATTACATTAGGAGATATAAAAAACAAGACCGCATTAATTATATCCAAGGACATTCTAGTTATTTAATTGTAAAAGTTAATTCATTAACTCTCATTCTTAATACACGTGATTTTGACGCCGAATAAATTAGAACGGAGGAGTAATATGTAATTTGCTCAAGTGTTTGGCACATGCAAGTGTAGGATTTCTCCACACCAAATGCATGAAACTGTGTGGTTCATATGAAGTCACATAGATGGCTCTTTATATAAGAGTCTCCACCTTAGAATTTCCTATAAGATTACCGGATCGAAATTTCACATATTTGCGTGGTGGGGCTACATAAAACCAAGAACGCCTTGATCCGGAAAAATTACATTAATATATGTACAAAGTATATCATTTCCCCCACCCCCCTTAAATTATTTATTTGCCTTTAAAAATTTTATTGTTCCGCTTACCCGAGATCATGCGTCCGCCCCTGCATATTTGTGTATGAGGTTAACGATGATGATGATGATTGGATATAACTATTTTGAAGTCACATGAAATAAAGTTGAGAGAAAGCAAAAAAGAAATATACTCTACTAAAAGTTGCAAATTGTAATATATATATGTATATATATATATATATATATATATATATATATATATATATATATATATATATATATATATATATATATATATATATATATATATATATATATATATAAAATATTTTTTATATGTGTAATATATATTCTAATCCGGAAAGTAAGTAAGAGCATCTCCAGCCTTAAAAGCTCTATGACACTGCCACGTCATACAACTTATAATTTTTTATCAATAAACCTTTTCGTCACATTCATAATATTTTTTCACACTGTCACATCATCGGTTTATAATCCTTTACATAAACATTTTACAACTCTACAAAACATTTTATAATTTTATAATATTGACCCACTTTATAATTATTTTATTATTTCATAAAATAAATTTAATTTTCTTCTTAAAACAACATATAAAATTATTTATTCTCATAAAAACATATAACATTATTACACGTAACAATTTTATAGTGATCAAGGTACTCCATGTCTTACATGTTCTACCAATATCATTTTTTAAAACAAGAGTAAACATATAAATACAATGTACAGAATAAATGGTCCATCTATTTATGCAATATCTTATTAATCTGGATCACCAAGTCATACTTATACTAATCCAAGTCATATTTGTATCATCTATTATGCAATATCTTATTGGTCCTGTGAAACCAAGTCATACTTATATTGATCCGAGTCATATTTGTATCGGGACCCGGAAAAATATGCGTACACATAAATTAAAAAAATAAATAGAACAAAATTCTCTTAAAAAATAAAACAAAATTGGGTTTAATATGCGATAAACAAATACTCCATGTTTATTGTCAAAAAAAATAAAATTGTTATGTTTAACGAGAATCAAACAAAATATATTCTCTTATCAAAGCATTTTATGTGAACAAATAAAAAAAAAAAAACCAGTATATAACAACAGTAACGTGAAAAGAAAAAAGAAAAAACAAAAGCAAGCAAACAGCGTCTGACACATCATTGCCCACCAATCCAATGGTTTGAACCTTTTCTCAAAGCTATAAAAAAAATCATAAACCGACTGTTGGATACTAAAACATATACCGAGGTGCCATGTATTTTTTTTCCCAAGCACAATTAAGTTTTTCTTCGATGAGTACGATGACGTCCCGTTTACAGTTACCGAGTCCGTATCCAAAAATCAAGTATTTATTGAGAAATAAACATTTGGAACGTATACAACATCAGAGTATAATTGTGGAAATTAAAAACAACTCATGAATTATAACATACTCTCTCCCCTTTTTTCTTAAACTTTCATTTTCAGAATTTACTTTTTTTTATTTATCTGTCATATACAACACTAATGCTATATTTATTATTTTTTTCTACCTTTAACCTTCATTTTAATACACCAAATTTTTCATGCACAACGAGTGAAGGATAATTTTGCTATTTTACTCTCTTTTTTCAGACACATTAATCACTTTTTTAATTTATGTGAATCTTCTCCATGCGACAGATAAAAAAACGGAGGGAGTATTAGAGATAGAATAGGGAAATTATATGTTGAATCCATTACAACATAAATTCCAAGATTTCAATGATAATTCGAAAGTCCAAAACTTACAAGGTCCAAACACTTTACAAAATCTATAACGACCCAAAACGATACAAAGCTTACTTCAATTACATATTCGAAAGCAAAAGCATCAACAAAGGCCTAATATGGCAAACTCGAGGCCACTCCTCAAAATACTCGTAAATATAATCATCAACGCAACCTGCATCATCTTCTCGGGGTGGAAACAATATAACGAGGGCTAAGTACATACGTAATCCGTAGGAAGTAGAAGTATCGAATCCAAACAAGAAACATCAACAAACAACAACGAGACAATAACATAACATCACATATGTTCGGTTCCTCACAACTATCTATTAGTCGCACTAGTAAAGCTAAACAATATAAGCACATGAGTTGCATAAAAGTCCAAGGACACGTTGTGAGGTGAAGACTGCACCATGACACATTCAGCCCTTATATGGCATAGGGCTAATCTTTAAGTGGAGTCCAAGGCCCTGAGTCTAATTGACTCTGAAGCATCAACCCTCCCGGTTGCAAAAAAAGAAACGTGCCTCACCAATGACAAGAATACTTTATGTCTTAGACTTTCAAGTATGTATTTATTATGTGTTTAAACTAACTACCTAAGTTCATGGCAATAAAATGTTCTATAAACCACTAGACCTTAGACAAATCTATGTTACACTACCTAGCACGTGTCACATATATATCGGATTCTAATCCAATACCCACAAGGCTAAGGAATAAGGTTTCCGATTATCCTGAGGTACTGCCCGCGGAGGGTTTTCACAAGGTACTGAGCCGAATCCACCAAAAACAGAACCCCTAACTTTGCCATACATCAAGAACGATATTGGCAACCAATAATCAATATCATGTAAGGCCAAATGAAACGTGTTCCAATGCTCCCGTGAGTCACGGTGTGGATCCAAAGCCACTAGAACACCCACATTCAACTTTACAACAAACCACAAAGACTCTAAACTAAGGCATACACATAAAAAGGTTTAAAACACAATTCTGCACAAAATAGGGCCAAGGCGTGCCCCTTAAACAACTGCAACTTTTCCCCAGCTCTCTGCCTAGCAAGGTGTGTGCTTTGCTGTCCAGGGTGTGCGCCTTAGGCCCGAACATCCAAGAATTTCTGCAACATTTCAGCCTTTTCAATGGTGTCTCTTTCACATGCAACTCTTTATTCCTCACCAAAACCGGCTATAAACATATCCAAATATTAGCATACAAGTTCTAAACATAATACAAGGTCTAAAACATGATTATTATATATAGAGTAGATTCAATTGAACACCTCCTTACCTTAAATTCTTCAAGCAGCTTGAACGCAAGCTCCAAGCTTTGAAGATTTCTCAACTCTAAGCTTTATCCTTCAAATCCTACGACATGAAGGATGATTTTTAGGCTCAAAACAACATCTAAATACCTCTTCAACCAAGAACACTTAAAATGCCTGGTAATGGGAAAGATGAGTTCTTAAATCTTACCCAAATGAAGTGATCCTTTTACCAAATCGAAGCCCTATTCTTGAAGATCCTCTTAGGGTGAAATATCTACAATCCAAGTCGTACAATGGTGATCAAATGAAGAAATCCTCCTTCTTCTTCTTCTTAACTCTCACAACTTCTCTTTCTCTTCATTTCCCTTACTTTGAACATGCAAGAATTTCCAATGGAAAAGATGGAAGAGTGCAATGAAAGAGTTTGGAAGTGTTTTGAAGATGGTGAAGTGTTTTGTGTAAGATTGGTAGACTGATGGAAAATATGGAAGTGTTTGGTGAAATGGGGTCTTAGTGGATTGTGTAGGCAATGGTGGTGAGGTGGTGTATGTAGGTAGATTTCAAGGGGTGGTGGCATGATGATATGAAGAGGTGGTGTGTAGGTGAAATTGTAAAAGTGTTGAGGTATAATGTGTTATGTGTAACACTAGATTAATATCCGATAATGTCCCAATTTAGACACTTCGAGTTATACGGTAGATAATTATAATGATACACGATAAATTTTTGAAATGACATAAATACCACTTCGTTAAAATGTGTGGGATCTCTAAGAGACACTTGGGGATAAGCAGAAAGTCTTCCAAATACGAGCAGCATTAACGACATAAGCGTTTGATATACAACCATAGATTTAGTTCCACGTCTTCATTAAATAGGCCTAATCTACGCCCTACATCCTCGCTCAAGTCTGGGGGACGTTTGACGTGGGTATGACCCGAATAAAAAACGTGACATCCAATTGACTATTGCACATCTTCTAGGCAAGACGGGTCCAACGAGCCCATGATTATATATTAGACCTTAAATAGATCCCCACCTCAAGTATGGTAACCGCCACGAGGCGAGAAAGGATTTTAAGCCCCCGACTCGGTATACGTCGTTTTTTGATACTCAAAGTCAATTCGAAGTAAATATTGCTACCAGCTATTATCACCGACATTGTGCCCGCTCACCTCGGTACAGATATCCGCAGCTCGGTATAAGCCTTTACGAACTTAGCCATCAGTTATACAGTCAAACACGACACTACCCCACATTTCCATAATTGTCGCCTAAGTTTTGCTTACACGGGCATGATTGCACCGTGAACACTCTATCAACCATCCCGGATCATTGACCACGACGATAGTAATGACATCTTGAACTCCTCCCACGAGGGAGGCCTATAAAAAAATCGTCTTCTCCAACCTTCAGAACTATGTTGAGTAACATTTCGTTATCATAGCTTGATCACTTAAATCTGCAAGGGTACGTAGACGGTCAATCTTACATTGGCCTAACTATAATTCACCAACAAATCCCTCATTTACAGAAGTCTTATTATCCTCACGAATTCCGATAATCCGGTTATTCACCCGATTTCAATAGCAACAATCCTGAGCATCGTCCAGAATCATTATGCAAGTTTTTTTAATCTTACTTATCATGTATCGTTATATTCGTGACATGTCGTGCAACGTACACTACAAGAAAAACATTATTTTGTTATACTAGCTTTTGGTATCTACAATAAAAAAGTGTTGCTATATATTATTTTTAACCACAATAATTTAGCAAATGACTCCTGCTAAGTATATATCAGTCATATTTTTTTGTTGTGGCAAAAACTATTCTGACAAAAGTTTGTTTTCCTTACGGTAGTGTCCGAGCGCACCCTTCATTGGACAGACATTATGAACTAAATTAATTTGAGTTTCAAAAGTGGTTATGGTCACATCATATAATAGCGATGGTGGGTAATCAATTTCAATTTCAATTATTAAGGAACAACTTGTAAATGGGATTAAGATGAGATTCCACAGCAAATTGGCCAATTAATTAGAATAAATCATTGTTTGTGCCTCCACAAGACTCCATAGTCAGAGTGGCATCTAATTTCGTCTGATTGCGTCACTTATTTAACGCATTTTTTTAAGGTTGCATTATTAGGTACTTGATGCAGATGTCTCTACACAATTATGATAAATCTGCGCATGTCAGTGTCTTTAGCAATTAATTAATGTATTTAGAAATTGATGGGGTATTTATGTTGTGGAGATACCGCACAACATACCTCTGACGAAACAATGTCGTTTTTGTGTAATTTTAAGAAAAAATACCTTACCGAATGTATTTTTTACAACCCATTCTGTCGATTACTTAAGCATCAACTTGAAAGACAACAATCCTTCACAGTATCCTTATTTCTTTTGATACATCTATATTTAAGGTTGAAGACAACGATTTACATTGACGGCGACTCGGGCTCATCGGCGTCTCTGCCATTTCGAACATGACGAGAGACCATTCAACGGCGACTTGGGCTCATGGGTGTCTCTGCCATTTTGAATCATGATGAGAGACCGTTCATAATGCGTTGAACGACTTCTAGCCATTTCTCAAATTGATGTTGCTTGTTTTCATATACCAATTGATTGTGAAATCTTATAAGTTAAAGTGAGAAAATATAAAATGAATAGCACTAGGCAGTAGGCAACTTGATTCAGGGAAAACAAGTTATAAATCCGGTAAACAACAAGTAATAAATTGAGAGATTTATCTTGTGAGATTAACGCGTTAATCTTTCTTGCCATGCTAAAGTTGATTATCTTGTATACCGGATTTTATCAACGGAAAACAACAAGTAATAAATTATAAATCCGGTATACCCCAAGTGCTGGGATCGTAGTATAACAACTAATACCGGGTCGATCTCACAGGGAATCGGGGTTGTTTATTCTAGTTTTTATTTAATTAACCTAAATATGTCACGACTACTACTACTAAAAAGATTATAACAAAATAAAACAATTAACAAGTAACAAAGCTAAAAACGATAATAACGAAAGTAAACTGGACAGAAGATCGAGATCTAAAGCCAGGAAAATATGGTTGCGAACAAGATAACTAAACTAAGTTTATTCTAACCCTAATACGCAATAAAAACTATAGCTTTACTAGGCAATTCTAGCACAAGTGATTTTAATCAATAATTTAACGAACGAACAAGCTATTGATCCACCAATCCTACAACAATCAATTTCTATCTAGATTATCTAGTGGTTTTTAACAAAAGTTGTGATTCACCTAACAAAGGCGTGAACTCCTAATCTCTTAGAAAAGTTCACTTATCAATCTTTTATCTTTCGATCCTAAAGATTAACGCGTCCAAATCAAAGTTGCGAACTTTATCAATTTCTAACCTAGAAATTAACCTAATAACTCTTGTTAATTTTAGATTAAAGATCTAATCTTTATTATGGTGATCTAGGGTTTAATAACGATTCTCATCAACATTAAACATCAATTGGTTTAATCGATTTATAATTTATAATGATCCCTGTGAAACCATTATGTGTATACATCATTTTTTTTTTATATAAATCGCATCTTTATTAAAAACAGAACAAAAATCGTATTTACATAAAAATCTACTCTCTTCTCAAAAAAAAAAAAAAAAAATCTACTCCCTTCCTGAAATATAAGTTATTTACATAAAAATCTACTCCCCGTCCCAAAATATAAAACATTTTAAGTGTTTTCATAAAAATTAAAAGAGTAGTTGAATGTCATAAATTTAAAGGAGAAATATCTTTATCATTTGACTATCATTAATGAAATGATTAAAAAAATATTAAAAAGTAATTGTACTGTTAATAAATTATTGGTAAGATAGACAAAAAGAAAGAAAAAAATCGATAACGTCACATGACTCTATTCCAAAACAGCCAAAAAAAAAGATAAAATGACTTATATTCTGAAACAGAGGTACTATATAAAATATAAATTTTTTAAACAAACCAAAACGCCTATACAAATGCAACACATAAAGATCATGAAAGCAACAACTAACTATCCAAATTATATTTTGCTCTTTCGTCCTACAGACGGTTTGCGAAATAAAAACCAATTTCGGAGGACGTTGGACTGTTTGATTACGTCTGTACCAAACTCCCAAAATGATATCCAAAAATGTAAATCTTCATCTTGGGAAGTGATAGGTTTATTCCCTTAAGTCTACACCATTTTTAATCATTATCATCTCACCACATATTTTTCACTTGTAAAAAAAATTGAAAAAACTTGAAAAAAATTACAACCACAAGATTATCTTGGGTGTAAACATGGTGTAGAATTTAGGGAGTAACTCTATCATTACCCATCTTCATATACTCCATCCGTTCCAATTTATCTAATGCACTTGCTAAAATCACGAATATTAAAGATAAGAGTAAATGCATTAATTTTTATAACGAAATGACTAGAATGTCATTGGATATAATTAATATTGCCTTATTTTTATATCTCCTAATATAATAAATAATGGTAAATCAACTAAAAACACAATAAATGTTGCATTAAAATTTGTATTGCCTAACGTAAAATGAAACAAAACATTTTGACAACTGCCTCAGTTATCGTAGAAGTCATCCACCATTTCCCAATATCCTCATACGGACTAATTTGCCCTTTATATTATTCATTGAATCTTCACTAATATCATGATTTTTGAACCATAATTTTTCTTTTTTCATTTGAGAAGCTTTTTATTTATTTATTTATTTATTTCTGTTTTTAGAAGCTATTTGATATATTTTCATCCCTTTTGAAATCAAAAAATTTCATTTACTTGTCTGTAACAGTCCGTAGGATATGGCAAGCTGGCATGCTGCTGTAAATACCCGGGCAGATCATTTGTGTATGCCATGGTTTGCTTTTATTTTGTTGTAAATTAATTTCATCATCTGTCAAAATTTGCATACTCAATTATTAGTTTGGAAAAAAAAAGCAAAAGACCCTTCATTGTAAGAGTGGAATCTGAAGTAAATCGGCCAGGAACTGTAACGACCAACCCGAAACCTGAGCAATTTCGAATCGACCCTTTCGGTCATGACTCGAGATATCGTATTTCTCTTCTTTTTTTTCCATCTCGAATCATGAAGCCTTTTGCTACGATAAAAGCACGGAGGCTAAAACGATTACTTTACTTATTAAAACACCATTACCAAAACATATCTTTAAATATAAAAGTCATCCAACAACGTTCAACATTCCAACCTATTCATAATTGTTTGACATACTTAAAACATAACCTTAAAACACTTAAACATAAGAACTAGAAATCTACGACATTAACCAACTCATCCTCGCATACACTACCCTGAGATCATAGAATGTCACATAGTAGGTGAAGGCATCATGTGTGATATCCCACATTGGATGTGGGAGAAACGCATTATCTCCTTATAAGTGTACGACATAAAAATCTTGTCAACTCGTGTTAGCCATTTTAGACTAAGCGAGGACGACGGTCTAAGTAGTTGACTCAATCATTTATGGCTCATTTAACGCTATCAAACCCGGGGTTATGGGTAACAGAGATTATGGAAAAGTGTCGATTGTATTCACATAGTATGGTTACATTTATACACTTGAGAATAATCTAAAAACGGTAAACGAATTAAGTAATTATGGTACAGGATCAATCAAATATTTACACAATAAATACAGAATATTTGGAGAATAATTTCCTTCTATCATGCCCCTTCAAGCTGGGCTACGGGAGCGAAGACCAAGCTTGATTAAATTGGATTCGAACGGTCGACGGTCAAAGGGTTTGGTCAAAATGTCAGCGAGTTGATCCTTGGCTGAAACATGCGTGACACGGATTTTGCCCATTTGAACCTGCTCGTGGATGAAGTGAAAGTCAACGGCAACATGTTTCATGCGAGAGTGAAAGACGGGGTTGGCACTGAGATGAGTAGCACCAATATTTTCACAATAGATAACATGAACTGGCGAGGGAGGTAAGCCAAGACCAGACAGTATAAACGAGATCCAATTGAGTTCAGCAGCAGTATTGGCAACAGATTTGTATTCGGCTTCAGTAGTGGAACGAGCAACAGTGGGTTGTTTCTTCGAGCTCCATGATATGAGGTTGCGACCAAGATAGACAAGGTAAGCCCCGGTGGAAGAGTAATCATCCTTATTTCCTTCCCAATCAGCATCAGAGAACGCATGCAGCGTAAAAGGTGTTTGACGATAAAGCTGGAGGCCAAGATTGAGAGTACCAGCAAAGTAACAAAGAAGTCGTTTGGCAAAGGACCAATGCGTAGGCGTCGGAGCGTGCATAAATTGGGACAATTTGTTGACAGCAAACGAAACATCGGGACGAGTAAATGATAGATATTGTAAACTGACAATAAGGGAGCGGTATGCAGAGGGGTCAGATAGAGGAGGTTCCTTGGTGTGAGTAAGGGGAGTGACATCAGGCTGCATGGGAGTGGTCGAGTCGTTGGCACCAAGCATGTTCATTTTCACCAGAATGTCAAACAGATAACGACGCTGAGATAATAAGAGACCATCAGAATTGGCGGTGACTTCAACACCCAAAAAATAATGAAGATCACCCAAGTCTTTAATGGAGAACCGACGAGCTAGTGTTGCGATAAAAGATTCCACTGCGGAAGAGCTACTGCCGGTGATAACCAAGTCATCAACATATACGAGAATATATAGTACATGAGTAGTGTGGCGGAAAATGAATAAAGACTTATCCGAGACAGAGTTGACAAAACCGTGTTGAGTAAGAAATAACCGCAACTCTTGATACCAAGCATGAGGGGCCTGTTTAAGGGAATAAAGTGCTTTCTTGAGTCGGCAAAGATGAGAGGGAAACTGAGCATCCTGAAAACTCGGAGGTTGAGACATATATACAGTTTCAGATAGCGTGCCTTGGAGAAAGGCATTGTTAACATCAAGTTGTCGAAGTGGCCATCCATGGACTAGTGCCAAAGATAGAAGAATACGGATTGTAGTGGATTTCACAACTGGACTGAATGTGTCATAATAATCAAGACCGGGCCGTTGAGTTAAGCCCTTGGCCACGAGGCGAGCTTTATAACGATCGATAGTCCCATCAGAATTGCGTTTGATGCGAAATACCCACTTACAAGCAACAACATTATATGAAGCATCAAAAGGAACAAGATCCCATGTCTCATTGGCAAGAAGCGCATCATATTCATCCTTCATTGCCTAACACCACAAAGGTTGAGCAAGTACATGTTTAACAGTAGTGGGTTCAATCTTGGCGAAATCTGTCAGAACATGCAAGTTAAGTTTTTGAACCGGCTTTCGAATGCCATGCTTGGAACGAGTGGCCATGTGGTGAGGGGATGGGGCAGGTGGGTTGGGGATAGGGCCGAGCCAAGGGGAGATGTCGGGAAGTGAGGAAGGGGTGGAGGACCCTCGGGCAACGGGAAAGATAGTTTCAACAAATTTAACATGACGCGATGTGTAGATACGGTTGGTGGTAGGATCAAGGCAGTAATAGGCACTCTGGTGAAGGGAATAACCAAGGAAAATGCACGGGGTCGATCGGCTGTCTAATTTATCTGACGTATAAGGACGAAGCCACGGGTAACAGAGACAACCAAATATACGAAGTTTTGCATAGTTTGGTGGCGACCCAAAGATTTTGGCATAAGGGGAACTCATAGAGAGGGTGGGTGTTGGCATACGGTTAATTAAATACACAGCGGTGGCAAACGCATAAGGCCAATATTCAGTAGAGAGAGAAGCTTGAGATAAAAGCGTAAGACCTGTTTCAATGATGTGTAAGTGACGTCTCTCGGAGTAGCCATTGTGTTCGGGTGTGTGTGAGGGGGTGGTAAGGTGTGTGATACCGTGGGTAGACAAAAAAAGGGCTAAGCCAATAAATTCACCTCCATTATCGGAATAGATAACTTTTATTTCATGGGAAAAATATTTTTCAACAATAGATTTATATTTAGGAAAAATAGAAGCTAGGTTAGATTTACGATGCAACGGATAGAACCACACATAGCGGGTGAAATGATCGACAAAAATAACATAGTAACGATAACCATCAACAGACAAACGAGGGGAGGTCCAAACATCACTGAAAATAATTTCAAGGGGACGAGTGGATTTTAAGGTAGAAACATTAAACGGAAGTTTATGACTCTTATTGCAAAAACAAGCCTCACAGTGGCCTAAGTTCGAAGAAGAAAAAGATAAATTATTACTGGAAATAATAAAGTGAAAAACTTGAGCGGTGGGGTGACCCAAACGACGGTGCCACATATCCTTAGATGCTATGGCAGTGGCAAAATTTATTAGGGGTGGTGATTTAGGCCAGACATAGACTCCATCTTTAGTTGTACCGCGGAGGAGGATCTGATTGGTCTTGAGGTCCTTCGCAAAGAACGTAGATGGTAAAAATTCAACAGAACAATTATTAGATTGGCAAAATTGAGAAGTAGAAATAAGATTTTTCTTTATATTTGGAACACATAAGACATCGTTCAGTTGGAAAGACATGGAGGGGGTGGGAAGGGATGTTGAGCCAATATGCGTTATAAGGAGTAAAGTACCGTCACCAAGCATAAGATCATCCGAGCCAGGATAAGGAGCATGTAAACACATATTAGCCAAGTCATGGTCACGTGGTGAGAGGCACCGGAATCCATCAGCCACGGTTCAGCAGGAGCAGAGGTCGGGGATGAGCCGTCGGATTATCCTGCTGAGAAAAATTTGGATTAGAAGCATAATATGACAAATTGGGGCATCGGGGAGCGGAGTGGCCCTGCACTTTGCAAAGTTGACAAGTCCCCAAATAAGGACGCCGGGGACCATGGCTGTTTCAGCCACCACGGGCTGAGGGGTAATCAGTCATTGGTCGAACAGGGGCAGCCTGAGACGGAGAAGGGCCTGGTGGGCGTGGATTGCCTGGGTGACAAGAAGGAGCTGAGTGCCATGGCCAGACGGCCATCTGAGCCGTTGGCTGGAATGCCGGAGCATGGGGAGCCGACTGGAGATGAAAAGCTTCATAACTGAGGAGCTTTTCGTGAAGCTCTTCAAACTCAATGCTAGTGTCTCGAGCCTGAATTGCACGTGCAAGGTCATTGTACTCCGGCCCAAGGTTGCCAAGAATAATGTCAGTGAGGTCCTTGGGGTCAATTTTGGAGCCGAGAGCCTCCAGTTCATCTGCCCAATTTTTGATTGAAATTAGGTAATCGGAGATCGGTTGGGCTCCTTTGACGGTGTTTCATAAATTGGCCTTCAATTGTCTGATTCGGCCGCGAGAAGGGTTGGCGTAGGTGGTGGCCAAAACTTCCCAAGCCTGCTTCGATGTTTGGACAGTGTTAAGAACGGAGACGACTTTGTCGGAGAGGGAGGCCACAATAGTGCTGAGTACTAGTTGGTCCTGTCGATGCCAGAGGTCGTAGTCGGGGTTGACTGCTCCGTTGATCTCTTTCGCCGGACATGGGTAGGAACCATCATGAAATTTTATGAGGCCGTAGCCATTGAGAAGAGCTGTAAATTGGAGCTTCCAAGCCAGATAGTTTGTTGGGGTGAGCTTTAGAGGAGCTTGGGCACCTAAGTTGATGGCTGTGAGGGAGGAGGAGCCATCGGAGGTGGTGGCGGCTGTTTTGAGAGTGGAGGTGGCGCTGTTAGTAGAGGCCATAGGGATAACGAGGGAAAAAGAAAAAAAATGAGAAAGGAGAAAGTTGGATCAGAGCTCTGATACCATAACAGAATAATTGAGATTATGGAAAAGTGTCAATTGTATTCACATAGTATGGTTACATTTATACACTTGAGAATAATCTAAAAATGGTAAACGAATCAAGTAATTATTGTACAAGATCAATCAAATATTTACACAATAAATACATAATATTTGGAGAATAATTTCCTTCTATCAATGGGCATTACATCATGATACCGCTGAGGTGGCACTGCACTTAAAGGAACAACATTCAAAGGTTCTCCTGGAAGGGCAAGAACTCTAGCAGGGACAGATGGACCAGAAGCTACACCGACCCTTCTGCGGATTCTCTTCAAAGATAAGGGGTGAGCTTACTATACACTGACCCTTCTGCAGATTCTCTCAAAAGATAATGAGTGAGCTTACTATACACTAACCCTTATGTGGATTATCTCAAAAGATAAGGGGTGAGCTTACTATAACTGACACTTCTGCGGTTTCTCTTAAAAGATAAGGGGTGAGCTTACTATATACTGACCCTTCTGCGGATTCTCTCAGACCTTCTAGGAGGCTGACCTCTCTACGGATTCTATTAGACCTTCTATGTGGAGTGCTACTCTTCCACTAAGATTTAAGAAAAAGGGTGAGCCTAGTAGGGGTCGTCTTATTAGGCTCGGTAGGAAAACATTGCATCAAAGGGAACTGATACATGTTACAGGGACTGGAACAATGTTTCTAGTTCTCTCTCGCAAACAACAAATGCATCTAATTAACTAATTAACCATATTGAATAAAATATAAACATGCTATAACAAAAATAACATTTTCCATATAGCACTTAAATATTCTTTTATATACTTAACATCTTGCTTTTCATCTTATTATGGCTCAAGGACCATGTTCTCATTAGAAAAACTCAACATATAGAGCTTTCTGCTTTGATTCTTATGACATTGTTCATGAGTACCGTGTCTAGTTTATTATTTTCCAACATGAAAGGGCATGTTTGACTAACTTGAAGAATGATCACTATTAGATGGCTCGCTATATGTTCTCTATTTTTGCCCATGAACGGGGACAGATGCCTATGACACTCAAAGATTCATTGTCTTTATTGTGGTCAGAGTACTTAACCATGAAATTCTAATTTAAGCATTTCCTTTTTGCTTTTCTTAAACTCTTCAAAAACTTTCATGACTTTCATAACTTCTATTACATTCCATTTTCTTTACTCATAAAACCATAAACATAAAAACATGAACGTGATCAAAATTCCTGAAGCATGATTTCTAACCTCATGAATGTAATCATAATTTAGAACAGATTATCCATATAGAATCACATACAGGTTATTTCAAAACCAGAATATTCAAAACTATTGCAGAATCATATTTTAGTAATAAAGCCGCCGCCGAGACGGTGACCAACAACCAAATGTGCTCAAAATCAGAGTTCTTATACCACAACATACTTATCTACTGCATATACCCAGTATTTAATATACTGAGATGCAAAAACAATAACATTTTAACATGAATATCATATAAACACTTAATTACACATAAGTGATGTAAAAGTTTTGATGAATGAGTCCTTACCTTGATCAATTGATGTAGGATCAGTCTCACGATCTTCCTTCACTATGAAATACTCTTCTCTTACCAGATGTTCAACACAAGGGCGGATCTACTATATGGGCATAGGGGGGCTAAGTCCACCCGAAAAAAAAAATTACACTATAAAATCTACATAGTCCAGTTTGATCCATAAAATATTCTTAATTCAGTCTTCCCGACGAACTTCATATAGTTTATTAGCCTACGCCAGATTAAAATCCTGACTCCGCCCTTGGTTCAACAAGAACTCTATCTTACGAACAAGAAAAACCCTAACTAATACAAAAGAGAAAACATGCTAATAATTAAGTTGATGAAAACTAAACCACAACTTACAGAACTTGAAAGGTTAAAGGCTAAGTTAGGGATGAACCAACAGTACAGCAGGGTTTCCTTAATACATGAGAAATTAGATAGGTACGAAAACTGTTGGGAAAGTGTATCGTGTGTTGAGTGATTTACGGAACAGATCCGTAATCAACGGAAGTAATTACGGATTGTTAAATTAGAGAATAAATAAAGCAAATAGAAAATTCGTATTATTAACTAGATCTAACAAAATAATTATTATTGTACAAATTGACTCGAACAAAGAAAAATAAAAGTACGATGCAGAAATTAAAGGACTAGAGATCAAACCAAGGCGAGTAGTTACTCTTTCCTTAATACAAATTGCTCTGGTATGGTGCCTACGGTAGTAGCAAATGTCTCTCAAGATACAACGGCTTACGTCTTGGATTTAGAGTCACTTCAAAAATCTGAGCCCCGGTGAACTTACAGAGTGCTCCGAATTCTCTTCGACTCAAGAACTATATCTATATGCTAGACTTTTTGTGGTGGAAAAGACTAGAGAAAATTGAATGCTTAAACCTTCATCCATGGGGTACTTAATATAGTAGAGATGATGAGTCAATACTCAATTCTTATTGGCTAGATGACACAGTCGGCCGACTTTTCCCTCAAGAAAAGCCATTAGTTCATGTTGATTGCTGACCTCATCCCTCACTTTTGATTGGTCGGATGATGTGCCGTCTGAATTCAGACTGGTCGGATGACTCAACGAATTCAGATTGGTCGGATGACACAATCACATTCCAAAAAATTAATTTTTGGTTAATTCCATAAAAAAAATTTGTCCAAAAATTAATAGTAACACCCGAACCGAGCACATGCACATGCTGGACGGACGGCGGCAGCGCGCATGTGTGGATTATCCAAGTCCTCCCTCCTACACAAAAATGCTTTGCCCCTTGGAGCACATCCGTAAGTGTCACACTAGCACTTGAATATGGAGCTCAAGTCTCCCATCTTTCCAATGTGGGAGAGTTTGAGTTGATCACACCTTCAACTCCTCTCCCACGCATGTTTTTTGCACCAACTTTACATATTAATTTCTCATTCACCCGATATCCGAATCATGTGATTCCGAAGCCAAATATCATCTACTCCGTGAGTAGTATTTTAGATGTAATAAGATCCCGGTTAATCTCACCAGAACGTATCCGAGATTTGCGCTAAAGTTGATTGTTCCAACACATGTTCCAAACCCCCATTTCATGGGTTTGGCTTTTATCTCCAACAAAAACAAGATTCAAACGCTTGGCTTTTTATAGGCACAAAACTTGAAGATCGAATCCATTCACGTTGATCTAGAAAGCCAACAGGTGCCATAAACATGCTTCATAACTTTGGAGTTGAAGTACTTGAAAAGACGCATATTTTTTATTTTGAGCTGCCGCTGAGTCGGATAGGAAGTCCGCGGATGAGTCAGTGGCTTTTCTGCTCCTAGGGTCCACTTGAATCATTTTATACGTATCTTAATCAAAATTATACTTATATATTTTTATCCTTTATGATATATTATGTATTTCCTTACGTCACTTGAACCCGATGATGACGTAACGGCAAAATTAGACTCGCGGTATCACGTGAACAGTATAAGAAATCATTGTGTATTCATGATTGTATGCACAACTAATTCTTGTTTGTTCTGAATGTTGTTGGTGTTATTTCAGTAAAGAAGTTAGCCAATATTCTCATTTGGTGAGTATCAATTTTCTTGTACTAATTTTTATTTTATTGTATTATAAGATGTAATTTGTGTTATGTTAATAGATTTCGTCGTGATGGGTTAGTGATAAATTCATGTTATTTGCACAGCATCAATTGTTGTAACTGCCATTTTCATTATCATTGTCATCAATTTTATCACATAAATTTATTGATATAAAGTTGTCACCGTGATATGTTAATTAATATATATATATATATATGCTATTTGTTGATTTGCTCAGTGACATTTCATGATTACTGTATACGATTATTTGACTTGTTATTGGATATAGTCCTCGCTATAAATTAAAAGTTTACGACTATACACGGTAACAATCGTTGTTATTGTCATTCACATTGCAATTGTCATTAAAAATTATTGATATAGAGCCGTTATTGTGATATTTTACTGCATAAATATGTATCGTTTTTGTTAATTTCTAAATACGTTTTCGGTTTGTCACCGTGAAAAGGAACGTAAAAATAAGTGACTCCTCACTGTGATACCGTCTATAATAATAATAATAATAATAATAATAATAATAATAATAATAATAAATAATAACGTGGCTTATATATGAGGTGTGGTCACCGGCTATGTATTCCCACCAAAAGAAAACCACATGTAGCTATCGTCTTCCATGGTCTCTTTCTGTCCTTCTATAAAACAACCCAGTTGACAGCGGAGAAGTCCACATCATCAGCCAACTAATTTCAAAGTAAAAAAGAAAAATTAATAGTTAGACGATCGATGGGTATAGTGGAAGAAGCACACAACGTGAAGGTAGTGGGTTCAGGGGAGCAGATCATAGTTCTAGCCCATGGGTTCGGAACAGATCAATCAGTTTGGAAACATCTAGTTCCACACCTTGTTGATGATTATCGGGTTGTGTTGTTTGACAAAATGGGTGCGGGTACTACCAACCCGGATTACTTTGACTTTGAGAGATACTCCACTCTTGAAGGCTACGCCTATGACGTCATCGCCATTTTAGAAGAGCTTCAAGTTCGTTCTTGCATCTATGTCGGACACTCTGTTTCTGCCATGATCGGTGCTTTGGCTTCTATCTCTCGCCCTGATCTTTTCTCCAAACTTGTCTTTGTCTCCGGCTCCCCAAGGTTTTTTTCTTTCTCCTCTTTATTCTTATTATTAATGTCCGGCCAGTTATATTACCGTTAAAATTTTCTTAGTTATCTTCTTCCTACGATAATATGCTTTCAACCATGAAAAGTTTCGAGAAGAATTAGTTAGGTAGTTTCTGCAACGATATGAATTAGTGCTGTAAGTGAGCCGAGCTATTTATGGGCTACAGGCTACTCATGAGAGAGTTTGATTCGATTCGTTCATTTTAGTTTGAGCTCGAGTTGAACTACTCGAATAGTGAACCGACTTTCAATATATTGTAATCGAGCAGCTCATGAGTTAATCTAGCTTCAATACATTTTTAGTTTTCAGTTGAGTATTAAACGACTAACTAGACATCGATCTTAACATGTTTTATAAAAATTAAATGAGCTGTAAAAATATAATTGGCCTTTCGAGTCGAGTTGAATTATATTGAGCAGTTGAAGAATCGAGTTTGATCATGTTTTTTATGACTCAAGCTTAAAACCTAGTTTTGAACTCGAGCCTTTGGAAATATTAACTCAACTCGATTACACCCGAACCCTAATACGTACGTATCGAGCAAAGATCCTCTCAAATGTGAATGTCAAGTGCGTTCTCAAGTATCATTGTATTTTAGAAATTTTTAGTAAAACACGTAGTTTTGTTAAAGAAATCTTATGGCTAGATCATATTTACAGTTTGAATATGCGATTAGATTAATAATACTTGAAATAACACTTGACCCTCAAACGTGAGTGACATATCATATATGTTTTTGTTTAATGCGAAAAGGAAGGTTTTCTCTTTTCTTTTTCTTTGCCAACGATTAGCTTTTTGTGGTGGACATGTGGAGAGGATATGGAAAGGGAAATCACAGAGCTTTGGGGCTTATCTATCTTTTAAATCCTGCAAACTATCTACGTCGAATCAATTTGACAGCTGGCTTTATAAGTTTATACATCAAACTTCATACGGTGACAAATGGAACTATGTAAAATTATTTACATTTCCACAACTTCTTCCCAATTTGGATAGAAAGAAAATGATAAAAATAAAATATGACCGTAAAGATTAATTTTAACGTTTGCATTAACATTGAAAGAAATGACAAGGAAAATTAGGGATAATGACATAATCTGGAATATTTTTAAGTAACAGGACAACTTACATATTTTTTTGTAGGGAGAAGGACAACTGCATAATTTTTATAGCGAGAAGGACAAACAGTGAATCCCGAAAATCAGTGAATCTCCCCGGTGAATTCCGAAATCAGTGAATTTGACAGTGAATTTCGACAGTGAATCCCGAAAATTAGTGAATTTCGACAATGAATTTTGAAAATTAGTGAATTTAAACAGTAAATTTCGACAGTGAATAAATAGTTTTATCCTTTATGCAAAAGTTTCAAAAGACTGTCCTTCTACTCAATTGATGAAATATTTTTGTCCTTCTCCCTCATTGCCCCATAAATATATTTATTTGATATATATTGAAAAACAAAGAAACTAAAATAGTGTTTGGTTGAAAGTTCCCTTTAAATTAAGTGAATAAAGTTATTTTCGTCACTAAATAATTCTTAATTGAAGATTCACTTCTCTTTTCTGAAAGAAAGCATATCACAAAAATACAGATGTATCTCCTCTTTTCCTCTCTTTTATCTTCAATTCCATAAAATTAAATAAATGATAAATGATAATTAAACACGGTATATAATAAAGCTAGCTATAAAAGTATAATGTTATAATCGACCTTTTTATTCATGTTATATGTCTTTATTTTCATTTGTGTCATGTTCACTCATGCTCTTTGCATTAACGTCCATGAATTTAGATACTTGAATGATGCTCATTATTACGGAGGATTCGAACAAGAAGAGTTAGACCAACTATTCGAAGCGATAAAGTCGAACTACAAGGCATGGTGTGATGGATTTGCGCCTTTATGTGTGGGAGGCGACATGGAATCGGTTGCGGTCCAAGAATTCAGCAGGACGCTTTTCAATATGCGACCCGACATAGCATTATGCGTGGCGCAAACAATATTTTACAGTGACATGCGACAATTGCTACCTCATGTTACAGTGCCTTGTCACATCATACAGAGCATGAAGGATCTGGCCGTCCCTGTCGTGGTGTCTGAATTCCTTCATCAAAACCTGGGTTGTGACTCTATCGTGGAGGTGATGTCTACTGACGGACATCTTCCCCAGTTGAGCTCGCCGGATGTTGTTGTGCCGGTGCTTCTCAGACATATCCGTCATGATATCGTTCTTTCTTGATTATGTCAAATGCTTTCAGTGTTCGGGTCACAACATATGGCTCAAACGTTGTGATCAAATCATTTCTCTTCTATCATTTATGTTTCGTTATTAGTTTTATGACAAACTAATCAAGGAGTACTATGTAATATGCTATCCATGTTATGTAATTCGGTTTGTGGGTGTATCTTTATTGATTTCCTCTTGATTATCTTTAGTAAGATAGTTTAACAAATGTTTAGTTTGTATGAATTCTGGGCAAATCCAGATTCTCTAAATAAGCATATACTGTTCTAGTGTCTTACGGACCACATATCAGAAAAACTGATACAATTTAGAGCACTTGCAGTAGATACTGTAAATCATTTAAAAACTCTATTGTAGAGATTTCAACGGAAAAAGTAACACTGCAGCAGATACTCTATTTTTACTGTAAACTAGAGATTTTGTAAAATTTCCTTTACATCTATCGCATTCATCCAGATTCTGTAAATTTTCCTTTATATCTTCCGCATTATGTAAAATAAAGAGTCTGATGCATTTCATCATAAATAAAGATTCTGTAAACTAGCAAAATGTGTTTTTAAAACTGTATAATGGAGTATTCGTTAAGAGTATGTGATGCGAGTGCTCTTACACGTTCTCTATAATCATATATAGATAACGACCTCAAGAAATATATACTCTCAAATAACTTAAAAATAAGATGATAATGTATCTGTATAAAGGAATAATATAACCAAACTTTATCCTTTAATTTAGCTGAGGTTGAAATCTTGAAATATGTTTGACCCTTTTTTTTAGACTACATTTTCGGATTCAAGAAACTCACAAAGAGCGACTATGTGTTATGAAAAACCAAAAGCTATATATTGAATGTCATAATCCTCCAAACTAATCCCTTCATTCTTATTTAACTATCGTAATTGTCAAAAGTAAAAATTCGTTTTACCTGACAAACAGAATGTTGGATAATGTTTTTAGATAATGCATTCAGTCTCCAATTTGTTACATAAAGGATTTAGCTATGACACTTCGCACTCAAACATGATGCCACACATCAACACGAGATCTAGTCTAAGATCTGTACTATTAGATATTACAAAACAGTCCCTCAATGTCTCATAATAATAGTATACTCCAGCAGCCCCCCTCAAACTAAATGTGGGTGATTTTTCACATTGAGTTTGGATCTGAAAGGTAGGAAAGATGCAGCTGAGAGAGCCTTGGTGAAGATGTCTGATGGCTGTTCACAGGAAGGTATATATTGCACCACCAGCTCACCATTGACAACTTGATCTCTCACAAAATGGACATCAATCTCTATATGCTTTGTTCTAGCATGGAAAACCGGATTTTGGGCCAGAGAATTAGCACCAACATTATCACAGTATATGACAGGTGTGGACTTCAAGCTGATGCCAAGTTCTTTCAGTAAAGAGGCTAACCACCTGATTTCAGCAGCTGCATTTGCAAGACTTCGATATTCTGATTCAGTGTTTGACCTAGACACCACTTGATTATTTTTTGAGCTCTATGTTACAAGAGAATCACCAATGTACATGCAGTGACCTGCAACTGATCTTCTGTCATGCTTGCAACATCCCCAGTCAGCATCACTATAACCATTAAGGGTCAGAGCTACATCAGTGTAGGCTGTAAGTTTGAGTTGCCCCTGAGCCTTGAAGTGCGATCCATAGTCTGTGGTGCCCTTTAGATACTTTAACACCCTTTTTAGAGCTTGTCAATGAACATCTTTGGGTGAATGCATGAACTGAGTGAGGGTATTGACAGCAAAAGCCACATCAGGTCTTGTAAAGATTATGTACTGAAGTGCCCCTATGACACTTCTATAGAGAGAGGGGTTCTTCATGGGTGTGCCCTCTTCTGGAGTAAAGGATTTTCCAACTACCATAGGGGTAGGACAAGGTTTGACAGATTCAAGGCCAAGTTTATGCAGCAACTGTTTCAAATAATGTTTCTGTGTGAGGAGAAATCCAGCCTTATCCCTCTTTGCTTCTACACCAAGAAAATGGCTCAGTTGTCCCAAATCTTTGAGGGGAAATTTGCTGTGTAGAAGAGTAATGAACTTCTGGATGGCATCTGTGCTATTGCCTGTAATAAAAAATCATCAACATAGACCATTACATACAAAATAGTGGTGTTGTGTTTCATAATGAACAGAGAAGTGTCTGAAACTGATTGTGTGAATCTCCACTGAAGGAGTCGATGTCTCAACTCATCAAACGGCCCTAGGTGCTTGTTTAAGGCCATAAAGTGCCTTTTTTAAATGACAGACATGTGCAGGTTTGTTGCTGTCAATGAACCCCTCTGGTTGTGGCATAAACACATACACAGATAGCTTTCCATTCAGAAAGGCATTATTGATTTCCACTTGTTGAATCCCCCAATTCAGTGAGACAGCTATGGCCATAATCACCCTGATTGTACTAGCTTTGGCAAGAGGGATGAAGGTTTCACTGTAGTCTATCCCCTCATTTTAATGGAATCCCTTGGCAACAAGTCTTGCCTTATATTTCAGAACTATGCCATCTGGTTTGAGTTTAGTTTTAAATATCCATCTGTTGCCCACTAAATTCTGAGAAGTATGTGCTGGTACTAACTCCCAAGTTTGATTGTCACAGAGTCCTTGATACTCTTCTTTCATGGCTTTGAGCCACTTTGGATCAGCAAGGGCTTGTGTAACTGTCTCAGGTTCCAAACCATCATCAGACATTTCTGTGTTTAGACTGAAAATATTCTTTGGTTTCTCAATGCCACTCTTTAATCTTGTCTGCATCTGATGTTTTGGTGGTGACACTAAGGAGTCACCGGATGAGCTATCAGATTGAGGTGCAGGGGAGATAGCTGGTGAATTGATTGGAGGAGGAGAGTGATCTTCAGTGGCTAGGTGTGATTGGCTAGGTGATACAGAGGCAGCTGCAGATGTAGGACTGGAAGTTTGTACAGGAGTGTCTTGAGGAGAAGTGTCAGGAGGATGCCCTTCTGGAGTGAGTTGTTGCACAGTGGTACCTGCAGAAACACTGAAACTAGGATGTGGTAGATCATTGAAAGAGACTCCACCAGCAGTACTGTGAGGATGCATAGATACGTAGGGAAATTATAATTCATTAAACTTGACATGTATAGTGGTGTAGACCCTACCATTACTGGCCAGACACTTGTGACCTTTGTGAGACTGACTAAGACCCAAATAGACACATTTCTGAGTATGATACTGAACCTTTTGAGTGTGATGTGGTCTTAAATAGGGATAACAGGTGCGGCCAAAGGTCTTAATCAGATTGAGGTTAGGTTTCTTGTTGTACAGGACTTCATAGGGTGATTTGTGATCAAGGATTGGTGTAGGAAGGATGTTGATTAAGGAAACAACATGAAGAAAACTATCTACCCAATATTTAAGGGGCAAGGATGCCTGTGCAAGAAGTGTGAGGCTAGTTTCCATAATGTGTCTGTGCTTTCTTTCAGCTCTCCCGTCTGAATTTTATACCATTCTGACAAGGAATGATTCTAAGCTTCTATATCCCCCAAGTCTGACTGCACTGTCTTAATGTTAGTGGTAAACAAGTTTTCAACAAGTTTTTTGAACTGAATGAAAGTGTCTAATGCATCTGATTTATATTTGAGAGGGTACATCCATGTGAATCTGCTTTAATCATCTACAAAATGAATGTAATAGGTGTATCCACAGTTAGATTGCACAGGGGCAGGTCCCCATATATCTCTATGCACAATTTCTAACAAAGAAGTAGCATGACTGAAAGAGGGGGCAAGGGGAGTAGCATGTAATTTTCCAAATTGACAGGCATCACAGAAAGACACAGTTCCATTAACATTCAAACCATACTCAGATACAATTTTATTCAAGATCCTGACACTAGAATATCCTAGTCTTATATGCCATATATCAGGATTGGTGTCACTAGACATAACAGAAGCAACAAAAACACTTGAACTAGGAGGAGACTTGGATTGAAGGGAACTCTTCTCAACTGATGTGGTTTTACTGAAATAAGGCTCCATCTGATACATACCATTGTGCAGAACTCCTTCCAGAAGTACTCTCCCTGACACTTTGTCCTTCACATAGCACTTTGAATCATAAAATTCAACAAACACATTATTATCAGAAATCTGTTTTGAAATGCCCAACAATTTTTTTGTGATGTGTAGGACATGAAGTATATTTTTCAGAAGCATATTAGGTTTATAAACAGAGTGGCATGTGTGTGCAATGTGTAATTTACTGCCATTGCCAACTATTAAGGTTTCTTTACCATCATATTCAGTCTTGTTCCTTTAGATGATTCAGGTCTGAGGTTACATGATTTTTGGATCCAGAATCTGCATAGCAGTTGGGATCTCCAACCATCTTTGGGGATGCAATGTAAGCAGCTACTTGCCTATTCCCACTTGAACCAGAAGAGTTGTTGGTCTAGGGCTAAAATTGTACTCAAACCTGTGCCAACATTCAGATGCTATGTGTCCAACCTTAAGGCATATCTGACAGGTCGGTTTGAGTCCACTGTTGGAGTTTTTACCATTGCTAGATCTGCCTCCACCTCTAGATCGACCTCCTCTTCCTGACCCCTGTTGACCTCTACCTCTACCATTACTATAGGGTCTAGGTCCTCTATTCCCTCCTTGGTACATCTGAGCATCATGAGCACTTGTCTGTGACAAATCCAGAGCATGAGTGGGATTGAATCGAGCAATTAATCGTTCATGAGTCAACAACTGAGACTGAACTTCTTTCCAGGAAAGAGATCCAACTCTGGATGTGATGTTCACAATCACAGACTCATATTCTTTGGTGAGTCCTCCCAAAGTGGCAAGTATGAGTTCTGACTGAGATATCGGATATCCTGCAGATGTAAGACCATTGGAATGGCTTTTCATAAGAGCCAGGTAATCTACCATTGAACGAGCACCCTTCTCTGCTTTGGTCAATGCATCTTTGAGTTCAAGAATGCTGGATTCAGCCTGGCTGTTGAATAAGATCTCAAGGGTATTCCATACTTCTGCAGCAGTAGAGCATCCAACAACTTCAAGTAGAGCTTGTTCAGTCATGGATCCAAGTAACCAGCCTAGAAGTAAGTTGTCAACGGCAATCCATTCGTCATATGCCGGATTCTTGATCGAAACAGCAACATGAGAAGAACCAGAAGATCCTGTGGTAAAAACAAACTCAGGTGGCTTCGGTTTTGTCCTAAACACATGGCCTTCAAATCTGTAACCTTTGATTACTAGCAAGATGGAATAACGCCAGAGCAAATAGTTATGGCGGCTGAGTTTCACTGTAAAGCTCTGTGTAAGATTTCCTCCGAATGGGGGTGCATGTGAGGTTGCTGGAAATAATGGTGGTGGACGGAGGAGAGGTGAAGGTGAGATCAGAGTAGTTGATATAGGAGGGGCATTAGGAATGGAAAACATGGATGAGTAGCTCCCCAAGATGATTTGCGGAGTTGGGGTTGAGCTGGGAGTTGCAGGAGCTGGTTGTGAGCTTTTTGCCGGAGCTGTGCTCCCGGGGGCGGCCATGGCCGGAGAAGAAGGAGTGGCTCTGATACCAACTTGACAAACAGAATGTTGGATAATGTTTTTAGATAATGCATTCAGTCTCCAAGGTTTGTTACATATAGGATTTAGCTAGGACACTTGGCACTCAAACATGATGCCACACATCAACACAAGATCTAGTCTAGGATCTATACTATTAGATATTATAAAGCAGTCCCTCAGTGTCTCATAAGAATAGTATACTCCAACAGTTTTTATCTCTCGTAGTTATATTTTCAAAGCATTATTTATTGTATTTTTCTATATCTATTTTTATTTATTAAGAGTTGGAAGATTAAAAACAACATTGCATTAATTATATTCAATGAGTGTTATTGTCATTTTCATGTTAAGCTAAAACATTAACTGCTCTCCTTAATATGTGTTTTTTGGCAACTGCGACAGTTAAATAAGAACGGATGAACTACTTTGTGCATACATAGAAAAAATGTTGTTAAAATTACTTGTCTCAATAAAATTAGGAGTAATGATACAGAAACATCGTGTGACACAACGAGTGCCACAACGTGTATCTACATCGTTTATAATGATGAATATAATAATAATCAATGTGTTTACATTTAAAAATAACGGTGTAGATACACGTTGTTTCACTCGTTGTGTCACAACGGTTATGTCAGTATTATTACTCTAAAATTAGAGTTATTACTTCATAAGCAAGGTCTTTATTAAAAACAAACTTGGAGATCTTTCCTTTTAACGATGTTGATGGAAAATAAATGAGAGGAGAAAAATGAAAATGAGACGACACATCAAATTTATTTGATTCAATCAACCTTTCTTAAATGGTTAAACCCTAACCATGAGGGTCCCTATTCCTTCTGTCCCACAGGATGAATGGAGAATGTTAATCAGGATCCTCCAGTAGCTCAGAATCGTTGGCCTTGCCTTTATTACGCATATCATTAACATATCATTATAAAATAGTACAAAAAATCTTATGAAGCTTAATTCCCAAAAGCTCAAACATTAAGTTCGGGATCGAAATACGAATTATAACCCTTAACGATGATAGCGTAAAAGAGTATAAGAAGATAAAAAAATAAACCGTGATTAGGGCACATATATTTATACGGTTCGGTCAATTAACGTATATCCACGGATAAAGGGAACATTAGGAACTAAAATAATCATCTCAAATTCTAGCCGGTCACCCCCTTGAAAATGTATACAAATAGGAAAACTATAAACGTTTACTACACTGTATAAGTAAAAATGTAAATTTAAATCACTACAAAAAACTTGCTATTTAGCGGCGGATTTTACCGGTGGATTTTATATTCCACCGCTAATGATATGGTTTAGTGGTGGATTTTATACATCCAGCGTTAGTGTTATGCTTTAGCAGTGGATTTTGTACATCCGCCGACAAAACAAGTAGGGAGTTCCTTGTGCCATTCATCTAACGGTGGATTAGAAAAATCCGCCGGCAAACAAGTACAAGCTTTCATGTAGTATTAATGTAGCGGTTTATTAAAATCCGAATAAAACTCTTTTTTTCGTTGTCGGCGGATTATATCATCCACCGTTAAAACTCTAAAGAAAAAGTCACTCTGAAGAAAATTTTCCTTCAGATGTCTTTAGCTCCTCAAAACATAAAAATGTGTCTTTTATTTTATTTATTTTATTGACCCTTATTTTTTTCATTTCACAGTAAATGTAAAAGAAGAAATTTCTCGAATCAAAACCTAGATATTGCCGGTCTCTCCTTCGACATCGCCGTTGTCTCGCATCACCATTCTCTCCTTCAGGCTGCTCGACGCTATAACCGGTAATTTTTCTGTTCTCTTTCTCTCTATTCTCTTCTCGCTCCGTTTCTCTTCTCTTCTCCTCTCCGTACTCGATTTCTAGGGTTGAGATGGTCGGGGGTGAGAAATGTTTAAGGTGATTCAATTGAAACGCTGCTGATTCAATTTAAATGTGAAAGCCTCATCAATAATAGCTGAAACGCTTTTTGGTTTCACCTCTGTTTTTGCATCTCATTCAATTCATTTTTCCTCTACTTTTCTGAAATCAACTACGCATTTGAATTAAAGTGAAGCTTCAAGCATTCTTAATCTAAGTGGTTCACTGTGGTTGATATTATTCATTGAATTCTTCTTGAAAATCTTCCTGATGTTTTTGATTTGAGGGAAATTTCTGGATTTGTTTTGTCAAAAGCTTTATGTTCTTTTCAATGTCATCATTTTCTGATGATCTACATAATTCACTACAAAAACATGCTTTGCCCTGGAAGGTATACATGTACTCTTGTCATTTTTACCAAATCTTTGTTTCAGAAAAGGAAAAGATGAAAAGGTATACCTTGGAATAATTTCAAAGCTACCTTCAGTTCTGGAGTTTTTTTTTTTGTTTTTCGGATGGAATATTAGGAGAATCATGGTTTTTTCATTCTGGAATAGTTTATTTATTGAACTTTAATTTCCTGCTGTGTGAACCAACAACGTGGCCATTGTTTTCACTTTCATTAAATGTTTAGAAATTATAATTGGAATTGTTAATAGTTGAATGCTTGATAGTGCTGCATCTACTTTTAGAGGTGTTCAGCCTCAGTTTGTATGCCCAGCTGTGCATCCAGCCTACATATCTTCGGCCAGAGCATCTAATTTTGAGATTTGTTTCCTTTTCACTGTGATTGTTCGTTAGCAGAGATCGTTGTCTTATTCAGATCTAAGCATTATATGATTTTTCTCTTCTTTTGTGCTCTTGTCTCAGGCTTGACGAAAACTTGCTGACATGGAAACCGATGACCATGTATTACGACAACAAGCATTGGTCAGTTTAGTGTTTTGGTGATTTCTTTTTAATATGGTCTTAAATTTGTTTTCTTTTGTTTTTCAGCCAAAAGCAAATGAAAATGATGTAAGCATACTGTATTAACCCTTGTGGCATTAATTGTTATCATTTGGGAGGATTTTCGTGTTCGTGTTTTCACCATTGAAAATTGTTGTTTCCATAATGTCTTTTTATCAGCAACTACAAAGAGCAGCACCATCTAAAAAATTCGGCTCTTCAGATAGCAGCTTGAGGAGATCCCATATGGAAAGGAATAGTGTATGTGCACATCACATATTCTTATGCTATGTTTTTTTTATGTATGGTGACAAAAACCTTGTTGTGTGATAACAAGTCAAGGCTGAAGAAGTCAAAGGTATTAATAATTTTGCTTATTCATGTTGTTTACGTACGAGTAAAGGGATTCACTGCTTCATTCTTTTTGCAGTCTTTGTTTTAATTTCTAAATCGTGGTAGTCTTTTTGTTTTAATTTCAGATTTATGTTGAAACATGCCCCTGTTTTAAAATGTGGTAGGGTTGAAGCATTTATAAAATAACATTGTTAAGATAATATCTATCATATCCCAGCCTGGGATGTGTTTCTGGACAGTTGTTGTTCATGAATATTGAATATAAGGGCATTGGATTTCATGTCTTGTATAGATGCATTAGTGTTCTTGCCTCTTATTCATTAAATTCCTTTGACTTGATCTAGTAAGATGCCGTACGTGAAGGGTAAATTAAGTGGGTTTAAAGGTAAATTTCGATTCCGTAAAGTCATCATCTTTGAATAATTGAGATGCCCTTTATTCTGGTCTGTCAATTTTCTTGATCTTCTGTTTTCCATGCTTATGCATCTATTTATTCATGGATCTTTTTCTTCAGCATAGGTTTTTGTAAGGCTAGGAATATAGAATGGTGTAACATTCAGTTCTGATTCACATATGGTCAGGGAATGACTTTATGCCTTCACACTCTAACATACATAGCTGAATTTAATGTCATTTCAATTTACAAGTTTCAAATAGAAATATGTTGATTATATGAAGTTCAGTTGAGATACTATTAATGAAAGAAATGTATCTGAACCAACCTTTTCTTCCTCTTATTACTCAAAGCTATGTGTAACTTTTGACTGAGATGTATTATGTATATGATACTGTATGGAAATTCTTTGTTTTACACTTAGGTTGGAAGCTTTGATGCTGGATATGGTTTAACGACCCATGGAATAGATCTTATTAGATGGGAACAAGTTCAGAGGAAGCTGCTAACTGGATAAGCTCTTTGAAAAACGCTGCACTGAACCCCGTAACAAACTTAAGGGCGTCGTCACGTAGAAAACAGAAGTCCTTCAGGTTTGTGCATAGCTCTAGAAAGTGCACATTATTTTAAACTATAAGTCTGGTGCTTTAAGAAGAATAGTATATTTTGTTTTGGAGATTAGGATGAGAAGCTGAACCTTAGTCCTTTAGTACATGAGTCTTTTGAAGTTTGCAGGAGTTCTACAGTTGCAAAAGTGAATAA
Source organism: Gentiana dahurica var. dahurica (assembly GCA_024500145.1). Lineage (NCBI taxonomy): Eukaryota > Viridiplantae > Streptophyta > Magnoliopsida > Gentianales > Gentianaceae > Gentiana > Gentiana dahurica. The sequence continues at coordinate 83,327,537 of CM044903.1, read as the reverse complement.
TTATTTTTTTTGTTATACTTATTCCGTTGTCTCTTATATTTGTTAATTATTTTTTTCTACTTTCAAGGCCTATATATATATATATATATATATATATATATATATATATATATATATATATATATATATATATATATTTTATTTCTCTGGATTCGCGGCGGAGTAATAATCCGCCGCCAAAACCTTTACTTTCTTTTTGTGATGGAATAAGTATTCCCGGCGGAGTATTGGGTAATTGCTAGCTTATAATAACCGCCACAAAAAGATCTTAGCGGTGGACCCAAAAATCCGCCAGGAAAGGTCCTAAAACTTTTAGCGGCGAAGGCAAATACGGCGGATTTAAAACCGCCGCGAAAAAGATTTAACGGCAGATTTTCAGCTTTAGCGGTGGAAAAAATCCGCCGCTAAAAAGCATGTTTTTTGTAGTGAATGTTGATGTAAGATGCAAAGAATTAAATACGAAAATTATATCAAAATTTATTGTAAATTGATAATGCTTTCAATCGGTGAAGTATGATTAGCTACCTATAGAAGTGACGATTCAAAAATCGTCAGGGTAATCTTGTAAATTCGCCTACTTGATTATGACCTAAGAACGCTTCAAGAACACAGAAAAACGGTGGGGGAGGGGGTGGTTTGATTCGTTTTAGACTGCACTTGACGATGATCAAGCTACGTATCCAATTATTGAATTAGAATCAAGTCTTCGTAGTTCCTTAGGGACAGTTTATATAGAGGGGCTTAGGCCCTAGGGTTTAAGATGACGTGCTTGTGATTGACTCTGATTAACGTATTCCCTAAGGAAGAAGATTATGATGAAGTGATCTCCATGATTATAGGAGACAGTTGTGGTATTCAAATATTAGCATTAAGTGATAAAGATCGAGTCTTAATTATTCAAGATTCTATGATAGTTATCTGTTTATTAGGCATTCGATGTATAAGATTAAAGACAAGTTCTGCCAGAGATGTACAAGAGCGATGGGATTGGCTCATAGGGATCGCAGGCCATGAGCAAGCTCCCATGGCCATAAGATTAAACAAGTCTAAAGACCTTGCCCGACCGAGGAGATCGGTGGAGACAGCTCGGCCGACCTCCCAGGGTTCTGGGTCAGGTTCTTCTCTGACCTGCCAAAGACTGAGATGAACCGCTCCAACCATGGTCGGACACACGAGGGTTGGTGAAGGGAAAACGGATGGGCGAGCCCCTAGGGCTCGTCACTAGGAGATTGAAGGTGACCTATTCCCCTTGGCTAAGTGCTGAGCTACCCAAGAGGCGCCACGTGGGTGAGCCCATTTTCTGGCAGCATCATAAGCCCCCAAGATCTAGCCGACCCCTGGTTGGTCGGGTCGGATCTATCAAGGTGGTGGATCGGCACGAGAGTTTTGCCTACGGATTATTGAGACTAACTTAGAAGTTGCCAGGTGGCAGAGCCAGCTATGACGCAGTTATAGTTATTCCGGGAAACGAGGCGTCGTTGCCCACTAACACTAATCGAGGCCGTTTTTCGAGGCAAGGGGGGTTATAAGCCCGTCATATCAATCGTTTCGTACTCACATTGAGTATTAAACCAGGAGATTCGCTGCCGGTTGCCATTCATCATCTCCTATTTTCCAAACTTGACATTGCAAGTAAGCACTCTTCCCTATTTACTCTGATTTTGTAATTTGGTTTCTTTAAGTAAAATCTTGTTCTCTCGAAAAATCCTAGAATCGATTCTTCGTCATGGCCATAGCTGATAGCAGAGATGTTGGATCAATTCTGAGACAATGGGATGTAGAGGAGATTTGTGAGAGGTATGGGATTGATGAGGCTAGGTTTTCTCCCCAGCTGCCGTCGGGGGATCATCAATCGGCCCTGGACCCCCAGGAGGGTTTTTGCTCCGTCCACCGGGAGTATTTCGAGGTGGGGTTGAGACTGCCCTTTTGTCCTGCCCTTCTGGTGGTGCTCCGGCATTACGGGCTAGGGATATCTCAGATAGCCCCCAATGGCATTAGGGCCGTCATCGGGTTTGCGATTTGGTGTAGATTGTTAAATATTAGATTTACGGTAGATAAATTTAGGTATTTTTATCACCGAGTAGGACTAAGAGACCATCCCTACCGGTACTACTTTGTTAGAAGGCAGGGGAAGTCCTTCAGTATCTCTATCCTTCCCTCTGGTCAGGATTATTTCAAAAGATAGAAGGAGAGGTTTTTCTATGTTAGGAATGACGGTCACGATGAACTGAGCCTGTGGAATACGGCGGATCTGGAGGGGGATGAACGCCCAGATATGCCAGAGTCCTGGGTGGAGAAGATTCGGGGGTCGGGGTACTCTATCGAATGGCAAAATTTGTACGACAACCTGATCGGGGCAGCTCGGTTGGGGGATGCGGGCCCTGAGCCTTATGTTAAGTTTACCAAGGCCGAATGGAAGATCTGTAGGATTTACTTATGTTATATTTTATATTTGCTAACATACCTATGTTTCTTATTTGGCTAACCTTTCCATTGGTACATATGCAGTGGCTAATTTGCTAATCTGATGGCGGGTACAGAGAGGGAAGTGGCGGGTCGCCAAACTGTGCCGACCCCAGCGGTTCGAGAGATATCTGCGAAGGATCCGACCACTGAGGGTGCGGACGCCTCATCCTCGATTCCTCCCACTGAGGCAACCAGGGCAGACACCCTTGGGAGGTTACAGAGAGGGGGTTGGTTCCCAAAAAACCTACTCGACAAAGGCCGACCTCTCAAGAGGGTCGGTCTTCAAAGAATAGCAAGTCGAAGGCCCCTGAGGAAGGTCAGGAGGGGACCTTCGAGCAGGAAAGGGTCAGCAGTATGGCTGACGAGGAGCTGGCGATCCTGGGATGCAAAACAGTAGAACTGGTAAGTGTTGCTCGTTTCTTTCTTTCTAATGGTTTAAGTTCCGACGGTCCTGACGTTCTATATTCGTTCAGGGTGGCACGATCGGCCAGGAAGTTTTTAAGAGGTTAGGCAAAGCCTCGGCCGACCTCGCTGCCCAATCGGACAAGATTGCCGAACTGAGGAAGACCAGGGATGATCTTAGGGCAACTATTTGTCCTAAGGACGCATAGATAAAGACCCTGCAAGCCTAGCTCCAGGCTCAGGAGAAGGAGTTAAAGGCTGCTGAGAGTGAGCTGGCCGAAGAGAGGAAGGGAAGGGAGCAGGAGGTCGGGAACCTCAACGCAAGAGTGGCCGATCTGTAGGCCAATGTTGCGGCTCGGTGCGCCGAGGCCGTGCGGGAATATAAGGCTTCGGGTGATTTCGCCGAGGCTCTTAAGGTGTTGCTAATTCTCATTCTTAACCATGGGTACACCTTCGGGGTGGATGAAGCGAGGGTTCAGTTCCCTACACTTGCACTGGATGCCCTTCCTAAGAGGGCTTACTATAAACAGGGGATGGACGTGGCCTACACCGAACGCGCCAAAGATCTCTAAGCAGGGGTAGACATATTGGATAAATATGTTACCCAACCGGCGGCGTCCGGGTCGGCTCCGGCCTCTGATTCCCACAAGAGTCCTGCTCCTGATTCTTAGTTTATTTTTTGTTTTTATATTTTGAAAAGGAAGTTTATGTACTATGACTTTTACTCATGACTAATGAAGAATTTATTTTGTTTTTGTAAATTCAGAATTGTGGGTATGTCTGTGCTGTTTGTTAGGGGTTGTTTGTTGCCCCCAATATGATATTCACTATTATATGGTGAATGGCATATTTTCTTTGTTTTATTGTAACTGATCGGATTGTAATTGAGAGTTTGAGTTCAGTCTCATACTAAGATGAGAGGATAAAGAGTCCGGAAGGTGAATCCGAGATGATCGTCCAAAGGTGACTAAGGGCGAGAAGATCTAGAGCTCGGACAGCCGATCTAGATCGATCGCCTAAAATAATGAAATGAAATTATAAGGACGAGAGGATCTAGAGCTCGGACAGCCGATCTAGATCGATCGCCTAAACTAATGAAATGAAATTATAAGGGCGAGAGGATCTAGAGCTCGGACAGCCGATCTAGATCGATCGCCTAAACTAATGAAATGAAATTATAAGGGCAAGAGGATCTAGAGCTCGGACAGCCGATCTAGATCGATCGCCTAAACTAATGAAATGAAATTATAAGGGCGAGAGGATCTAGATATCGGACAGCCGATCTAGATCGATCGCCTAAACTAATGAAATGAAATTATAAGGGTGAGAGGATCTAGAGCTCGGACAGCCTATCTAGATCGATCGTCTAAAATAATGAAATGAAATTATAAGGGCGAGAGGATCTAGAGCTCGGACAGCCGATCTAGATCGATCTCCTAAAATAATGAAATGAAATTATAAGGGTGAGAGGATCTAGAGCTCGGACAGCCGATCTAGATCGATCGGCTAAAATAATGAAATGAAATTATAAGGGCGAGAGGATCTAGAGCTCGGACAGCCGATCTAGATCGATCGCCTAAAATAATGAAATAAAATTATAAGGGCGAGAGGATCTAGAGCTCAGACAGCCGATCTAGATCGATCGCCTAAAATAATGAAATGAAATTATAAGGGCGAGAGGATCTAGAGCTCGGACAGCCGGTCTAGATCGATCGCCTTAAGTTAAAGGAAATTACAAAGGCAGTCCGAAGCATGGGCGACAAAGTAGGCATTAAACTTAGTTGATTCAAGGTGAATTTGCCCCCAATTAACTTAGAGTAGTCCGGGCTACGTTAAATTGAGCTCATGAAGTAATTGTTGCTATGAAAATTCTTTTCTTTTTTTTTTGGGGGGACGAGCAGGGCCAGACTAGTGCTGACTTCTCGTTTGGGCGCGCGGCGATTTGGGTCTGGTTAGACAGACTTTCCATGTATTTTCCAATGACGAGCGGGGCCAGACTAGTGCTAACGTCTCGTGTAAAGGCGAGGCGAGCCGGGCCAGATCGGACTGACTTCTCGCGTAAAGCTTTACTGCGCAGTACGAGTGTTCGTGTAATTCACAAAGGGCATAAGTAAGAAACAGCAAATGACCATATTGAGACCAGACAAAGATGTGATTGATCGGGAAATAAGTATCCAATACCAAAGAAAAGAAAGTAAATAACATAGAAAAAATCCCATCGGACGATAAAGAAGTGCGAGCAATAATTAAAATGCAAAAAGTAATGATAGTTTGTAAAAAACAATAACCAATAAAACTTGCCGAACGCTTTAAGCCAAAGTGATCCCTTTGCCCTTGATGGTTGCCGCGTAGAAACTTCTGGCGATTTCCAAGTCTCCTTTAATTTCGACCGGCCCCCATCCGGTCGGGAACTTCAGACTGATATGTGCTGGGGATATTATGGCTCACAGATCGATTAGAGCGGGCCTTCCCAAAATGATGTTGTATGCTAATGGGGATTTGACCACGACATAGTTTACCATGAGAGTCTTTCCTGATGAGTCCTTACCGAAGGTCGTCGCGAGTCGAACCATTCCCAGTGGATGTATTGGGGGACCGGCAAATCCGAATAAGGGTGCTGAGACCGGAGTGAGCTCGGACTCCTTGAGACCCATTGCCTGAAAGGCTGCAAAGTATAGAACGTTAACCGCGCTACCAGTGTCTACGCAATCCCTTTTAACTAAATTCTTGTTTACTACAGCCTCGATGACTAGCCCTTCATTGTTAGGGATCATGGGGAGAGGATCCTTCGGCCCATATCCTACTTCTTGAAAGGGGGCTCGACTTCCCCTGGCCGTCTGTCCAGTCCCACTCGGGTACTTGAGTTGCCGATCTCTAGACTGTTGCCGGGGCCTCCCACAATGGTGTTGATCGGGTTATTGTCCGCTGGCTGACCCTTGTCGGGAGACGGTTCTCTTCTTCTCTGAGGCTCGACCTGTCGGCCGCAATCACGACCATAGCTTCTCTGCTGATAGCCCCGCTGTCCTCGACGTTCGCCGTATCGGGGTCGATCTACGACCTCATATAGCTTCCCCTCTGCAATCGCTGCTTCCACGTCACGATGGAAATCCCTGCAGTTATCCAACTCATGTCCAACATCTTGATGGTAGGTACAAAACTTTCTCTGGTCCCTTCTCTCCAAGGGGCTTCGAAGTGGCATAGGAGTTTTTTCCAAACCCTTTCCTTCCATGATCGCCAATACTTGTTCTCTAGGCCGGTTTAATGTAGGGAAGTCTCTCGGCTGCAAAGCATTTTTCTTCTCGGGTCGGTCCGTGGCCGAACCACTTGCACGATCTCCATATGACTTTCTCTTGCTGCCGGATGGATCTACTGACTTGTCTTTTTTGGGATCGGACTTCTCCACTTCTCGCTTTACCCGGTTAGCTTCTTCGCCATGACAATGCTTAAATGCCACCTCCAGACACTCTTTCATGGTGGTGGGGAGCCTGCTGCTCATTTTAGCGTATAATCTACCTTCACGTAACCCTGCCACGAAGGATGCGATTCGGACTTGATCGTCAGCGTCCCGGACTTGCAGCGATTCTTCACTGAAGCGCTTGAGGTATTGCAGCGCAGTCTCATCCTTTTTTTGTTTGATAGTGAACAGATGGGTAGCGTTCTTCGGAACGGCTTGGCAGTAATGAATGCATTGAGGAACATCTTCCCCAGTGTGTCAAAGCTATTGATCGTCCTTGGGGTATCTTTTTGAACCATTCCCGGGCTCGTCCAGTGAGTAGCGCGGGGAATGCTTTGCACTTCATCTCCTCGGGGGCACAGTCGAGATTCATGTGCGTGAGATATTGAAACAGGTGGTCCTAAGGGTCCTTGGTTCCGTCATAGGGTTCCAATTTGGGGATCTTGAACCTTGCTGGACGCGGATAATTATCGATCTGTTCGAAGAAAGGGGACTCGAGTGCCAAGAGCGTCGATTTTCTTCCTGCTATCGCCTCAAGTTCGGCGCGAGCAACTTCCATGGCTTGTGGGACTTTGAGGATGATGACCGGTTCTCTTTCCTACTATTCTTACACTGCGGGGAGGTGTTGGCTGCCATGACCCGTCGCTGGGATCATCTTCTTCCTCTGGTTCTGGGGTCTGGGAATTTTCCCCAGATGAGTCTCCGTTTGAGTGATTCATACCTTGCGGATTTTCATTGAGGGGACCTTCTTCTTCCAGGCCTTCCCAGTCCTCATCCTCTTCTGCTAAGACGGCATTGAGAACAGCAGCTTTTGCGGATTGGTCCAAAGCTACAAGTTGATCAATTAGCCCCTGATGAGTTGCATTGAGAGAGGTATTTTCCTGCTTCGGCTGATCCTGGTTGTTAGCATCTGACTCTGATGCGTTGTTAGCACCATTACCATTAGCAGCCTGTTGTCGTGTAGTCACCATGTTTGTCTTGAAGCTTTTCCTGGGATTATCAATCAACAGAAGGCCCTCCTTCTAGCGCCAATTGACGATTCAAAAATCGTCAGGGTAATCTTGTAAATTCGCCTCATTGATTATGACCTAAGAACGCTTCAAGAACACAGAAAAACGGTGGGGGAGGGGGTGGTTTGATTCGTTTTAGACTGCACTTGACGATGATCAAGCTGCCTACGTATCCAATTATTGAATTGGAATCAAGTCTTCGTAGTTCCTTAGGGACAGTTTATATAGAGGGGCTTAGGCCCTAGGGTTTAAGATGGCGTGCTTGTGATTGACTCTGATTAACGTATTCCCTAAGGAAGAAGATTATGATGAAGTGATCTCCATGATTATAGAAGATAATTATGGTATTCAAATATTAGCATTAAGTGATAAAGATCCGAGTCTTAATTATTCAAGATTCTATGATAGATATCTGTTTATTAGGCATTCGATGTATAAGATTAAAGACAAGTTCTGCCAGAGATGTTCAAGAGCGATGGGATCGGCTGGATCGGAGGCCATGAGCAAGCTCCCATGGCCATAAGATTAAACAAGTCTAAAGACCTTGCCCGACCGAGGAGATCGGTGGAGACAGCTCGGCCGACCTCCCAGGGTTCTGGGTCAGGTTCTTCTCTGACCTGCCAAAGACTGAGATGAACTGCTCCAACCATGGTCGGACACACGAGGGTTGGTGAAGGGAAAACGGATGGGCGAGCCCCCAGGGCACGTCACTAGGAGATTGAATGTAATATCCCGGTTTTCGAATAAGGGCACTTCAATCTTTTAACGAGAACCGGAATAATATATTTATTTTATTTCGGATTTTAAGTTTTAAAATAAAAAGAAGGGGGATAACGGTTTTTGTTTTAATTGGGAGTTAATGGGTATTATGGGGAGTTACTCTCCCATAATTCACATTCCATAAACAAAAAAAAAAAAGAACGGTTTATCTGAGAAGGGGGGGGCGCTGGTTTTTGGAAAAAGAGAGAAGAAGAGGCTTTTGAAAATCAAAGCCTAACCGTTGATCGTTTGTGCAGACGCATCAAGAGAAAAACGTTCTACGGAAGGAGAGGAACGTTTTGATACCAACGTTTAACCGTTTGGTGAAGGTAAGTTTTAAACCTCTTTTAGAATCCTTGAAGTTTTGGTAGTTTTTCTTGCTTTAGTCATCATCAATCAGCGAAAGGGCTGTGCTTTTGTGATTAGAATCGTAGTTTGATCGATTCGGTTGATCAATTTGTAGGTTGAATCGAAAGCTAGGTCTTGGTCGGGGTTGGATCGTTGTGTTGCTCGCTTTTAAAAGGTAACGGGGTTTTCATATTGAATAGTTGTGTTTTATAATGTTAAGGTGTAGTAAAGGTAATCATATATACCGTATATACATGTCTCACTGCTAGTGTTTTGTTCCTATCCTTGTTCAATTGTTTGCATCGGCCTGCAAACATATTTTTGCTAGGTATGTTATTAGTTTTTGCCTTTATTTATTTGTTCTTAACTTTTGGATTGGTAGTTTTTATTATTTATTATATTTTACTTTGATTTGGTATGGTGGGTTCAAATTCCCAGATTTTCATGCTTATGCTTAGTATCGGGTTTGCTAAAAAAAAAAAAAAAAGAGAATAGGTATTACGCTTTGCGGTAGGTTAGTCGCTGCGGAAGAAAAAGAAAAAAAAAGATTATTTAATAAATTTATAATTTGTAGTTGTTTGGTATTGTGTTGTGTTATTTTATTTTTCGGAACAACATAATATATGGTTTAGTAGGTAACAGAGTTTGTAGCTAATGTTACTGTGATAGTTAGCTTGAATTGTAGTATTGTTAATGAGTTTAAATAAGATTAAATGAAAACGAACAAGCCTCGATTGAGTTTCCGATGCGTTTGGTTTCGCACCGGACGTACTCTTAAAGGGAGTTGAAGTTCGGGACCGTCGGAAAGGCATGAAAGGGCTTGTGCTTTGATGAGTTAGTATTCATCAATGTCTGTGTAATTGCTAGATTGAGCCTAGAAGTCTAAGAAGAGGGAGTAGGGAGCTTTTGTTCCGAATGAACTTAGGTGGCGAGTTAATCATTTAATATACGTATTTGACTAGATAAAAGATTAAACATCATGAGAGCTTGGATAGGCACGGTACAATATCGGCAATGTGTTGGTTGGCCGATAAAGTGGTGATGGTCACTGTCGGATTCTAGACAAAGCCGGTTAAAGTAGTGATCATACCGCCGGACAACCTCACGAACGAGATAGTCATTCACCGGATAGCCTATAGAGCTAGCCAGTCAAAGTGAGGTGATTGTCTCGGGACCGCTAGAGATTTATCTCTATAGGGTTGCGTCTTTTGTCTTAGTGCATTCCTCACTAAGTGTAGTGCCCTCGCAAACATGATGTAACAAAGATAAGCTAAGCTAGTAACCCTAGGGACCTCATATTATACCATGAATATAATGTGATAGTTAGATGTAAGATCATGTTCTTTTGGCCTAATAACAAGTTGTTGTTTGAATAGTTTCCGTTATAAAACGCATGATTTCAATAGCTTCTACTCGTTACTAAGTACGTATGTACTTACCCGTTATATGTTTTGGGATGAGAAGATGAACATGTTTTTGATGAAGATGAGTATGACGAAGATGTTTGATGCTTTTGGATACGAAGTTAACTTGTGTTGAAGTTTTTGAAGACTTTTATTTATTTCAAGTTTAATTATAAACTATGTTGTCATTTCTTTTGAATGTTGTTTTTGGTTGGCTCGTTTAGTGGCCTGTGTTGTAAGATTAGATCGTTTGGCTTCTTTTGTTTTGGATTTTAGTGCAGCATTGAATCTGGTTTTTTGTTGGTCTTTGGAATTTTTTTTTCCCCGAGTCGTTTCGTTTCCGCATTGTGTGTATGATATATGACGTAAGGCTTATGTATAATGTCGGATTATATTTAATATTATACATGCCGGGCGTTCGTTTCCGGATAAGGACTCGGGTCCGGGAACGGGGCGTCACAGTTGGTATCAGAGCCAATGTTCCTTGCTGCTTAGGATTTGATTTTTCTTGAGATAAGTTTTAGAGCCTTAGTAACCTTTAAGTTCTCTCTCTTGTTCTTCAGAATGGTGACTACACGCAGAGGTTCAAATGCCAATGATAATGGTGAAGGCAGTTCACGAAATCCGTTTGCAAGCAGAGGAAGGGGCAGAGGTAGAGGCAGCGGCAGAGGACCTACAGTTAGTCAGCCAGAGGTTTCAGGGGTGAATGCTACTACTACTGCGCCTGACTACAACACACCTTTGTATGTGACAGTGGTTGGGGAGATACCCCTGATTCATGTGACTCCAGCTGTTACGGTATATCCTCCTCCATCAGGAGCACAGCAGTCACAACCGATCTATAGCCGTCCACCTGCATCAGCTTTTTATCCGCCACCGGTTTATGACTACACACCACAGCCTACAGTTCTTCCTCCACCACCGAGCGGAGCTAATACTTTTGTGGCACCAGGTTATGCTTACCAGCAGTTTCAGCCACAGCAGCAGTTTCATCAGTATGGGGCTGGTCACTCAGATTTCCACATCAGCAAGCATATCCACCACCCCCATATCAACAACCTCACCAGCAAGAGATACCCTATGGATACCCTCCAGTGTACCCTCAAGCTTCGCCAGTTAGACCAGCAGTTGAGCAAGCTCCACCAGTGGATTGGTACACCGGACTGAGAAGGAACAGAGTTCAGACTTCTTCGGGAATGTGGAACATTCAAAGGCCGAAGAATGGATAAGGAGTTTCGAAAAGGCCTGCAGGAATATACATGTTCCTGAATCCGAGATGGCCCAGTTGGCGGTCAGTTTTCTCTTGGGGGCAGCTGAAGCTTGGATCGATGCCATTCAGAGTAGTAATGGAAAAGTAACGGATTGGGAAGGATTTAAGGTTATGTTCTACAACGAGTATTTCCCAATAACAGGACAGGCAGACAAGGCTAGTCAGTTCTTAAAGCATAAGCAAGGTACACAGCTGACGGTATCTCAGGATACCAACAAGTTCAATAAGTTGGGAAGGTTCTATCCCGAGCTGATGAGAGTTGAAGAAAGAAAGATGGCACTGTACAAGGATGGGTTATCGCATGAGATACAGTCAGGTATGTTGGGGTTCACAGCCAAGAACATGGCTGAGCTTATGAACAAGGCTTTGGAGGTTGAGACTTTTAGGAAGAAAGCTACTGTTGTAGTTGGGAATAAGAGGCCGTTTGGATCTTTTCAGAGTAATAATCGTGGGGCACCGCAGCAGAACTTTAAGAAGACCGCAGCACCAGCGACAGTTAATCGGAAAAGTGGTCCACCTGCAGTATGTTCTAAATGCAACAAGGCGCATGCAGGAGAGTGCAGAGTTGGAGGTAACGGTTGTTTTAGCTGTGGAGAAACGGGGCACTTCTCCAGGAACTGTCCTAAGAACTTATCTCAGCGGAACCCAGCAGATAACAGAGGGAATCAGAATGCAAACCGTGGATCTTCTAGCAGACCTACCCGTGTGTGTGCTATTGATGTGGAACCGTAAGAGCCTGATGATCTTGTTGTTACAGGTACATTTTAAGTGTTTGTGTTTATTATGAATACTTAATATTATATGGACGCATATGATGTTATTTATTGTACTTAAATTGATCCACTTGCTAGGTACCATAATCATAGATAGCTTAGCAGTGTCAGCCTTGTTTGATACTGGAGCCTCGTGTACTTTTGTGTCTTCTAAGATAGCTAGGAAGTTGAACCTACCACTTCAGGAGTTGGAGAAACCTCTAAGTATCACTACACCTTTGGGAAGAGTTACTAAAGTTGCACAAGTTTTACCTCAAGTCGACGTTAGAGTTCGGACTTATAGGTGTAAATCAGACTTGACAGTTTTGGACTTCACAGACTTTGATGTAATTCTGGGGATGGATTGGCTATCCAAGAATTTTGTTCATGTGGATTGTAGAGGTAAGAAAGTGGTCTTCAGAGTTCCAGGTAAGTCAGATAAGACCTTTCAGGGTAACGTTTTTACGCCAAGTAAGAAGAGGCATCCGATAATATCAGCGGTCGAGCCATGAAAGCTTTGCAGAAGGGTTGTGAAGGGTATGTTCTTTACGCTATGGACACAGAGAAGCATACTCCTAAGTTAGAAGAAACTCCTATAGTTAAGGATTTCCCTGAAGTTTTTCCAGATGAGTTACCAGGAAATATGCCTGACAGGGACATAGAGTTTGAGATACATTTAATCCCAGGAGCAGCACCTACAGCCAAGGCACCTTATAGGATGGCACCAAATGAATTAAAAGAGTTAAAACTACAGCTTAAGGACATGTTAGAAAGGAATGTGATTCAGCCAAGTACATCGCCTTGGGGAGCACCGGTTTTGTTTGTGAAGAAGAAGGATGGTAGTTTGAGGATGTGCATCGACTACAGAGCCTTAAATAACCCGACAATCAAGAATAAGTATCCTTTGCCTAGGATTGATGACTTGTTTAACCAGTTGCAAGGAAAGAAGGTGTTTTCTAAGATTGACCTTAGGTCAGGTTATCACCAGTTGAAGGTCAAGGTTGCAGATAGACCGAAGACAGCGTTTAGTACGAGGTATGGACATTATGAGTTCCTTGTCATGCCTTTCGGACTCACTAATGCTCCATCAGCATTTATGGATTTAATGCAAAGAGTCTTCATGCCTTATCTTGATAAATTTGTGGTAGTATTCATAGATGATATCTTGATATACTCTAAGGATGAGAAGGAGCATGAGGAGCATCTAAGGATTGTTTTGCAGACTTTAAGGGAAAAGAAATTGTATGCCAAGTTTTCTAAGTGTGAGTTTTGGTTAAAGCAAGTTAGTTTTCTTGGCCATGTAATTTCTGGAGATGGAATTCAAGTTGACCCTGCGAAGGTAGAAGCCGTCTCTAAGTGGCCTAGACCTACTACAGTGACAGAGATAAGAAGTTTTCTGGGTTTAGCAGGATACTACAGGAAGTTTGTACAAGATTTCTCGAAGATAGCAACTCCTCTCACTAGACTTACTCAGAAAAACATCAAGTTTGAGTGGACAAAGGAGTGTGAGGAAGCTTTTCAGACGTTGAAGGATAAGTTGACTGCAGCACCTGTGTTAGCTTTGCCAGAGGTCTTTGATAACTATGACGTGTATACAGATGCTTCGAGTCAGGGTTTGGGATGTGTTCTGATGCAAGCAGGAAAGGTAATTGCTTACGCCTCTAGGCAGTTAAAGGTTCATGAGAAGAACTATCCTACACATGACTTGGAGTTGGCAGCAGTGGTTTTTGCTTTGAAACAGTGGAGGCACTACCTTTATGGAGTTAAGGCAAGAATATTCATGGATCATAAGAGCCTTAAGTTCTTTTTCACTCAAGAGAATTTGAATATGAGGCAAAGAAGATGGTTGGAATTTGTGAAGGACTATGACTTGGACATTCAATACCATCCGGGTAAAGCGAATGTTGTAGCGGATGCACTTAGCCGAAGACCGGTTAACGCTATCACTACTTTACAAGAAGTGGTCGATCAGTTAGACAGTTTGCAGATTCAAGTGGTTGAACGGGAAGGTGAAGCTCAGTGTTTTGCGCCATTGATGGCAAGGTCAGAGTTGTTAGATGATATCCGAGCAAAGCAAGATGAAGACCCAGTGTTAGTTGATTTGAAGCGCGTAGCTCGAGAGAAACCTACAGTGGGTTATCAGTTGGATAAAAGTGGACATCTTTGGTATGGTAATCGTTTGTGTGTGCCCGATGTTGATGGACTAAGGCAGCAAGTCATGGATGAAGCCCATAAGATTGCCTTTGCGGTTCATCCAGGATCTACCAAGATGTACCGAGATCTCAAAGAAAGGTATTGGTGGCCTGGCATGAAGTTGAATATCGCAGAGTTCGTGGCAAGGTGTGATACATGCCAGAGAGTTAAAGCAGAGCACAGAAGGCCAGGAGGTTTGTTGAAGCCTTTGGAAGTACCGGAATGGAAATGGGAGAACATCACAATGGACTTCATCACCGGTTTACCGCGTACGAAGAGTGGCCATGACATGATATGGGTGATTGTTGACAGACTCACGAAATCAGCCCATTTCTTGCCATGTAAGGTTGACATGCCTATTAAGAAGTTCACTCAACTGTATTTGGACAATATAGTGAGGCTTCATGGTGTGCCTTTATCTATCGTATCCGACAGGGATAGTAGATTCATCAGTCACTTCTGGAAAGGATTGCAAAAGGCTTTTGGAACAAAGACGGACTTGAGTACAGCCTTTCACCCGCAGACAGACGGTCAATCCGAGAGGACGATTCAGACTCTCGAGGACATGCTTAGAGCTTGTGTCCTTGAAGTAGGGGGATCATGGGATGATTACCTCTCAGTGGCAGAGTTCGCTTATAATAACAGTTATCATGCTAGCTTGGGGATTCCACCATTTGAAGCATTGTATGAAAGGAAATGCCGGACTCCACTTTATTGGGATGAAGTTGGAGAAAAGCAGTTTACAGGGCCGGAGTTGGTTAAGCAGGCCAAGGAGAAAGTGGAGCTGATACGGAAGAATCTTAAAGCCGCTCAAGACCGACAGAAGAGTTGGGCAGATATCAGAAGAAGACCGTTAGAGTTTGCAGTTGGGGATAGAGTGTATCTACGAGCTTCTCCGATGAAGGGTGTTAAGAGGTTTGGGCAGAAAGGGAAACCGAGTCCGAGATATGTGGGGCCTTTTGACATCATCGAAAGGATTGGAAAGTTAGCATATAGACTTCGGTTACCGGAATCGATGTCTAGGGTACATAATGTCTTCCATGTATCCATGCTTAAGAAGTGTCTATCTTCTACGGATGTGGAATCTCGGTTTGATCCGGAATTGCTTCAAGATAATCTATCTTACGTTGAGAAGCCGGTTAAGATTCCGGATAGGAAAGAGAAGGTAGTCAAGAGAAGGATAATCCCTTTGGTCTTGGTGCAATGGAGCAATCATTCACCAAGTGAAGCGACATGGGAAGAAGAAGATGTGTTGACAGCCGAGTTCCCAGAGTGGGTCGACCTTCCAGATACGTTCAAGTTTCGAGGACGAAACTCCTCTTAAGGGGGGAGGAATGTAATATCCCGGTTTTCGAATAAGGGCACTTCAGTCTTTTAACGAGAACCGGAATAATATATTTATTTTATTTCGGATTTTAAGTTTTAAAATAAAAAGAAGGGGGATAACGGTTTTTGTTTTAATTGGGAGTTAATGGGTATTATGGGGAGTTACTCTCCCATAATTCACATTCCATAAACAAAAAAAAAAAAAGAACGGTTTATCTGAGAAGGGGGGGCGCTGGTTTTTGGAAAAAGAGAGAAGAAGAGGCTTTTGAAAATCAAAGCCTAACCGTTGATCGTTTGTGCAGACGCATCAAGAGAAAAACGTTCTACGGAAGGAGAGGAACGTTTTGATACCAACGTTTAACCGTTTGGTGAAGGTAAGTTTTAAACCTCTTTTAGAATCCTTGAAGTTTTGGTAGTTTTTCTTGCTTTAGTCATCATCAATCAGTGAAAGGGCTGTGCTTTTGTGATTAGAATCGTAGTTTGATCGATTCGGTTGATCAATTTGTAGGTTGAATCGAAAGCTAGGTCTTGGTCGGGGTTGGATCGTTGTGTTGCTCGCTTTTAAAAGGTAACGGGGTTTTCATATTGAATAGTTGTGTTTTATAATGTTAAGGTGTAGTAAAGGTAATCATATATACCGTATATACATGTCTCACTGCTAGTGTTTTGTTCCTATCCTTGTTCGAATTGTTTGCATCGGCCTGCAAACATATTTTTGCTAGGTATGTTATTAGTTTTTGCCTTTATTTATTTGTTCTTAACTTTTGGATTGGTAGTTTTTATTATTTATTATATTTTACTTTGATTTGGTATGGTGGGTTCAAATTCCCAGATTTTCATGCTTATGCTTAGTATCGGGTTTGCTAGAATAAAAAAAAAAGAGAATAGGTATTACGCTTTGCAGTAGGTTAGTCGCTGCGGAAGAAAAAGAAAAAAAAAAGATTATTTAATAAATTTATAATTTGTAGTTGTTTGGTATTGTGTTGTGTTATTTTATTTTTCGGAACAACATAATATATGGTTTAGTAGGTAACAGAGTTTGTAGCTAATGTTACTGTGATAGTTAGCTTGAATTGTAGTATTGTTAATGAGTTTAAATAAGATTAAATGAAAACGAACAAGCCTCGATTGAGTTTCGATGCGTTTGGTTTCGCACCGGACGTACTCTTAAAGGGAGTTGAAGTTCGGGACCGTCGGAAAGGCATGAAAGGGCTTGTGCTTTGATGAGTTAGTATTCATCAATATCTGTGTAATTGCTAGATTGAGCCTAGAAGTCTAAGAAGAGGGAGTAGGAGCTTTTGTTCCGAATGAACTTAGGTGGCCATTAATCATTTAATATCGTATTTGACTAGATAAAAGATTAAACATCATGAGAGCTTGGATAGGCACGGTACAATATCGGCAATGTGTTGGTTGGCCAGATAAAGTGGTGATGGTCACTGCCGGATTCTAGACAAAGCCAGTTAAAGTAGTGATCATACCGCCGGACAACCTCACGAACGAGATAGTCATTCACCGGATAGCCTATAGAGCTAGCCAGTCAAAGTGAGGTGATTGTCTCGGGACCGCTAAAGATTTATCTCTATAGGGTTGCGTCTTTTGTCTTAGTGCATTCCTCACTAAGTGTAGTGCCCTCGCAAACATGATGTAACAAAGATAAGCTAAGCTAGTAACCCTAGGGACCTCATATTATACCATGAATATAATGTGATAGTTAGATGTAAGATCATGTTCTTTTGGCCTAATAACAAGTTGTTGTTTGAATAGTTTCCGTTATAAAACGCATGATTTCAATAGCTTCTACTCGTTACTAAGTACGTATGTACTTACCCGTTATATGTTTTGGGATGAGAAGATGAACAGGTTTTTGATGAAGATGAGTATGACGAAGATGTTTGATGCTTTTGGATACGAAGTTAACTTGTGTTGAAGTTTTTGAAGACTTTTTTTTATTTCAAGTTTAATTATAAACTATGTTGTCATTTCTTTTGAATGTTGTTTTTGGTTGGCTCGTTTAGTGGCCTGTGTTGTAAGATTAGATCGTTTGGCTTCTTTTGTTTTGGATTTTAGTGCAGCATTGAATCTGGTTTTTTGTTGGTCTTTGGAATTTTTTTTTCCCCGAGTCGTTTCGTTTCCGCATTGTGTGTATGATATATGACGTAAGGCTTATGTATAATGTCGGATTATATTTAATATTATACATGCCGGGCGTTCGTTTCCGGATAAGGACTCGGGTCCGGGAACGGGGCGTCACATTGAAGGTGACCTATTCCCCTTGGCTAAATGCTGAGCTACCCAAGAGGCGCCACGTGGGTGAGCCCATTTTCTGGCAGCATCAAGAAGCTAGTGTTGAGCGTTGTCGGGTTGCGATGGGTTGGTTTGGATTTTACATATAGTCGGTTTGGGTTTAAGAAATGCTAGTCCAAACCAAATAACTAGAAAATCCAATAATTTGGTTTGGGATGGTTTCAGGTTGGTCTGAGTTAGGTTTCGGATTATAATCAAAATGTTCACATCTAATAACAAATAGGGTAGTGTCAATATGCTGAACCAATTTAAGCTTATAAGTTAGGGAAAAGTTGGATAAAGAGCCTGAGAACTTTAGTATTTATTCAAAAGGGTGTAAATATTTTAATTTTTGTAAAAAAGGCGTTAAAAACTTCAAAAATTATCATAAAGTGCATAACACCCTTAATGGTAAATCTATAAATAGTAGATTAAATACTATATAACTACAATATTTACTACGATTTTGTATTGTTGTGCGGGTATAGATTTTCTACATTAGGATTTATTTTTGCACTGTCACGTATCTTGTATCGAATGTTTTTATGATAGTCATTTTACAGGGGCCAGAGGCCAAAATGACAAGATAAGATACAAAATGGTTGAGAACGACAAAATGTAGTAACACATGTAGTAACTTTCATTCTCAACCATTTTAGATTAAAACTGTCATTCACAACCTTTAACCTCATTTTTGTTATAATGCACGTAGAAAAAAAATTATTTTAAAGATAAAAAATAGTATTACTTTTGTCAGAAAAAAAAAAAAGTTAAAAAAAAAGCCACCTTCTCGGTTGAGGGGAGATTGGGGCTGAGGGATGTGATGGGGGAGGAGATGTCCTCCCTTTTTAAAAGTGTTATGGCCTTCATAATAGTTTCGAAAGTTTCTTGGGCCCTTTTTACAAAATTTAAAATATCCACACCTCTTTAATAAATATTTAACTTCAACAAATTTTCCCTATTTGTGATACTAGCAGATTTTACACAAGAATCAAAAGATTGTGTTCTACTTGTTTATGATCTTCACTATATATCTACACAAAAAATTTAACGAACAAAGATATTTAACTGTGGAATTCATCAAACTAGAAGATTTGGTGAATTCAATAGAAAGAAAACGCAGAAATGTTGAAGAACAATGACATTTTTCACAAGAACAGTGACACACTAGTTTTGAAGAAATAAAATTCAATCGTATTATGAATTGTATCAGTTTACAACTTGATAATCATCCTTCTATGACTTCATGCTACTTATATAGGAGTGTAACTGGTAACCGCTAATAACCGCCTAACAAACTGTCAACTAACTTTCTGGAAAGGTGTTTGATGAAATGCCAATAATAGTGAACTTAATCATCCTCAACTTTGGTGATGCAGTGTATTCCTCAATACCCCCCTCAAGCTGAAAGTACTTGAAGCTTGAACGTGATCATCTTCAACTTTAGTGATGCAGTGTTCAACTCTTAGTTGGTGTAAAGACTGAGTAGACTCCCAAATTTGATAAAAGATAGTTGAACAGAGGAGCATCCAGTGGTTTTGTTAGGATATAAGCTAGTTGATTTGTTGTTCTGACAGGCATTAGCTGATAGTTTGCTGTATTTTAAATATGGAAAATTAGGGATAAGGACACAATCTGGAATATTTTTAAGTAACAGGACAACTACATATTTTTTATAGGGAGAAGGACAACTGCATAATTTTTATAGCGAGAAGGACAAACAGTGAATCTCGAAAATCAGTGAATCTCCCCAGTGAATCCCGAAATCAGTGAATTTCGACAGTGAATTTTGACAATGAATCCCGAAAATCAGTGAATCTCGACAATGAATTTTGAAAATTAGTGAATTTCGACAGTGAATTTCGGCAGTGAATTTAAACAGTGAATTTCGAACACAAGTGAATTTCGACAGTGAATAAATAGTTTTGTCCTTTATGCAAAAGTTTCAAAAAAACTGTCCTTTTACTCAATTGATGAAATATTTATGTCCTTCTCCCTCATTCCCCCTTTTAAATAATAGGGTGTGCTCTAAAACAATTAATCACATGCTTTCGTGCAAGTGGGAGATCGTTAGGTGTAATGCCCGAAAGACAATTTTGTAATTGTTTTATTTAATAAATGAAATGATAATATCATTCATATTTATTATTCTCATATTCACCGATGTGACAATATTATTTACACTACAGAAAACCCTAAAGTATATCATTTATGTAATCACTTAACTCAGTGTATGGGATATACACGGGAGGATTGAGTTAGTGAAGATGTACTTAAAATACAATTAGCCCGTAGTGAAGTTAATCGAGAGTATCGGGTCTCTCCTTTAACGTGCTATTAATGCGCCCAGAACACAATAGGTGTGATTGTCTTATCCGGACTTTCGACCAATTTGATTAGAGTTTACGATATAATTCCGTAATCGAGAAGTCTTATCGAATCAATCGATGATCATATTTATGGATATATCTTAATCCTGAGGTGATCACAGTCAACTGCTTGAATCAGTATGAGGTTTGACTTGACGGTTAAGGATTACACTGTGTCTGTGATCCGAATTACCCCATCTTGGCATTGTACTGGATTGAGTGAGTAGTCTGTGTTATCACAGATACGGAATCCATTCCTTCCATTTCTGGAAGTGAATAGACAGTTCCCTTATTTGTTGATCCTAGAAACTGATCGATCCATGGAGTTCATATTACACTGATTAGCTACCAGTGAGTTGTATGAATTAATTGATCACTAGAGGGTTAATGGTAAATAAGGATAAGAGGTTCTAAAAGGGATTAACGGTAACTTCCCGATTTAGAATGAACAGTCTATGGAGGATTAATCCATATGTAATGATTATATCAATGGACGCTTATTATCATTCTCGTGAGGAGATAAATATAATCTTATAATCGGAGGAGTGCAGTCACGGGATTATGGTGGCATATTCCTGTGATTGATTTATCGAATATAATTATTCTGTTCGTAAGATAATTATTTATTTGATTTATCGGAGCCGCTGATTATTAGTCCATGGTCCCCGACGTGCCTCCAATATAGCATAGCTATTCTTGGACGTCGAATCCTAATAATATTAATTTAGTTCTTGTTAGAATTTAATTAAAACGATATGTGAATTAATTGTTTAGTGGACTATTAAATTAGTTGGGCTAAATAATAAAATATGTGAAAAATACATTTTTCATAATCTTGGCCCAATTTGGTGTGTTTGGCCGAAAATCATAGTGACTAGGTCACAAATGACAATTTTCGGCCATAGCATTGTCTTAGGGGACAAGAAATTAGTTTTCTTGTGGATTAATAAGACATGTGCACAAAATATTTATTAGATAAATATTTTATGGTAAGAAATAAAGATAAAGATTATTCTAGATTTATTTTAGAATATTCTAGGATTATCTTTTATTTATTGGATTTATTTATTTGAAAAATAAAATCCTTGGAGGACAAGGATTACTCTCCTATATAAAGAGAGTTCTCCCAAGCCTAAAACACACACACAAATTTCGACTTCTATCTCTTAGAGAGAAGAAGAAGAAAATTTCGGCCAAGGGAGTAAGAGGGAGAATCTTGGCGGTTTTTTCCGGGTAGCATATCGGGAGGATTCGAGACGAGGATTTCCTTCCACCGGGAGTTGCTCGGATCACACGTGCGGAAGATCGTGGTGCTCTTCACACCATCTTTTGTTCTTCCTATTGCGGTTCTTCTACTTGGATTTTGAGATCCAAGAGGTATGTTCTACAACCCCCTTGTAGAGTAGATCTAGTTATTTGATTATGTGTAAATTATAGAACTAGATCCTTGAATTGATTCCGTTGCGGATGATATTACTAACATTAGCTTTAAGAAACCTGACTAAACCTTGGCCCTTGTGATATGACGGTCAAGCTCAATATGCTTGGTTCTCTCATGAAAAATTTGATTCTTTGCTATGTGATGGCACTGGCATTATCACAGAAAAGTAGAATAGGTAGTGAAACAGGTATGTGCAGATCCTTCATGATGTAAACCAGCCACTGTAACTCACAAGTAGCATTGGCCATAGCCATGTATTCAGCCTCAGAAGAGCTCTTAGTTATTGTACTTTGCTTTTTAGACTTCCATGATATAGGTGTTGTACCAAGAAACATAATATAACATGTGATAGATTTCCTAGAATCCTCACATCCTGCCCTGTCTGAGTGTGTGTAGCCTTTGAGTACCAAGTCATTATTAGCTTCAAAAAACATGCCTTGTCCAGGATTGCTTTTTAAGTACCTTAATACTCTGTGTGTTGCTTGCATGTGGTTTACTGTTGGATGAGATAAAAACTGACTAAGTTGTTGTACAACATAGGCTTTATTAGGCCTGGTGAAGGATAGGTAGATTAACTTCCCAACAATGGTTCTGTAGAGAGTATTGTCTGGTAAAGGTTCAGAATCTCCAATGGATAGTTTCTGCTTGGAATGCATTGGTGTGCTGATAGGTTTGGCTTCTGAAAAACCATATTCTTCTAGTAGATTCATGTGTATTTCCTCTGATTGATGTAAATACCTTTGTCAGATCTTGCAACTTCAACTCCTAGAAAATATCTGAGATAGCCAATGTCCTTAATTTGGAATTTCTTATGTAATACTTGTTTAACCCCATCAACAGGTGACGTGGATGAGCTAGCTGCTATTATATCATCCACATATACAAGGAGTGCTATAAAATTTTGACATATACCCCTTGTGAACAAGTTGTGATCATGTGCTGATTGAGTAAAACCAATTGTTGTCAAGGCTTCACTTAGTTTGTAGTTCCATTGTCTACTAGCTTGTTGTCAATCCAAACTTGATTTGGTCTGTCTGTTTGGAATCCAAAAGGTAGATCCATATAAACTTCTTCATCTAATTCTCCATGAAGAAAAGCATTATTGACATCCATTTGGTGGATGTGCCATTTTTGAGAAGTTGCCAAAGCTAGTAATGTCCTAATAGTTGTAACATTTTCCACAGGAGAATAGGTTTCCTGGTAATCAATCCCATAGGTCTGTGTATGTTGGTCCTTTGAAAAGGCTTTGGTTAAGTTTAGAGGGGGGGGTGAATAAACTTAACACTTAAAACTTTGGAGTTAACAAATTCTGCAACTTCAGCAGTCTGCTGATACTTCAGTAGTCTGCTGATACCTCAGTAGCCTGCTGATAAACAGTAGTCTA
Organism: Gentiana dahurica var. dahurica; assembly: GCA_024500145.1. NCBI lineage: Eukaryota > Viridiplantae > Streptophyta > Magnoliopsida > Gentianales > Gentianaceae > Gentiana > Gentiana dahurica. The sequence goes on along the minus strand of CM044903.1, from coordinate 83,304,674 downwards.
CTGATAGTTAAGTTTGCAGAATTTGTGCAGCGGAATAATATCAAAATTAAGCCTTGTTACTTGTTGTTAAATATGATACTAAGTATTGGATACTCAGTAGTGTATGTGTGTGATTTCAGTTGCTAGATTCAGTGGATTGATGTGTGTAATAAACTAAGTGCAGAATGTAAATGCTGAAAGTAAGTAGGCAGATTTTATAGTGGTTCCAGGTGGTGTAATCCTGTCAGTCCACTCTTCTCCTGTGATGTTGGAGGTAATTCACTAGAGATCTTTGATGTTGCAGTTACAAAGATTCCTAAGTTGCTTGTCCTTCACCAATAACTATGGCTTCACAAACTAAAAACTGGGAACAGGTAGGATTGCTGCTCCTGAGTCTTCCACTCGTCCTTGAAGGGTAGGATTGCCTCTTCACCAGCTCCACCACAAACAACAGTCTTTCACACAACTGTGCTTCACTGTCTTCAGCAGGTTCTTTATAAAATAAAGATTGAATCAAATAAATGATTCAGTTGCAGCAGCTTGATTAGGATGATATAATCAGCAGCTTGCAGTCTTCAAGTGTGCATGCTTGATGTAGCTTGAATGCAGAATACACTTGAAGAATTTCTCTGGATCAGTAGCTTTGAGTTCAGTAAGTTCAGCAAGGTGTTTTTCAGCTCAGAATTGCCTCTTCAAAGTTTATCAAATTTCATCATCTTGTTTCTGAGTTGAAGGTCCTCTATTTATAGGTAGGAGAACATGTGACTTGTATTTGAAATTCAAAAGTAACCGTTCCTGGTTTTTGTCCCATCTGATTTGCTTTCTGTCACTATTCATAGGACTGACACTGTCAGAATTCCTTTTTGACAGTGCAGTCTGTCCACCCTTTGACTTATAACCATTGGATAAAGATCTGAATCATCCCAACGTTCTTTAAATCTCAGCCTTTGATTTGTTTGATAAGTCAGAGGTAGTTAGCTGTCCTTATCCATGTAATCTTCCAATATAATCTTGAATTAATCGAGGTATAATATCAGCAGGTTCATCAGTCTGCTGAGATACCTATCAGTCTGCTGAACAGCAATTTGCTGTGTATAAAATACAATGCAGCTGATTTCTTTTATCTAACTTTTATTTGTGAAGTTAGATTACACCTTTTATTAAATCATTCACATCTATCCTATCGGTCGAGTCCATGATCAATCGGGGTCCATATAATCATATTATATCTACTATATCTAATCCATACAATAAAATCTTATGAAAAAGATAAAATTAAAATTTAACTACTTGCGTCTTAATTAATCAATTAACATTTAATCTATTAAATAATTTTATCCAATCAATTAACTAATTAACATTTAATTAATTAAATGATTTTTAATCGAAATAAAATTAACGATTAATTTTAAACGATTTTAATTTTAATTTTAATTAATTAGAACTATTCTAAAAATAAATCAAAATTAAAATTATGTCTCTTTTGTTTCTTTCCTTTTGATTCCTAATCAAAAGGGATGCCTTTGGTTTCCTAAACCAAATTTGGCTTAGGTCTGACCACTTTCCAAAATCAAAATTTTGGAAGTGGCCTAGGCCTAGGCATTTGAAATGGCCTAGGCCTATTCCAAATCAAATATTTGGAAAGGCCAAATAATTTTGGTTTAGGCCTGGCCACTTTCCAAAATCAAAATTTTGGAAGTGGCCTAGGCCTAGGCCTTTTCCCAAATCAAATATTTGGAAAGGGCCTAGGCCTATTCCAAATAAAATTTGGAAAGGCCATTATTATTTTAATGTCATGTGGCATCCCAATGGCCAAACTATTTGAACCATTGGTTAGCCACATGACACAACTAAACAAAGGAGATTTTAATCACAACCATGAACCATATTGAATCACAAAATACACAAAACAAAAATTTGGAGATCCGCCAGCATTGACCGGTCAACTGCCGGCAACATGTTGCCCTGCCGCCGCCGCCGCCGCCGCTGGGGTGGTGCCGCCGCCAGTCGGCCGAGCACCACCAGATCCGTTTTTTTTTTCTTTTCATGTATCAATTTTGCAAATAAAAAATCTTTCATCTTTTAATTACGTGATTTAAACGATAAAATTAACTACGCATAATAACATGCTTATTGCTTAAGCTCGAAGCTCTCTCTGATACCACTGTTAGGAAATCTACGCGGGAACGCAGCGGAATTCAAAAATTTATTTCCTATCGACCCAAGATCGACTTCGTTTAAGCAATAAACAAACAAGTAGTAGACGGTGGTTACCTTGGTTGATCTATAAGATCGACGCTTTGACCGTCTAAGGAGAGTAGTTCTGCATAGAGCCGCCCAAGTGTTCGGCCTCTACCGCTAGTCCACACGAACACCCCGCCGGAATCCCATCATGGATTGCTATTGGAAAACTCCGGTTGCTAGACCGGCCCTTTTCCCCTCTCTCCAACTCTCCAAAAGATGCTCTCTATTTTACACAAGAACTATGAGCTCTTGCAATTGTGATGTACAAAAGAGCTTGACACCCACATCTTATTTATAGTGATTAGTGGCCCCAATAATAGAGTGGAAAGGAAGAAAACCTTTAACCAATAAAATAAGAAAAATATAATTGATTGATTTATCTCATTTATTATAATATCTTATATTAAATAAATCTATGATATTGTCAATATCTTATATTGAATATTCCCAAGATATTGTCAATATCTTATATTGACAATATTTATCTTATATTATATTACCATAAATCAATTTACAATATCTTATATTGACTATATCTATTTTATTCACCTAATAAATCACATGTATATATATATATATATATATATATATATATATATATATATATATATATATATATATATATATATATATATATATATATATATATATATATATATATATATATATATATATATATATATATTTTATTTAATTTTATTAATATCTAATATTAATAATAGGTAATATCATTAATTAAATTGCACAATCCAAGTGTATCACTTATACACATGTGTGGCGCCACTTATCAATATAAGTGTATTTAATTAATCAACTCAATTAATATCTTGTATTTAATTTATTCATAATAAATAAATACCACCATATTAATTTACCACTATAACCTTTATAGTCTCGAGATAAACTTTCCTTATTTGGTCATCATCTATAACCACATTTTAATCCGACTAGATGTTCATATGTGTGTGACCCGATAGGCTTCCGAATATGTTGGCCGTAGACACAAAGTGCAAATTACGAAAATGCCCTTCATGCCTAACGATCACGGGATAGCGTCTAGCAACACACCGTGACCCCCAATCATCGGAAGAGTCAAATGCAATGACTACTACCTTTCATGTGAAACAGTTACCGTGTAACTTACAATCTTATCGCTGTAATAATATCCATACGGTCGTTAGTCGAGTGTCAAAACATCAACGACCGTATCTTATAATCTGGATATCATGCTCTCTCGAAGTAACTCGTTTACTCCCACTTTGCAAAGATTCACGAGAGCTAGACATTCCTTATAAGAAGGCCATTTCGGATATTCGATCCCAATCATAGGATACGCGATTCCCGGACGACCAATCATGTATACTCCGCATGCTTCAATATCATACCCAATCACTACCGCATGATCGCCCGTGGCTAGGGGAAACCTCAATAGTGTCAAAGCATGACAATCCACACCGTGATGCCATGAAGACTCCGGTCTTAAGGATAATTACACAACCGCCACATAGTGTGACACTTATCCGTGTAAGTGGGTCAGTCTAACGTACGCATTCTCTAATACACGTCCACGTACAGTCCAAGTGTCTCTACACTTCGATAGACGAGATCTATCTCTGCCCTTAAAGACAGAAGACATCTAATACGTGCTAGTCTGTTTATACTATCAATGTCCTGTTTAATAGTACATCAGCCTAGAGACATTTAAGTATCAAACTTATTAAAGTGATTAGAGATCTCATCAACCATAATCGCATATCATGGTTTCTCTAACACAGTTTAATACTAAGGACGTTATCATATAACAATTCACAATTGGTCCTTTAAAAGAACATATATATGACAACATAAAAGCCATTTAATATATGTATAAACATAAAGAAATAGTAGAAATGATCCGACCCGGTCGGATCCGGTCCAACCCGATTGGGTTTAGGACACTATTCCAACAATCTCCCACTTGGCCTAAGACCAATCACTCGCACACACAAGACCAAGTTGAAACACAAGAATCTCATGCAATACTCGCAACTAGCCCTAGCCATAAACGGATCGCTATCCGTGGGGACTCAGACTATCTTCATATCACGTTCCAAATGACCAAGTCAAAAGGACCGCCTCAACACACACACGAATCTCTGACGAGACCCTGGTCCTTGCTTCAAGCAATGAATCCACTTACTATATCAGCTATATAGAAAAGGTGGAAGAACCGTACAAGGTTCAGGAATGAACCTTCTAGATCCATGTACTGCTCCCGCTGTGCCTCCAAGGCAATACTGTGTTTTGGCTAAGTTGTAGAGTTTACAGTGACCCATAGGCTAGAACATTTCCAGCTCACTGTATCACTTATTCAAAGTGATTGCAAACCCAGACAGTAGCTCCCACTTGCCTTCATAAGACTCAGGATATACGTCTATACATCTACGTTTATTTAATTCCAAGTTTCAATAAACTAGGAACTCTTCCTTAACTTGTTTAAGGATATTCTCGACATTCACCAGATTTACTTTCATACTTGCTCATGACTATTCATGGACTATGAACATCTGGCATTACCTTTATGATGGTTCCTATCGCAGGAGCGAAGGAAACCTTCCATAAACATCATCTTTCACCTTATCTTTAGGACCAACGTCCTAACACAGATAGATCTTGCGATCTATGCTAAACTTCATTTAGCATCACATCTATATAGGTAAACTATAATCTAACAGCAGTTAAATCTATCACTATAGATTCTCATTTCTAAAATAAGAACTGCTAATCCAAATGCTTTCGTAAAGACCTTGAACTACCAAAAACTAATTGACTGTGACATGTGGTGATAATTCTCGAGAGAGATATATAATACCTTACTCAAAAATCGTAACACACTCCCACTATCCATCTTGCACATGGGGCATATCCTTCTTTTGGCTAAATCAAACTCCTTTGATTATCTAACAAAGAAATCGTCTAGAGAAACTTGTTTGAGTCCATAAATGGATCTCGCGGGCTTACATATCATGTTATTGTCTATGAACATCGAGCTGTTTGCCCAACGTCTTCAACACTATCATATAGCCATGATACGAAGTTATAACAAGCATCATCTGATTAGAACTAGGCTCAGCTGGCAGCATAAAGGTAATTACAAGGTTTACACCCCGTACCCCTCAGCCGTCACTATAGCCTGATAGTAATCATATTACAATCCATGTCAGCCTTTCAGGGACATTCCCCTTAGGTAAGACAGACTAGGTTCACAACCTGGTTGTCACTAATGGAATCTAATTCAGATTTTATGGCTCCTGGCCACATCTCTCAAACCTGCCTTTCAAACATTCTTTCATAAGTCGTGAGATATTCATTCTTCAAGATGAACATACCGGCAGCCTTTTCAGGCTTGAGGTTATCCACAAACTTACAGAACCTTTGTGTGCACCGAGCAGTGTTATACACCTCATCGCTATGCGGCGTCTGCTCATGTTCCAATGGTTGAATGTATCTTTGTGGTTCTCAAACTCTTTTGAGATCTGATTCACTCCCACTGTTTCTCTTGGAAGAAACACTTCCTCTAGAAGACAGCATGTCTGGAGACAAACACCTTTTGCTCCGCGGATGAGTAAATAATATCAAGCGTACTTGCTAAGATATTCCACAAAGTTGCATATGTCGTACTAAGCTCCAAGCCTTTCTGACTTTGCCTATGACAACTTCAAATCATCGGTTAAGATAGATTCGACATTATCCTCCTCCATATCTAATATGGAATTTATTCAACCTTTATTCTTTGGAACTAGGTTAAGTATAAGGGCACTATCCCGAAACGGGTAAGGGATACTTCGCATAGCTTGCGTCACACCATTATCATATAAAGTGTTGTCTCCATTTTGGGAACACAACCTAATTGCGTATCCCAAAGATGGTATCCTTCAAGGGAGAATCTTATTCCTTTTCAGACGACTTCTGAAACACCCTTCAGGTATTAATTACTTCAATCCAATTGAAGATTAATTCCTAAGTAGCTCGTCAATCTCATATTCGTACTAGCTCGAAATTTTTGGGCTTTCCGAATTGTCGTACTTCAATAAGTACATTCAACTATTTCTAAAACAGTCATTGAGATCAATAAACAATTATTTGTGGTATTAATTGTCATAAGCCAACAAACATCAGTATGTTTAGGCTTTGGACAACTTTCTAGATTTTATAACCTTTTCATAAAAGGGTATTTTAGTCCTCTTTGGATAAGACGCGTTTAACCCACATGATTCATAATCATATGGTTCAACACCATCACAATGGCGTTTAATTACACGCTTTCCTTCCAGAGAGACTATGTCTAGAACAACCATAAATATCAAGGATAACAGCCATACAAATATTTAGTTGAGATCTCATCACATATATCAACTATATAGTGACATCAATCTAGTATGTTAGATTCAGTGACCTTCCGACTTTATCGGAATAACATTTATTCTTTACAATTGAATATGTCTACTATATCCTAACAAATAACTGAAAGTATGTTCTTCATAAGAACCGGAACATAATAACATTTATTTAGTTCCCTTATCAGTTTACTAGATCCAGAATATGGTATGTGTTACAACGCTTGCTTCACCTTCCATAACTATATTTAATCTTTCTAATTTAATCACACTCGCAAGATATCATATATCTAAGAGTCGACCTGAACTTAGATAGATTTATCTCAACTCATTTGCCTAGAATAGAAACTTCAATAAGTCCTCTATTTAAGCACATGCCCTATCTTTCAATTTAATCCTTCAAGCACTTGTAAATGTTTCTTAGTGTAGTCTTCATAAGACTTAAGAAAGATCACAAGAGCTATGTCTTTGATTTCCTTTCATAAAGAAAATCTAATGTTTATTAAATAGTTTATTTAACCTTTCGAATCGTATTCAAAACATTGACTATTTAATTAACCTTTAAGCAATGATAGAATTAAGTCGATACTTAAATCTTACAATTTTGAAAACAACCTTTTTCAAAATTAAACGTGGTCATTCTTATTCAACGATTGAATTAATTGTCATCGTATGACTGAATGATCATCTTGGATCGTATCCAATTTATGACTAATTCGTTGAAACTTATTTCAAATGATTTAATCATATCATGAGCTTCCGCTGCCATTAATAATTAAAGCTTTGGAGTACTCCATCAAATATGTAGCCTCCTTGTCTCTAACTACTACAACGGGATCTCTCGTGTCATTGCTCATTTTAAAAGGATTAAAATTACTTAACCATATTTGAGAACGTTTCTAAAAAGGTAACAGTCATAATTTGGTTTTACTAATCGAGAATAAAACATAAATATAAAGTTTGCTAAAACTACAACATAAAAATGAAAATAAATGAGTGTTGTTGTCTATACACGCAAAATCAAATATGGTCTTTGGGATTATGATTTTGCTCCCACTAGTCAACTACTCCCAATTGACTTTCAAGATTTTATCAAAATTCTTTAGTGGCTGGAATCCTATCTAGTTGACTCGATCCCCGACGTGGGCCGATCGACCGGTGTCCCGGATTTATCTAATGCGAATAAACAAGTAATAATATTTATAAACCGGTTAACCTCAAGTATAAGGATCGTAGTACAGAGGTTAATGCCGGGTCGATCCTACGGGGAACTAGACGAATGTTAACCCTAGCTTTTGTTTTTAACTAATTATTGTCACGATTATTAACCTAACGAATAACTAACTACACAAATATGCAGAAAATAACTAGACAGAGGAGATTAATCCAATGCTAGGAGAGATTTGAAAGCGATAAAATAAACTAAAAGTGCAGGAAAATAGATTAACTAATCTAAACTAAGCTATGAGGATTGTAAATCAAGTTTATAAAAGACAAACGAGGATTGATCCACCTATCAACATGCATTGGTCTCCTATCTCGATTTTACGTGGTATTTAATTAGGTTGTGATTTACCTTACCTGAACATGAACTCCTAATTCCTTGGGCAATTCATCTATTAACCTAGTATATTCCAATACTAAATTAACACGTTAAAGAGATCAAAGGTGCCAACTTTTACGTTAACGATCTAGTTTTTAGACTTACTAACTTCCGTTAATGTAAATCTAATGAACTATTCTTATCTATGGTGATCTATGCTATTCAAGATTTCCATCAAACAATAACATATCAAGCACACAACATATCTTCCAATATAATTGCGTTAAGACAAGAATATGCATAGATAAGAAACAACCGTAATAAATACTCACAGTAAAAGTCGAAATAAAGAGATCAAGTCAATGCTGACGGCTTCACAATTCTCGTTTGAAGGAGGTTCTAGCCTCTGAGCATCCTCAGCAACCCAGAAAAGCAGAAAAATAACATAGAACTAGCCTACTTTGATTGAATTTAAAGTTGCATAAAACTGGAAATAAAAAGTGTAAAATCGCAGCCAAAGCCGCCCCTAGGGTTTAGGGTTTTAAGATTGTAAAAACTCGTGTCGTAATGTGTGAAAATAGGCAGGTATTTATAGGGATTTGAGGCGGTTTCACTAAGTCGGCATTCCGGACGCTCGTTCGATTGAGTGGACGCTCGTTCGGTATTCCTGAACTCCCCTCAGCCGCTCGTTCAAACTCCGTTCAGACTCTCTGTATCAAGATTGTCTCCATGGACGCTCGTCCGATATTTCCAACGCTCGTTCACCATGGACGCTGCATGGACGAACGTTCAGGATGACTTGAATGCGATTTTTGCATCTTTATCTCTTTCCTTCAATCCACTTCATCATTATCTCTTCTTAAATCTTTATAGCTCGAGTTTTAACCCTTTTTGATCATCATTTGAGCACATTGAACACACCTACAATACATGGAAAACATCGCAAAACTGTAATAAAGTCCAATTAATTATAATTCATGATGAAAACACATAATTTATTCAATATTGCGAATAAGTCCTTAAAAACCTAGTACGCTCGATATTTCCATATGAGGGCCATTTATTATGCAATCAATCCAATTAAGGGGGAAAATACCGTAAAATATATCATAATAAAACATAGATTTTCACCCTTAACAACTCCCCCACACTTAAACTTTGCTCGTCCCGAGCAAAACAAAACGAAAATTAGGCTCGAGAAAGGAAAGCATGCATCTAAACAAATATAACATACATCCAATAACTTAGATGTCCACCGGTGTGTGAGTGCATAGCCATAGGGAACTTCCACTAGATCCAAACTTGAACAACTCAAGCAAAACTAGCTATTACCCCCTCGCAGAATAGTAATAAATGACACTCATAAGGTGCACCCTACAAACGTGACATATCCCGAAAAAGATGATCGAATATATCTAGGGCCTTTCTGAAATACTCAGAGGATAATCCCTACATCATATCCATCGGTTTATACTGGGGATAAGATTAACCAGAACTAAGCCTTATTCATTTCGCAACAATTCTTTAGTTAATTTAACTTATTCACTTAAAACACACATTAGAAGAAGCTATTGCCCTCATAGCAGAATAGGACATTTCGAGATAATACCCTACCTTACTCCAATCATAAGGCAGCTTTTCCTAACTGTCGTGAGCTTTTAGTCATCATAGTGGTATAGGACATACGTGGTACACCCTACCTCACTCAAATCATCGACTAGCTTCCGACACACCCATATTAACCAACTATTAACTTTTCTTTTTAATTGACATTAGTCCCGTGTTACTTATCACATTCAAACGTCTAGATATTCACAGTATAACGTACTACGGAACTAAATACAAACTATCATAAATCTCACGATATGCACGTAGCACTAAGCACATGACTTAGAAGATAATCAAAAATTACTAATCCAAAACGGGGTATAACTTATAAAAATAGCTCATCATTCACTATGGCTCGTGAAATGTAAATCTTGGTAAAACAACTAACTTATCAAACATATGAAATATCGCATAGATGATTGCAAAAACAACGAACTTCACGTCGAATTGCCTACTCGGGACAAAACAAAAACACAAGTATAGGAAATTTTTTTTGAAATTTGAGCATATTTGAGCATATTTTTGGCATAATAAATAAACTAACGTAGTAATTAAACGTATACGCGTCAACTATCCCCTCCCCCACACTGAAAAACTCAACATGTCCTCATGTTGTGCAGAAAGGTAAATGAGAAGAAACTTAGCTGTATTTGCGTAGAAAAATCGAGATGTTGGTCAGGCTGGAGCATGAAAGGGCCAACGCTCGCAAAAAGCGTGGAAAAAACGTCCAAACGTAACTCAACGAGTACTCGACAAAAACCACCTCTGCAACACTCGAGAAAACAGAAAACTCGGGGGAAACGGGGTATAATATGGCAGTAGAGATAATAATTCAAACGGATGAAAAAGATAGGACCATCAAATAAATATGTCAACACAAGTCGCAGAACGAGAAACCAGAAAGTATATGAACCATGAATAGTAACCAAAAGGAAAGTAACAAAATGTATAGGTACAGCCAAATCGAATGAAATGTATCAAAAAGTGCAACAACCAGAAAGATGTAAAGCAAATAAAAACTCAAGGTAGCCCCTGAGTCGTCTCAGCAACAGGAACATCAACATGAGGAGGGTCTGGAGTAGGTACAGCAACAGTGGACGGCGTCGGTGTAGGCTCAGGCTGCATAGTGGATGCAGTAGCAGGCTCTACCGGGGGCTCATCCTCCTCATCTGACTCGGGCTTCTCCTCCATCTTGACCACCTCAGCTATCACCCTCTCAATCTGCTCGGAGAAGACATAATCCATATTACTTGCACTGAATATCCGCCGATCTCTCGGTTGCCGTCCATCAACGAGACACTCCTAAACCGACAAAATATTATCTTGGCCATCCCGGATATTACTCAACATCGCCCTCAAACTATGAGCCATACTATGCCGAGTAATCTCGGAAGAAGATAATCCAGAAAGAACTGAGGCTTGAGGCGGTGCCGATGTAGAACCAGGCTCCGAAACGGGAACAGCCTTCTCTCTACGAATAGGGGGGTAACTCTTAGTCCTGTGGTCTGATGTATACTCAGCAACCCCAGCATCTAAACATAACTGATGTATCAAATGGGGCACTATCAAACTCCGGGTAGATACCTTTTGGTTCGCCAAAATGTCATCAAACAAAGCTTGCCCAACATCAACATTCAACCCGAAAACCAACGCATACAACATCCCAAGATCACTAATATAGAAATGTGTGAGATTATTCTTGGGAATCAACCGACTCTGGATAAACCGACAGTAGACTCGCCAATCCTCAGTCCAAGTCGTGGTGATTAACTCCTTCCTATCACCATTCGGTCTCAACACCCATGCCACATCCGGACAAACTCTCAATCGCAGCTCCTCCATTGGGTCCTTACCCTCCTCATTTTGCCGTCTAGCGATCTCCTCCTTGTAATCCAAGCCACGAAAAGCCGGCAACTTATATTTCTGGTTGATCACCTTGGCGGAAAAAGGCACCTTGACACCTCGAACCATCACAAAACCGCCATCCAAATCCGTCTCAGAACAATTCGCATAGAACTCTCTCACTATAGAATCATTAACCGGGTTAGGAGGAATCTTCAGTAACTCATCCCATTTCCGAGCCTTTAGCATCTTCACGAAAGCCGGATCAACTTGTTGTGTCTTGACCTCTCTGTCAAAAATCATACTCCGAGTCACATAATCCTTAGTGTAGGCACTATGAGCTCGGGGATTGACGAATCGACGGGGCATAGCAAGAGGGGCAACAGTCTTAGCTTTCTTCTTAGGGGGTGCACGTGTAGCTCCGGTTTCAGCCTCCTCCCCAACGACACTCTCAGTACCAACCTCAGCTCTAGAAGACTCACCACCCCGAGTGCCCCGAGTCATTCTTATGAGAGGGACCTCATCATCGTCCTCGGTTTCAGAATTGGAAGAGGATTCATCTCTTAACTCGGTCCTAAGTGGCTGAGATGCCCTAGGGGGTTTCTCTCGAAAGACTACTCCTCTGTTAGGGTCTAATTCCGATGGATCAAACTCAGTACGTTGCCGCTTACCTTTCTCCCTGGCCAAACCTTTACCATAACGCTTCACGATTTCCTTCTTACGCACCATTGTCCACTTATAACTAAACTAAACCATTCACACAAATGGTTACCCGTTTATCGTCCAAATCGGGATTTCAATTCAACAACACCAACCCATCCACCACAACCAACATCACCACACCATCACAACACCAAAACGAGAAGAAAACAGCAACAAAATGAGAGAAATTTCAAGAGAATGAGCCGACCCGAAGATCGAACCCACAAAAACGTGAAAGGAGTCAAGAAAAGTTGCTATAGACTTACCAAATGCTATGTAAGGATGATGATCGAATGGATTTGAAGCCCAGAAACACCAAGATTGGTCACCAAAATCGGAAATTTTGTCCAAATTGCCGCACTGAAAAATCTCTGATTCTTCAAATTCCGTTGATTGTTGGAGGGAATGGACTAGATAAATGAAAAGAAGGTGCAAGGAGCGTTCTTTTGCAACAAGAATCGCCAAATTTGGTTTAGAAACGAAGATTTGAGGTTTGGAGGAGGGGAAAAGTCGGGTTCTCCTTTTGAAAATCACAGAAAATGAGGGTTCACGCCTAGAGCACGTATATATAGGCCTGGAATGGACGCTCGTCCATCCTTACGGACGGGCGTTCACTTGTAACCGCATGAACTGGACGGGCGTCCATAAATTTAGACGCTCGTCCATGGGCAATTTTTACATTCAGGATAGGAGGGATTTTCGCAGACGGGCGTCCAGCATTTTGGACGAACGTCCATAAAACAAGCAAACTGGACGGGCGTTCATTTGAATGAACGGGCGTCCACCAGAGAAAGTGATAAAAATTAAACTTGTTCACACATAAGCTAATTAAAATTGAAGTGCCATTCTTATTAATGTCAAACAAAATTCAAAAGTACAATGATGAAATATCAAAGACCTAAAATAGCTTAGAAGCAACTAAAAACATAACTAAAACAGTGGGTTGCCTCCCACCAAGCGCTTCCGTTTTACGTCGGGGCTCGACGAAAACCAAACTAACTAAGAACTCACTAGTCTGCGTAGATTTCATCCCAATCCACTACGCGAATGAGACGTCGAAGCATGTCGACAGCTGGAGGAAAGTCGTACTCATCTTGCAAACACCAATCCTCACCGGCTACCTCAACACCTCTGAAATGCTCAGCCTGCAGCACTAGTGCCAAATCCGTCAGCATAGGATCATTAAGGATCGTGTAGGGACGTCCTATGGCCTCCTGCAACTCCTCAGTCGTGAACTCGCTGCCTCCCGAACATGGTGGAACAATGATAACGTACGTGATGGTCTTAACCTGAGTGCTAATGTCAAAATCTACATGAAGGACTATAGTGCCTCCCGGTCCATCATCTACTGTGATCAGCGGGATCCGACTAATGAGGGGGAACTCCTCAGGAAGAACTCCGTAATCCATACCTAAAAGCACACTAACTGACAGATAACAATAGAACAACTTAGTCAGCTAAAACTGAATCAAACTAAAACTTAAATAAATAAAACACTAAAAGCGTGAACAGAACCTAGCTAATATAATAAGGGATATCTAGGATGCCTCCTAGTAGCGCTTTTGGTTAATGTCGTTAGCTCGACACAGTCTAAGCTCAGCCTGGATCAGGCCATTTGACTTTTCTGCCAGCCATTACTTCGTGTACGCTTTGATTAGCAGTGTGGCTGCAGAAACAACATCGCACACATAGGGGAAAAGTTTTCATAGCCCTCCACATACGCTTGAACCTCCCCATGGGTGACCTCTTCATACTCTGAGTCCTCTGATGACGCTTCAACTGTCGCTCCCTTTCAAACTCTTCCATATCTGCACTACCCGCTAGAACTTCTTCAGAAGGATCACTACCGTCATTCTCGGAGAACAAGTCGGGTGATAACTCGTTAAATTCTTCGACTCGAGTAACACCACATCCGAGAATATCGAGAAATTTAACAATCAAAGATGCCTCTTTAGGTTCACCGATATAGTGTTTGCACCTTTGACCGTTGACTCGAAACGGGTCACCGCTATAACCACGAAGTTCTAGAACGCCTCCAGGAATGATTTGGAGAATCTCGAAAGGGCCGGACCAACGAGTCCTCAACTTTCCAGGAAACAAATGTAACCTAGAATTGTAGAGGAGAACTTGTTCGCCGACTCTGAATTCTCGCTTCTTAATTTTCGCATCATGGAGCAGTTTCATCTTATCTTTCCTGATCCTGGCACTTTCATAGGCCTGAAGTCTGAACTCGTCCAGCTCATGTAACTGCTGTAATCGATGTTTCCCACAAGATTCGGAATCAAAGTTCAGAAACTTTGTAGCCCAATACGCTCTATGCTCTAACTCGACAGGCAGATGACATGGTTTCCCGTAGACCATTTGATATGGAGATGTACCCATAGGAGTTTTATAGGCGGTCCTATAAGCCCATAAGACATCATCCAACTTCAAACTCCAGTCCTTGCGATGACTGTTCACAGTTTTCTCCAGGATCTTTTTAATGCTTTGGTTGCTTCGCTCAACCTGGCCGCTAGTCATCGGATGGTATGGGGTGCCGGTCTTATGGCGTACACCATACTTTTCGAGAACCTTTTCTAGAGGTCGGTTGCAAAAATGTGTTCCTTCATCACTGATCAAGGCTCGAGGACACCCAAATCTCACAAAGATATTCTTTTTTAGGAACTTCATGACCGTTTTATGATCATTGTGAGGAGTGGCTATTGCCTCCACCCATTTCGAAACATAGTCAACGCAGACTAAGATGTATTTGTTGCCACAAGATGATGGGAATGGTCCCATAAAATCGATGCCCCAAACATCAAAGACTTCGCATTCAAGGATGGGTTTCAAAGGCATGTCAAATCGCCTTGTCAGAGTTCCGGTTCGTTGACACCTATCGCAAGCTTTACAGAAAGCTTCTGTATCTTTAAAGATCGTAGGCCAATAGAAACCGGACTGGAAGATCTTCGCAACCGTTTTCCAAGGACCAAAGTGACCACCTGTGGGTCCGCTATGGCATTGCTCGATAATCTCTCGTTGCTCGATTCCGGAACGCATCTCCTAAGCAACCCATCTTTGCAGATCTTGAACAAATAAGGTTCATCCCAAACGAAATATTTCATATCAGAGAAGAACTTCTTCTTCTCCTGATACGACATCTCGGGGTCAAGGTAGCGGGCATGAAGGTAATTCACAATGGACGAATACCATGGAACATCAGGAGAGCGGCCATCGATCAACATGATGTTTTCCAGAGGAAAGTAAAGATCTATATCTTCAGGATCACCCTTTTCCTCACTTATCATCCTAGAGACATGATCCGCCACTACGTTCTCACTGCCCTTCTTATCTTTGATTTGAACGTCAAATTCTTGGAGGGTCGGTATCCAACGCAGTAAGCGCGGTTTAGCTTCCTTTTGGTCATGAGATAACGCAAGGCAGCGTGATCAGTCCACACGATCACTTGAGCACCTAGCAAGTAACTACGGAACTTGTCCATAGCAAACACTACGGCCAATAATTCCTTTTCGGTAGTCGTATAGTTAACTTGCGAAGGGTTCAACGTGTGGCTGGCGTAGTAGATAGGTTGGAACTTTCCTTCGATGCGCTGTCCTAAGACTGCACCAACAGATAGTTGGATGCATCGCACATAAGCTCAAAGGGCAAGTTCCAGTCTGGCGATATAAGAATTGGAGCAGAGATCAGCCTACTCTTAAGCTCTTCAAACGCGCGCTTGCAATTCTCATCAAAATCAAAGGTAACGTCTTCTTTGAGTAAAGTAGACAGGGGTTTGGCAATCTTTGAAAAGTCCTGGATGAACCTCCTATAGAAGCCGACATGTCCGAGAAAACCTCGGACTTCCGAACATTCTTAGGATAACTCATCTTCTCAATAGCTTCTACCTTGGCCCTATCTACTTCTATACCTTTGGCGGACACTTTGTGACCAAGGACTATACCTTCATCTACCATGAAATGACATTTTTCCCAATTAAGCACTAAGTCCTTTTCCACACATCTAGACAACACATGATCAAGATTATCGAGGCAATCGTCAAGGATTTACCAAAGACCGAGAAATCATCCATAAAAATCTCCATACACTTTTCAACTAGCCCATCAAAGATTGCCATCATACACCTTTGAAAGGTGGCTGGGGCATTACAGAGACCAAATGGCATCCGCCTGTAGGCAAATGTACCATAGGGGCAGGTGAAAGTGGTCTTCTCTTGGTCAACAGGATCGATGGGTATCTGGAAATATCCTGAATATCCATCCAGGAAGCAGTAGAATCGTGCCCCGCCAGACGCTCAAGCATCCGGTCAATGAATGGAAGGGGAAAATGATCTTTCAGTGTGACCTCATTGAGTTTTCTATAGTCAATACAGACCCGATAGCCTGTGACGAGCCTCAATGCTATCTCCTCTCCCTTCTCATTTTTCTCAATCGTAATTCCACCCTTTTTGGGAACCACTTGAGTTGGGGACACCCACTCACTGTCTGCAATGGCGTATATGATACCCATATCTAGAAGCTTGATAATTTCCTTCTTGACTACCTCTTGCATGTGAGGGTTGAGTCTTCTCCGAGGTTGTCTAACTCGTTTTGCACCCTCCTCGGTCTTGATCTTGTGCATACAGATGTCGGGAGATATCCCTCGGATGTCTCCCACCTGCCATCCAAAGGCTTTTTCATTTTTGCGCAAGACGTTTAACAGTTTTAGCTCTTCTATACGAGATAGCTTGGCAGAGATGATCAAGGGAAGCTTGTCACCCTCTCTTAAAAACACATACTTAAGATGTTTAGGTAACGGCTTCAGTACCAAATCTAGGGGAGGATCCTCTAGACTTGATTTAAGATCGCCACTCTTCAACTCAACATCGCTGAGCTTACTTAGTGGTCCTACTGCCAAAGCTTCTTCTCTTAGCTCATCCTCGAAATCAGCTGCTAATTGGTCTAGATTGACCACACCATGACTATTCAACTTATCAATTAGTCGCTCATATTCTGATTCTACAGCCATGACTTGCTTATCCATGAAGTCGTCGAAATCATCAGAAGTCTCCTCAACGGAAAAGCCGGTTGGAGCTCCGGAAGGTACATTGATAGATTTTGATACACTATAGCTCACCTCCTGGTCACCAACCCGAATGGTCACATGTCCACCATCACAATCGATGAGGGCTCTAGCTGTAGATAGAAAAGGCCTTCCAAGAATTAATGGGACATTTTCACTTTTCTCAATATCTAAGACGTACCAGTCAACTGGAAAGGTAAACCTATCTATTTGAACTAGTATGTCCTTTAAGATCCCTGAGGCTTTCTTAGAAGATCGATCAGCGAACTGCAAGTTCATGGTCGTGGGTTCTAGAAGACTTTGTAAACCCAGCTGCTTGCACACAGACAATGGCATCAAGCTGATAGATGCGCCCAGGTCGCATAAGGAATTTGGGAAGACTAGGCCTCCCATCTGCAATGTGAGCACAAATTTCCCTGGGTCGCTTCTCTTGATTGGTAAGCTTTCATTATTGACCAGAGAACATTCTTTACCAACCGCTTGGTCCATCCCCGCTAACTTCTTCTTGGAAGATACAACATCCTTGATGAACTTTGTATACTTAGGCATCTCGACCAAGACCTCGGATAATGGCAGATTTACCTGAGTATTTTTCAGAAGGTTGAGCACCTTCTCGTACTTTTTGTCTTCAACCAATGGAATGTTGCTCTTCCTCGGTGGAAACGGAAGCTTCTTCAGATCACTCTCGGAAAAGACTCTCTTTGAGGATGCGCTGATAGCTTTGTCTTCCACATCCTTCCACCGAACCGTCTTTTCAGAGGCTTTCGTAGTCGGGGATCAGCCACCGACTTTCTTTCCCTTTTTCAGTCCTCAAGGGGTCAGCCACTTGAGGATTTCCAACTTGTTCACTCCTCGGGGGAACAGCCACCGAGGATTTGCAACCTTTTCACCTATCGGGGGATCACCACCTGAGTACTTGCTTGCGGCCAAGGGGATGATGGGTGCTCAACTTCCCCTCCTGCCTTATCAATGGCGGGAGGGGCTAGTGGTTTCCCTGGAAGCCAGGGGGACCACTCAGCTGTGTACCACTTCTTAAACTCATTGTACTGGCCTCCTCTTGTCCATAATGCGTTGTTGGTACGAGGTCAGTACATTGGCTGCTGCTCAAATCGGCCTGAGCAACATGACCACCCTTAGGATTTTTCTCGGTAAAACTGGGCAGATGCCCAGGGGGTCTTGATGCTAATTGCTCAGCCAGCTGCCCGATCTGTCTCTCAAGATTCTTATTGGTACTCATTAGGAGCTGAATATTCTTGTTTTGCTCTTCTTTGAATGAGTTCCATTCAGCCTTAAGATCATTTGAATTCGAGGGAACTTGAGAGTGATGGAAGTTTGACGAGTATGGCTGGCCGGGCCGATTTTGAAGATTGGGATTGGAATTAGAAGGCCAATTCTGATTGAACCTTTGTGTTTGACTGGAAAAATTAGAGTTTTGGTTTTGAGCGGAACCAGGGTTCTTATTGAAACCTGAATTCGAATTAAAACTCGAATTCGGATTGAAGTTGGAAGCTTGATTGAACCCTTGGTTCTGGAATTGATTCTGGCCAGATGGTTGATTAAACCTTTGGGTGTTCTGGCCATAGAACGCATTTACTTCAGCATTCTGCCCATTCATAGGACAGAATCTGGAAGTATGCCCCATATTATCGCAGTTTTGGCATTGGACCTGAGTGTCCTGTCCATCTGCATGGGCAGTATTGACTTGGTATGAAGAATTGGGGTTTAATTGACATTGGCCATTTACGTGACCAGTCTGACAGCAAGATTCGCAATACAGAACCCGAGGGTTCTGCGGAAACGAAGGAGTCTGATTCGTAGGATTTGGAGTTTGAGGATTGGCCATCTGCCTCTGCGGCATGGCAATCGGACTTTGAACATTTACTTCCTCCACTTTAGGAGGAGGAGGAGCTTGAATTGCACGATAGGATGGGGCATAGTTATATTTGGCAATGTCTTGAACAATGCCCATCCTTCGTCTGGAGTCTTCTTCAGAAACGTCCCGCCAGATGAACTATTGACCATGCCCTTGGTGAGCTCGGTCAATCCGCTAAAGAAAGTAATGACTAACCTCTCCAGAGGCAAGCCATGATGGGGGCACTTTCTAAGAAGAGATTTATACCTCCTCCAGGCCTCGAAAAACGATTCATTTTCCTTCCGAGAAAATGTGAAAATTTCATTTAAGCAATGGGCCGTCTTAGAGGGTGGAAAATATTGACTCAAAAACTCCTTCTCGAGTCCAGCCCATGTAGTGATGGATTCAGGGGGAAGAGAGTGATACCATTCCTTCGCCTCCCCTTTTAAGGAAAAAGGAAAAAGTTTGAGCTTGATAGCATCCTCACTTACACCTTGGATGCGTGTAGTACCGCATATCTCTAAGAACGTGTGTAAGTGGGTATGCGGATTTTCTGATTGGTAGCCGTAAAAAATTGATGCATGCTGCATCATCTGGATAAGCCCTGGCTTGAGCTCGAAGGTTTGAGCAGTAATGGCGAGCAAGACTATAGCCGGGTTGACAGTGACCGCACCAGGCATGGCGTAGTCTGCCAACGTACGTCGATCCTCTGCTGCCATTATTACTATTTCTTCGATTTCTTCTATCAACTTTTGTTCAATTTCTTGGTTGGCTGAGTTTCCTTCGTCCGAAGGATCGGTGAAACGGAGTTTCCGCCTGTTGGGTCTGACTATGGTCCGCTCGAGGTCAGGTGTAAAGAGTAATGGCCCTTTCTGACTTCGAGTTTGCATAAACCGAAACCCAACTCTATTGAACAAAACCTGAAAACTACGAAATTAAAAACTTAAACTACGAAAAGGGAACCTAAGAATCTATCTAAAAGGTTTGAAATCTAGAACTATTATCAAGACCTAGGGAAAAAGAAAGAAAGAGAAAAAGAGCAAACGGACGGGCGTCCAAAAATATGGACGAGCGTCTGCCTGGTTTTCAGAACGGACGGGCGTTCATAGGTATGAACGCTCGTCTGATTTTTCAAAATTTTTGGACGGGCGTCCAAATATATGAACGCTCGTCTGGAGGTCAAGGATTGATACAGGATTGAAATTTTACAGTGGACGGGCGTTCATAGGTATGGACGCTCGTCCATATGCAAAATTTTCCAGGAACAGAAACGAATTCCAAAACAGAGACAGAAGTAACGAAAACAGAGCAGAGAAAACAAGGGAAAAAGAACTAACCACAAAACAAAGACTTTAACCCTAATCCTAAACACTAAATTCCTAACTACTTAAAGGTTAAGTCCTCTAGAAATCGACCTAAAAACAAGGATTAAAACGCAGAAAATAGAAAGAAAAACTGAACAAAAACAGAAAAACAAAACACACACAAAAACAAAAACTAGGCAAACCGTCCGGGCTCCCCGGCAACGGCGCCAAAAACTTGTCCCGGATTTATCTAATGCGAATAAACAAGTAATAATATTTATAAACCGGTTAACCTCAAGTATAAGGATCGTAGTACAGAGGTTAATGCCGGGTCGATCCCACGGGGAACTAGACGAATGTTAACCCTAGCTTTTGTTTTTAACTAATTATTGTCACGATTATTAACCTAACGAATAACTAACTAAACAAATATGCAGAAAATAACTAGACAGAGGAGATTAATCCAATGCTAGGAGAGATTTGAAAGCGATAAAATAAACTAAAAGTGCAGGAAAATAGATTAACTAATCTAAACTAAGCTATGAGGATTGTAAATCAAGTTTATAAAAGACAAACGAGGATTGATCCACCTATCAACATGCATTGGTCTCCTATCTCGATTTTACGTGGTATTTAATTAGGTTGTGATTTACCTTACCTGAACATGAACTCCTAATTCCTTGGGCAATTCATCTATTAACCTAGTATCTTCCAATACTAAATTAACACGTTAAAGAGATCAAAGGTGCCAACTTTTACGTTAACGATCTAGTTTTTAGACTTACTAACTTCCGTTAATGTAAATCTAATGAACTATTCTTATCTATGGTGATCTGTGCTATTCAAGATTTCCATCAAACAATAACATATCAAGCACACAACATATCTTCCAATATAATTGCGTTAAGACAAGAATATGCATAGATAAGAAACAACCGTAATAAATACTCACAGTAAAAGTCGAAATAAAGAGATCAAGTCAATGCTGACGGCTTCACAATTCTCGTTTGAAGGAGGTTCTAGCCTCTGAGCATCCTCAGCAACCCGGAAAAGCGGAAAAATAACATAGAACTAGCCTACTTTGATTGAATTTAAAGTTGCATAAAACTGGAAATAAAAAGTGTAAAATCGCAGCCAAAGCCGCCCCTAGGGTTTAGGGTTTTAAGATTGTAAAAACTCGTGTCGTAATGTGTGAAAATAGGCGAGTATTTATAGGGATTTGAGGCGGTTTCACTAAGTCGGCATTCGGACGCTCGTCTGATTGAGTGGACGCTCGTCCAGATTTCTGAACTCCCCTCAGCCGCTCATTCAAACTCCGTTCAGACTCTCTGTATCAAGATTGTCTCCATGGACGCTCGTCCGATATTTCCAACGCTCGTTCACCATGGACGCTGCATGGACGAACGTTCAGGATGACTTGAATGCGATTTTTGCATCTTTATCTCTTTCCTTCAATCCACTTCATCATTATCTCTTCTTAAATCTTTATAGCTCGAGTTTTAACCCTTTTTGATCATCATTTGAGCACATTGAACACACCTACAATACATGGAAAACATCGCAAAACTGTAATAAAGTCCAATTAATTATAATTCATGATGAAAACACATAATTTATTCAATATTGCGAATAAGTCCTTAAAAACCTAGTACGCTCGATATTTCCATATGAGGGCCATTTATTATGCAATAAATCCAATTAAGGGGGAAAATACCGTAAAATATATCATAATAAAACATAGATTTTCACCCTTAACAACCGGGTCAATTTCGACGGGTAGGTACTTCTTACCAATCGCGTCTAACGCGACTTCCAGTGGTTTGACTAGTCAACTCTTTGACAATTCACATCGTCTATGTGATAGTCAACCTTATGTCTCTAAAATCAGACGGTCCTGACGTGGGCCAATCAACGCAAGATTCTTAGTCGAGTCGTAACCCAAGTATTCATGAGATCTCATAACGATCATATCTCGATAATGACGATATACCCGTGGTAGGTCAACTCCCGACGTGGGCCGATCAGTTGGATCCGAACAAGGGCTCTTCACCGTCACTATAATATTGGGAGACATATTATAACTCGATTTTTGTTGTGGGAGTAATTTTAAATTAATTCACTTAATTAATTTCGAATTAATTCTCTTAATTAATTTAATTACGGTCTCATCAAATATATCTATCTCTATAGACATATATCCTACACATTTATCTAGATCGTGCCTAGTCATGCATCTATCGTATCATATAAAATAAATACAAGCACAAAGTAAATAAATGCGTAAAGTAACCAGTATGATCATGGACTTTTCCTAGGTGCGGTTTCGAATACAAACTGACGAAACCGCGGGTCACAATCTAAGGGTAGCTGCAACCGCCAATAGGATCTTTAATGCTCCATTCTCCAATGGGATCTTTATTTTCGTCTTTCTTTGGTCTTCATCTTATGCTCCATTCTTGTTACATTTAATTCTATCTAATAAAATAAATACACCCGCCGCACACGGGAGGGAGCTAACGGGAATGGGATAAATACATAAATTAAACTAGGTCACGTTCTTCATAACGGCCTAGGACAATTTTTAAACCAACAGAAAAATTAAATCATTCACATCTATCCTATCGGTCGAGTCCATGATCAATCGGGGTCCATATAATCATATTATATCTACTATATCTAATCCATACAATAAAATCTTATGAAAAGATAAAATTAAAATTTAACTACTTGCGTCTTAATTAATCAATTAACATTTAATCTATTAAATAATTTTATCCAATCAATTAACTAATTAACATTTAATTAATTAAATGATTTTAATCGAAATAAAATTAACGATTAATTTTAAACGATTTTAATTTTAATTTTAATTAATTAGAACTATTCTAAAAATAAATCAAAATTAAAATTATGTCTATACTTTCCAAAATCAAAATTTTGGAAGTGGCCTAGGCCAGCCTTTTACAAATCAAATATTTGAAAAGGGCCTAGGCCTATTCCAAATCAAATATTTGGAAAGGCCAAATAATTTTGGTTTAGGCCTGGCCACTTTCCAAAATCAAAATTTTGGAAGTGGCCTAGGCCTAGGCCTTTTCCCAAATCAAATATTTGGAAAGGGCCTAGGCCTATTCCAAATAAAATTTGGAAAGGCCATTATTATTTTAATGCCATGTGGCATCCCAATGGCCAAACTATTTGAACCATTGGTTAGCCACATGACACAACTAAACAAAGGAGATTTTAATCACAACCATGAACCATATTGAATCACAAAATACACAAAACAAAAATTTGGAGATCCGCCAGCATTGACCGGTCAACCGACTGCCGGCAACATGTTGCCCTGCTGCCGCCGCCGCCGCCCAGCCGCCGCCGGGGTGGTGCCGCCGCCAATCGGCCGAGCACCACCCGATCCCTTTTTTTTTTTTCTTTTCATGTATCAATTTTGCAAATAAAAAATCTTTCATCTTTTAATTACGTGATTTAAACGATAAAATTAACTACGCATAATAACATGCTTATTGCTTAAGCTCGAAGCTCTCTCTGATACCACTGTTAGGAAATCTACGCGGGAACGCAGCGGAATTCAAAAATTTATTTCCTATCGACCCAAGATCGACTTCGTTTAAGCAATAAACAAACAGGTAGTAGACGGTGGTTACCTTGGTTGATCTATAAGATCGACGCTTTGACCGTCTAAGGAGAGTAGTTCTGCATAGAGCCGCCCAAGCGTTCGGCCTCTACCGCTAGTCCACACGAACACCCCGCCGGAATCCCATCATGGATTGCTATTGAAAAACTCCGGTTGCTAGACCGGCCCTTTTCCCCTCTCTCCAACTCTCCAAAAGATGCTCTCTATTTTACACAAGAACTATTAGTTCTTGGAATTGTGTTGTACAAAAGAGCTTGACACCCACCTCTTATTTATAGTGATAAGTGGCGCCAATAATAGAGTGGAAAGGAAGAAAACCTTTAACCAATAAAATAAGAAAAATATAATTGATTGATTTATCTCATTTATTATAATATCTTATATTAAATAAATCTAGGATATTGTCAATATCTTATATTGAATATTCCCAAGATATTGTCAATATCTTATATTGACAATATTTATCTTTTATTATATTACCATAAATCAATTTACACATGTGTATATATCACATATATTTTACACATATAAATCTATACAAATATATTCAACTAATGAAATTATGCACATGTACAATCAATGCACAGCACACACACGCACATTCATTAAAATATATATATATATATATATATATATATATATATATATATATATATATATATATATATATATATATATATATATATATATATATATATATATATATATATATATATTATTTTATTTTATTAATATCTAATATTAATAATAGGTAATATCATTAATTAAATTGCACAATCCAAGTGTATCACTTATACACATATGTGGCGCCACTTATCAATATAAGTGTATTTAATTAATCAACTCAATTAATATCTTGTATTTAATTTATTCATAATAAATAAATACCACCATATTAATTTACCACTATAACCTTTATAGTCTCGAGATAAACTTTCCTTATTTGGTCATCATCTATAACCACATTTTAATCCGACTAGATGTTCATATGTGTGTGACCCGATAGGCTTCCGAATATGTTGGCCGTAGACACAAAGTGCAAATTACGAAAATGCCCTTCATGCCTAACGATCACGGGATAGCGTCTAGCAACACACCGTGACCAATCATCGGAAGAGTCAAATGCAATGACTACTACGATTACCGTGTAACTTACAATCTTATCGTTGTAATAATATCCATACGGTCGTTAGTCGAGTGTCAAAACATCAACGACCGTATCTTATAATCTGGATATCATGCTCTCTCAAGTAACTCGTTTACTTCCACTTTGCAAAGATTCACGAGCTAGACATTCCTTATAAGAAGGCCATTTCGGATATTCGATCCCAATCATAGGATGCTTGAATTGTCATATATTTGTTCTTTTAAAGAACCAATTGTGAATTGTTATATGATAACGTCCTTAGTATTAAACTGTGATAGAGAAACCATGATAGGCGATTATGGTTGATGAGATTTCTAATCATTTTAATAAGTTTGATACTTAAATGTCTCTAGGCTGATGTACTATTAAACATTGATAGTACGAACAGGCTAGCACGTATTAGATGTGTTCTGACTTTAAGTATAGATCTTATCAAAGTGTAGAGACTCATCAACCATAATCGCATATCATAGTTTCTCAACACGTTAATACTAGACTTATCATATAACAGTTGAATTGTCATATATTTGTGTAATTATCCTTAAGACCGGAGTCTTCATGGCATCACGGTGTTGATTGTCATGCTTTGACACTATTGAGGTTTCCCCTAGCCACGGGGCGTTCATTAAGGTTAATGAACATGGGATAGCGTCTAGCAACACACCGTGAGCCGGCGGCTGCAGTTATATAGTGTGATTGACAGTATACAGATATGTCAACACACCGTGGGCGTTTATTTACTCCCACCATCTTATTAACCCATGACCATTAAGGTTAAGTTAGTCCTTAATCATTACAGGTGAGAGAGATGAACAATGGCCAAAGTGTTCTAGTGGATCTGTCATATATTCCTTAATCATTAATTGATTTAACACAATTATCCCTGAAAATGATTATCTTGGTATATGGGTGATTGACAGTACTCTCACACTGAGCCGGCGGCTGCAGTTATAGATTGTATAATAAAAGCCCCCTGCTTTAATTTTAATTGCAGGTGGGGGAGACTATTCATTGCAGGTGGAGAAGATGATGAATAGTGCATTTCTTGTGACGAAAATAATCATGAAGAAATTGAAAAAGGACAAATAAAGTGCTTTTCTCAGAAAATGGAGTAAGAAAAATAAATATCCCTTTCACACTGAATCTGACAATTCAAAATTCCGACATCATCATTACCTTTTACTGTTGTAAAATAATGATTGAAACAGTCATTGATGAAAGAGAAATTTGTCTGTTGATAACTCACTGTTCATGGAAATTGAAATTGGATATTCTCTCAAACCAGCCGTTGGATCATGGTGATTTCAAGTGCCTCTGCACGCAAGACATAGCGACGTTAGTGCAAGCGACTAAGGCCTTGCAATTAACCCCCCTTTGGAACGGATGGACCGGACGGATCTTCGATCGGAGGTCGGAATCAAAATGTTGACTTGGTCAACGGATGAATAGTGAGGAATTTACACAGGGAGAAGGATGGTAAATAATTTATATAAAATAATTTACAACGAATTAGACTTAACTTTCAACTACAAAAGTTCTTAGAATTCTTCACTGAACAACATATAAAAAGTTTTTTTTTTTTTGAAAAAATTAAATATTTGAATTAAAATTGGGGATTAACAGTGAAGAAGAGGAAGAAGAACGGTCATGAGCGGCTACGTCACGCCTACGGCCTACCCCCTACGTCTCATGACTAAAAAACGACACGTGGCGGGCAAAACCGTAATATTATATGGTTTTGCCACGTGTAAGGCTGAGATTAAAAGTCAGAAATAGAGGGCACTATAAAAGTCCCTCTTTGCCTCCGCAAAACCTAAGTAGTAAAGAAGTTGGAAATACTATTCATTCGTTTTGCGTGTTGAGCTGGGTAGCCCAGATGAACGGTTGCTCAGCCTGCAGGTGGAGGAGATGATGAACTATGCCCTGTACACTCCCCCTGAAACCTTAATGTTAAGTTATACAGAAACCTTCCCACCACTCCAATGTTTAGCTGTTTAACCACTCCACGCCTCAACTATCGTAACCCTCAATATAAGAAACACTCACCTGGAGGGACTCAATACTCCTAATTCACTTTCAGATTTGGAGAAACCCCATCTGAGAAATCCCCTCCTGTCCAAAGCCCAATGGAGAAGGAGATCATCACGAAGCTGCTCGAATCCTTCTCACTAACGCCAGCCGAATCGACGCAATCCGCTCTAAATCATTGATGGAGAGCCTTTCCAAAAATTCAGTCTCTTGGGGAATTTTTTTCACCCTAAAGCCGATTCACTCCAGGGGACTGCAGCCAGTCCTCAGCAAATTTTGGAACAGTACTGCGTTCTCATCAATTAATTTGCAAGGTAATATTTACCAGTTTATTTTCGATCGTGAATCTGATACTCAAAGAGATCTAAATGGAGGGCCGTGGTGTTATGATGGCGTCCTCCTTCTGCTTCGCCGTTGGGATGATAAATGGGAGCGAATTGCCGACTTTTCCATAGAGTGGATTTCTGAATCCATATTATAGGTCTCCCTACTCCGTTAATTATCCCGTTAGACTACCGGTTCTTTATTCGATGAAGTCACAGTGGGTCAAATTAGAGAAGAGTTGCGGTAAGAGTTCCGACAAACCCATTCCGCTGACTAAATCAACTAGAAATTGACGATTGTAAGGTTTCGGGCCTCATCCAATATGAACGCTTACCGAACCTCTGTTTCAACTGTGGGCACATCGATCATACCATAAAAAAAGGTAATCTGCTTTTACAGAGAACAGTGAACACCTGAATAGTTGTATTAACTGATGAATAATGAATTGAAATCTATGTATATCCCTTCTTTATTGTTTGATAGTTTGGTCTTTCTTGTTGTCCTCATATAATTTGTTATACAATGTTTGCGTTCACTTTTTTTTTCTTCGAGAAAATGCTTTCACGTTTTTGCAACTATGATCATATCTCACATCAGTTCTGAATTTTTTGTTCTGTGCAATCGTGTAGAAATTCATGGAGTAAATGAATTAGCACTGAATCAAGGAGTAGCACACCGGGTTAGGCTTTGGAAAGTATATGGAAGGAGCTCGCCGGACATTTTGGTGTGGCGGTCTTTCACATTTGTTAAAGAGGGCAGCTCCGATTGATCAACCAATTCTGGTGATATGAATGAAGTTTCGGCTTACGGCTAAAAACCGTAGGCTGCCTAATTGGGAGATAATGAACAATCTATTTACAGTCAGAACAAGCAGAAGATATACTATTCAGATAGCTTCACTTGGATAGCTTCATTTTGTAGGAAGATGACTTCGCCGTCGCGGTCATTGGCGTGTGATCAACATCTCCTCCAGCGTGCGGAAATTGGACGTCATCAATCGTACATCCCTGCGCTACTGCTGTTTTGTTGCTGATAATATTCTAAAGCAGGTTATGCTTTCTATATCTATGTTTATATATCATTGCTTTGATTGAGAGTTTAACCTCCATTCATTACCTATTTTACGAGCTTTTGGTTTTTCTGTATACGTTACATGAATCCATGGGTAATTTGGTTTGGGTAATGCATTTCAATTAAACTGCCTTATCTTTCAAGTATTGGTCTTTTTGATATTATTATCACCATTATTACTTTCCTAATTCCTTAAAGAAAAATCTTTTCACAGGAGGAACACTTATCGTGAATTAGTGATTCAGTCATGTGCTTTATATTCAGTTAATGTGGTTATAAATTTATTTTTTTTGTCTTTTATTGAAGATCAGCTCAACACTTTGATTGTGTTCTCACACAATTTGGAGGTAAATTACAACTCTTATCGTCAACCACCGCCTCTTTCGATTTCGCCAAGCACAACTTCTTTCAATTTGATCTTGAAAGTTATGAACAGAAGCAGAGAGTCTGTAGATCCTGAGAAATTCCTCCAAAGGTTAGAGTTTCGCCTTGAAGCTTACTCTTTTTGCTACCCATTTACCTAATCTCATTGTTTTTGTGTGCATTGGAAGCTTCTCCAATGAAATTTTGTGGCTTTATATGTCAAATATGGTTTACTTTGGAGCATCTGATTGTTTAGCCACCATAGCTTTTTTTAGCAGCTTTCATCTAAATACATCTCCGGTTTGGCGGTAAAATCTGATTGATTAGGTTTTTGTTTCCTTTTTCTTTTCTTTTTTCAGCTAATGTATGTTTCAGGGCAACCAAAGTTATGTCCAAGAAAATGCAAATTTTGTGCCCGTAATACTGTAGCAGGTTGTTGCAAATCAAAATCCATCAAATTCGGCACATTCAATGGCGCTCCAGTAATTTAGGTTAGGCTCCGCTACTATCCACCACCACCAGCGGCAAATAAGCAAGGACGATGGAAAATCTGTAAATCGTTCTCATGGCTGGCTATTCAGTTCGAAGTAAATCATTATCGGACCTACTATTTTTTGAACCAGTTCAAAACCTCTGCTTCCACTATTAATCAAGGGAGTTAAATGATGTATATCCTCTGATTATTTGTTTTATCTACTCATTTTGAGCTTTGTATTACGTCATTTTTCACATAGATATTTGGAAATTTGCTAAATTTGTCAGAACTGAAAACTGAAATATCGATATGCGGGACGGTTCTTGATTTCTCACTTGTTTAGACTACGATGCTCTTTAGGTTTTCATATTGCAAGTATTCACTTGGATTTTCATAAAAAGACACAACATAGGATGGAGCTAGAGGTTTATTCATTACGATATTGATTGATTGATTGATTGAGTTGAGTATTTGGAAACTATTTAACTCTAAATGATTGGTATCAAAAGTTTTGTGTAATTGTACTTTTCTCATTTAATGATTATGTTGGATTTTATTTAAATGTCATGCATTAATGGGGGAGCTGATAATTTGTTTTGATTTTGTGTGTTTGGAATAGATGGGGAGGGGGAAATTTTTAGGTAGTGTGTACCTACGTAGGTACATACTATGTGGCACAATCAGAGCCACAGGATCAGAACAATTCTGCAATTTTCATATTTGTTTTTAGAAGACTTTTTCTACAATTTTCATTAGTGTGCATTGTTTTGTGACACTTGTGCATCTAGGTTACATATCTCTACTCATCGTGTCTTTGACTTTGATCAAATTTGCTGGCATGAAGGAACTAATTTTTTGTTTTACCCACAGTGCATTACAATATGGGTAGGCTACTCATGTATTATCATATCATCGGAATGTAAGACAACTCAAACTGTAGGAATTTGTTTATTTGTTTCTGAAAAAGAATGGAAGTGTATTTTTTAAACATTTAATGATGGATAACTATTGTGTGTTGGATGTTACAATCAAATATGACGTTTTCGTCAATTATTGACAGCTAATAAAACAAACTTTTTTTTCGATGCTCTTGCTTTTCTGTATTTGCGTGGTTCTGTCTTTAATTTGATTGATATGTTATCCGTGATAAACGAATGATTCAGTGCTCTGTGTGACTTACCTTTGTAATGTATTTTTAACTTCGTCTTATTTTTATGCATCATCTATTCTTTTTATAGTTATTAATTAAATGATGGATTATTTACCTCAAAAAAAAAAAAATTTGATGGCTTCTTCGGCCAAAAAAAAAAAAAAAAGGATGGATTCGTTTGAGTCACTTGATATAAATCTATTTTCAAAAGCGTCTTACAATATATCTTAAACATTTTGCTAACTTATTGAAATTACAATCAAATTTGTGATGATTTATTATGGCAACGGTATCTTGCTTAGCTCCGTTGAAAGCAATTAAAATAAACAATTGTTCGTAATAGAACAATTAAGTATCATTACAATGCATATAGTATATGTAGGAAAAATATAATAAATCATGCTTTGGAAATGAAACTGAATCGGAGAAAATATAATAGCGAATGTATCGGTATTTAGGAACGAAAGGAGTACATTTTCATGTTTTATCATACAATCTAATATTTCCGTGCATATATATATATATATATATATATATATATATATATATATATATATATATATATATATATGAGTTTCTATTGACACCTTCATTTTTACTACTGACGCCCTATTACACTCGACACCACAAAAAATTATTTCGACACCACGAATTTTTTTAATGAACGCAACGTCATTAACGTTGGTTTTCAATAGCATGACGTTGCTGTTTAAAAACGAAAGTCAATGGCACCGACGTTTAAATTATAAAAGTGTCACAACTTAGAAACGTCAGCCCACTGACGTTGATATCGAAAAGGAACGTCAATGACACTGACATTCCTAGTCTGATGCTTGAAGTAAAAACAAGAATATATGTATGGTGCTGGAAGTAATAAAAAAAAATTAAAAAACAGTGTCAATAATAAAACTGGGGTGTCAATAGAACCCACAAATATATATTAAGTGTAAAATAATTGCTTAGCTGTTTTTTTAAGGGGGAGTTGCCCAAAAGGACATAAAAAGTAAAATAATAGGCATTAGGACACTATTAAATTTTAATTGATAAAAAGGACAAAAACTTTGAAACCTTACCAAATTACCCCAAATTACCAATGAAAATCCTTATAAGAAGGGTAAAAATGTAAATTAATTGCATTTATATTTTACACGGTGAGCCCTTGTGTGTTTTATTAGGACCATAATAAAATTTCTGTCAACTAAATTAGTCTATTAAAAACTAATTAGTCCTTATTACCAAATAATTTGTTAATCCGTCCTTAACGCCCTATTAAGTTGATAAGTAGTCATTATAAAAAAAAACCCTTTTTTTAATTGGTTGTAAGATAAAAATGATGTTTAAAAATAAAAATGATAAGAAAAGTAAATTGAAAGATAATGGTGGGACATCATGGGACCACTGCAAAAAATAAAGGATGCCTTTAAAGGCACTATATTTTTTCTACTTAAGGCATCACATCAGTGTAAAGAATAGGTGTTTACTTATGGCACCACAGATTAATTTTTTAAATAATGATTCTACCAATTACATCACATTTAATAAATTTTAAATTTATTTTATCCAGATCGATTTTACTATTGACAGTCTTTATTCTTATAAAATAGAACCCTAAAAATAAAAAACTACATTTACACCCCACCCTCCCCTTACCCAACGAAATCTATTCAACGAAACACCCCTTCATCTTCAACTCCTCCCATAACTCCTTCTTCCCTTTATCTTCTTATCTCCTTAGTTTTCTTCACCATCTTCCTCACTTTTTCTTGTTCTCACTTTCTCTTCCACCTTTTATTCCATCCTTCTTCTCCCTCAAGAAATTTCCTTTTACTATTTTCTGTTATTCACCCTCTTCTTCCATTTTTAGTATTGAAAAGAATATTTAAATTTTCCAGAAAATTGCTCCGCACTACAAAAAAAAATACCTTTTGCTACGGACTTTCCGGGCATAGACTTTGTGAAATGGTTCATACATGTTTGTTGCCTGGAGCAATATAGATTGCCAAGCCAAAAAATAAGCGCCGCAAAAAGGAACCTTTAGCGTCACTTTTTATGAGCGTCGCAAAAAAGTAGTTTTCGCGTCACCTTTTTATCAAAAATTTACAGTGAAGGTACCTTTTTGCGTCGCTCGTAAAAAGTGACACAAAAGGTAACTTTTGCGGTGCTGTTTCTTTAGAGCGTGGTAAACAAAAGTGTAGCAAAAAGGTATTTTTTTAGTAGTGCCGGTTTATCTTTGAATTTATCATTTTTGCTTCCTGAAAAAAAAAAAAAAAAAACCCAAACACTGTTCGTTTTAAGAAAAAACCAACATATTTTGCAGACTTTACTCTCCATATTATTATTATTTTTTCCACCGGTTCTTCTCTTCTTTTTCTTTTGCTTGTTATGGGATAAATTCTTCAGATTATGAGATGTTATCTTCTAGTAAAATATAGTTAATATAGTTAAGAATGAAGAATGAAGAAGAATGAAGAATGAAGAAGAAGAAGAAGGAGGAGGAGGAGGAGGAGAAGAAGGAAGAAGGAAGAAGGAGAAGGATTGTGAGGATGAAGAAAATGGAAGGAAAAACAGGGTGTGATCGATTGGTGCAAGGATTTATGAGAGGAAAAGTGTGGTGCTATTAGTAAGGGTTAATTTATAACACTTTAATAGTTCAAGGAGTGTAATGAAGTTAATTTGTTAGGAATGAAATTTTATTTGCAGATGTGGTGCCATAAATAAAAATGGCAATGTAGTAAATAAAATGTGGTTCATTGGGTATATGCAAAGATTCGTATGGTGTCTTTAGTAAAGCAACAGATTGAAGTATTGTGCCTTTTAATTTGGGTGCCCAAGTAAAAAGATTGTGGTGTTCTTAAAGGCACCCAAAATAAACTGCAGCAACTATGTAAGGCTAAAATGGGAACTAAGGAAAAAAACCAAAAAGTTGCTATGTGAGGAAGAAATGGAGGAATTGGAAAATCAGGCTCACTCAGACCCCCCCCCTCCCCACTTGTAAAAAAAAATCTTTTTTTGAGAAAAGTAACACGACAATAATGTTGTCGTAAAAAATATTGGCGTTTAAAGACTCGTTACGACAATAATATTGTCGTTAAAACTCTTTACGATAATAATATTGTCATAAAACTTTTTTACGACAATATATTGTCGTAAAAAGAATTTTAATGATAATATTATTATCGTATTACCTAAAAAAGCATTTTTGAAAAAATACTTTTTTTTCACAAGTGGGTAGGAGGAGGGGGGGATTTGACCGAGCCTGATTTGCCAATTTCCTGATGAAATGTGCCATGACCATACCGGGTGCCTATTATAATATTGACATTTCGGTTTGGATTTGGTTGACTCAAAGAAAAAATTAAAAACCAAATCAACTCAATCACATTTGAGTTAGGTGAAAACCGATTTCAGTTTTCGATTAGATAACACTCCTTCCCTTCCAATATAACTGAGGTAGTTGTCAAAAAGTTTTGTTCGAAAATAACCGAGGCAGAACATTTTTCAAAGCAGTATTTATTGCTAATTTTCCTATCTTACCCTTATTTAATACTAAGGTGAAAGTTAAAAAGAATACTGCATTAATTATATCATAAGAGTTTTTTAGTCATTACATCCAAAAAGACATAGCATTAAATTACTTTCTTAATAAATGTGTTTTTTAGCAACTGACTCGGATATTTTGGTACAGAGGGAGTATTTATTTGAGCTTGGTTGGTTTTGGTTTTGGTTTTGCTTTTGAGTTTATTGAGTTTTTTTCCTCCACCAAAACATAAAAACATAAAGGGAGAAATGCAATTTACCCCCTTAAACTATCCCTTGTGAAAAATTTACACCCTTAAAATATAATTTGCTTAATTTACAACCTTACATTATAATATTTAAGCTACGACCATAAACTATTAATTGCTTAATTTAACACCCTTAATTATTAATATGTTCAATATACACCCTTTAATTCATTTTTAACAAATTTGAAATCTTCAACCAAGGGTAAATCAGTATTTCCTTCATCCTCTCATGTTCCTTAACTTGTTTACTCCCACGCCACTACCCCAGCCTCCTGTTCCCCGGCCCTCCATGCTATCAATCCAAATATACCATGGAAATGAAATGCATAATAATATACACCAGTTTGCTCTTGGGCAATTGTTATCCCTGCCCTCTTGACCAGTTCAACCTTTGACCTTATGATTTTTCTTGATGCGACTTTTATTTTCTCATGGAATGTGGGGAAACAACTGGGTGGATTGAGAAGCTAAAGATGATTCCTATAAAAGAGTGTAAATGCAGCAAAGTTTCATATGTAGCAGCGGACGGATCATGACAAAATTATTTTAGTAGATGCAGATTTGTTGATGCTGATAATTATTGATTTATTGTTCGATTAATTATAGGGTGATGATTGTAGAACCATTTAATTGCCATTTTTACTGTTGAAGTTGATGAATCATAAAACGGGGAGGCTAGGGGTGGCGGCAGAAGAAAAGGGGTAGGAAGAAAATAAAGGGGTGAAGGGAAATGACAGACATACCCCTGCTTGATTATTTCAAAATTGTTAAATATTAATTAAAGGGTGTAAATTGAACATATTAATAGTTTAAGGTGGTAAATTAAGCGATTAATAGTTTAAGGCTGTAAATTATCTATACATTATAGTTTAGGATTGTAAATAGAATGAATAATAGTTTAAGGATGTAAATATTGCATAAAGAATAGTTTGAGGGGCCAAATTGCCTTTTTCTCAAACATAAATAAAAAATAAAAAAGAATTGTTTTTTTCCCCTCGTATTCTACCGTATACATCCATACAATCATACATCACCGGCTCTACAATTGTCGGTGGCATGAGAGAAACAGGGCCGCCCTACAATTGTCGGTGGCACCCCACCGAATGCAAGTTCCAGCTGTGACAGATAATAATACAACAAAGACACCCCCTACTCCCCCCTACCAACCCCCAGAATTCTAAAATGGAAATTCCAGGCCATGACTTGTGCCTCTCAACTACTGCACCAGACAAACTTAATTTACCCCGGTTAATGTTAATAAAAGAACTGTAATGTCCCACGTTGAAAAAATAGTAGAATGCTCATTTTCATATAAATGTGAGACATAAATGTTTTGTCAACACGGGTTAACGCTTTTAGACCAAACGATGACGACGATCTAAGCAGTTGACCGGACATTTATGACTCATTTAACGCTATCAAGCCCGGATTTGGGGGCGTTACAAGAACAGTTTTTGAACATACCCAAATCATCAACTAAAAAATAGTTTGTTCAGCTTTCCTACACTCCTATCCTAACCCAATGATTTCGAGAATTTTAGTTTAAAGGTAGCCAACCTTAAGATGTGAATCAGGATCGTCTGATATGCTTAAATGTTGTACCACAGGTTGTGTTGGTGTTAAACACCCATAACGGTGTTGTTTAGGGTGGTGTCTCTTTTATTTACTATTATGTTGACAATTTCGACGAAACATGTCGTTTTACTTCGATCCACATACTCAAATCATCAACTAAAAAATATTCTGTTCAGCTGTCCTACACTCCTATCCTAACCCAATGATTTCGAGAATTTTAGTTTAAAGGTAGCCAACCTTAAGATGTGAATCAGGATCGTCTGATGTGCTTAAATGTTGTACCACAGGTTGTGTTGGTGTTAAACACCCATAACGACGTTGTTTAGGGTGCTGTCTCTTTTATTTACTATTATGTTGACAATTTCAACGAAACATGTCGTTTTACTTCAATCCAATAGTCACAACACCTGCTGTGATTAATGCATACATCAGAGGATCTCTACTCAATTCGTATAGTTGAATTTGAATATACGATCTAAAAAAATCCTCGTGATTTCAGTTAAGTTTTAGCT
Organism: Gentiana dahurica var. dahurica; assembly: GCA_024500145.1. NCBI lineage: Eukaryota > Viridiplantae > Streptophyta > Magnoliopsida > Gentianales > Gentianaceae > Gentiana > Gentiana dahurica. The sequence continues at coordinate 83,268,084 of CM044903.1, read as the reverse complement.
TTTAATTTTTTTGGGACTGCAGTTAAGAAAACTTTAGCACATTTTAAACACCCGACAGTCATCTTAAAAAAAATTATATTCGGTTCAAGGTTATTAATCCACCGACAACATTACTTCCCACCCGCCTTATATTTTGTACAAATGCCTAAGACACGGAGTAGGGGATCATTGATACGCCGACCCGTAAAGGAGCCTGCGGATCCTAAATCGGGCCCGTCTAACGGCCCAACAATGGATAGGGTCCCTGGCCCAGAGAGTCCGCATCAATATATGCCGGATCGGGCCGGGTCCAGTCAAGACAATCCGAAGCCTTCAGTCCGCCTTATACAACGCGAAGCGAAGAAAGGAGGCCGGTCATTCAGCCCTTCGTATCTTCAGTCTGCCAGCTCGGACCAAGGCTGCTCAACTTGGTGAAGAAATCTTTACATGACGACTACAAGACTCAAACTCAGACTCAAGCTCAGAAAAATGGTCAAATGTCGGTGACGATACAGGGTTTCACTCCCTCCACGTGTCGTCTATCGGTTGGTCATCATATTATAAAATAACTCCAGTATATCCACGTCGATGCCCAGGCTCGAGGCCAAGGCCATCATATAAAAGCCAGGCTACGACTATCGACTGTCGACGACCGAGCAGTGTGAGATGACAAGTCCATAAGGATAGAGTCCACACCAGCTAGCAGTGTGGGATAGCGAGTTTAGAGTCGATCACCGCAGGTCGGAAGTATCGACTCGAGGACAGGGTCCACACCAGCTGTCCAGGCCCACCCACAGCGATAGCTTGGGCAAGGGTCAAGGCCCATTTAAGGGTAAAGGTGACAATTACACAAGCCGACTTAACCTTAGGGTTTAGGCAAGTATTGTCATTATAAATACCCCATTCCAGGAACTACGTAAGGCTTGATTCCTGGAACATAACAGGATACGTAGGCAATTCAAGAGAGCATCTTGAACTCAGCCGCATACACAAAATCCACTCCTCATTCCTCTTTTTGGCATTAGGGTTCTTGTGTGTTCATCACTAGATTAAATTAGGGCTCAAATCATCAAGATGACTCAATTTGTCATCGTCAGTCGGGTCCGCCCCAGACGAGTCCGCCATGCCAGCTGTCGAGCTTAATTAGTGTCACATCATACTTAATTATGTCTTGTCATACTTAGTTTAATTCAGTAGTAATTGTAATTAGCAGCTCGCCTATATATACCGTGGCACAATGTAACATAAAGGGATATATGATCAAACACAAATATATATACTATATCAATTTGTCGACTCCATCATCGTATTCAAAGAGCTCTAAGTCCGACCACCACATATTCATAATCGCCGATGTCCACCACCGGTAAAACCACAAATAAATAGTCAGTTATCCTCACTAAACAACTGCAGCCGCCACCGTGATAATTCCGACTTTATCAATTTATATAAATATACATCATATCATAATTACAAATAAAGTGAGAAGTCTTTATTTCAAAAAAGGAAAAAAAAGAAAAAGAGAAATCTTTATAACAATCACAACAGCAAATATAATGTCATCCCACTCAGATCGAACCTTCATTTTCCCCTGTATCTAACTACTTATACGGTTGCTCTCAGCCTTTTTCCTCATTCCTCCTCCTCTTTTATCATATTATCATCATACAAGAAGAGAAGAAAACGAGCAGCAGCTATGGACCCCAACTCTATTTTTGGTATTGCATTCATATTTTCCATTGTCGTTGCCAGTGTCGGTGCTCAATCTCCGGCGGCATTGCCTCCTTCATCCACGACGACCATAGCAGCCACTCCTCCAGCTGTTTCTCCATCTATAGCCGCCGCCATATCCACACCTCCGTCTGTTTCTCCTTCTATGCCCATTTCCACTCCGCCGTCTGTTTCTCCTTCTAAGCCCATTTCCACTCCGCCGTCTGTTTCTCCTTCTAAGCCCATATCCACTCCTCCGGTTTCAGCTCCACTTTCCTCTCCGGCTCTTTCTACTACTCCTCCTGTTGCTTCCCCAAAGGCTGCGGCACCTATCAGCTCGCCACCAGTTGCTCCGGTACCTGTGAGCTCTCCTCCTGTACCTGTACCTGTGCCTGTTCAGTCTCCGCCTTCTCCGGCTCCGGTGGTCGCTACTCCTCCAGCAGTAACAGCAACTCCCCCTGCGGCTACCCCTACTCCGGCTCCAGTGGCGACGCCCAAGAAGAGTCCAGCACCTGCTCCGAGCAAGGGTAAGAAGAAGAAGGGTAAGAAGGTTAAGTCTCCATCACCGGCTCCGGCACCGGGAATTCTTAGTCCTCCGGCACCTCCTACCGAAGCTCCGTCTGTGGACAATGGCGCACCAAGTCCGTCGCTCAACGATCAGGTACATTTTATATTTATTTTCTCCTTCGATCTAGAATCTAGATCTGTTAATCAACATATATTTACTGCCTCTCTCTCTGTTTATGCAATGCCTTTTCTTTTCGTCATTAAATCATCTCCCACCCCAAACTTAAAATCCTTTCTCCATATTTCATACTATTAATTTAAAATAATTTTAAGTTTTATTTAATTTCATTCACATTAATATTCTTCCTTTTTTTTTTGGTCCCAATTCACATTAATATTTTTAATAAATCAAATGAAAATTTAATTTATTAACAAACTTTCCTAAAACAATTTACTAACAAACAAGGTTTACATACGAATTTAAACATGATACTGAAGCCGTAACTAACAGATCATTTGATAAAATAACTGACACAGACGCTAGAATTATATGTTGATAGAAGATTTTAATTTCAAAGACAACGAATCAATACAAACTATTAAATCAATCAAAATATTGAGAATAAAATAATTCTATATCGTAGTACTGTAATTTTCAAGGAGACCAATATACCTTAATATAAATCTAAAAAAAGGGTTATGTTCCCCACAAAATAACTATAATAGTATATGTAAAAAGAAATCTTATACAGGGATCGCCAAATTGTATTCTCTTTACATACCTGTTTGAGAGAAAACAGAATATATTGTTTCAAATTAATTTAAAATAATATTGTTTGACATCTTAGTCCTTGAGATCTCAAACTTCAAAAGTTAGGACAATTAATGTCCCCGGGACATGGTATAGTGGTAAAAGGTTTGAGTGTCAGCTGGAGTGTGGAGGTTTGATTCCCGTAAAGGGACTATTTCTTTCAGTATCATGGTATAAATGCAGCCACTAGGTTATCTGATTAACATCTTTACTCATTCCGTAAAACAGGAGAAGGAGACCATTTCGATTAGGGTTTAATAGTTGTTCAAAAGTTAGGACAAACCATTTAGACATGCATTATATCAAATAAAGCTTTTCTCTTGTTGTTTTAAAATTATTCAGTTCAGCCTGGACTTTTGTAAGTTGTGGGTCCAATTGTTTTATCAATAATTAGAATGATTGTTGTGATTAATGACATTGCACAGTTATTATGTTTGTATTACAGCCACACAAAAGTCCATTGTGCTTTTGCTATACAATTGGAAGAAAAAAAATTGATTGGCTAATTGGCTTTCTATAAATTAAAAATTATGTTAAAGCCAATTTGTAATATTTTATCCTTGTGTAATTTATAAGATATTGCACATTTGTTACAGGTATTCTTCGTCTGAATAAATAATAATTGTTTTTAGAAGGTCTGAATGTATAATATTGCCATTGCTAATTTTGCAGAGTGGGGGAGACAAAATGAAGGCCGTAGGAAGCTTGGTATTGGGCTGGGCCGCTTTGAGTTGGATGTTGATCTAAATAGATACCAAAATTTATTTATTTTTTGATTTTCATCTTATTGTTTAAATATTTGTCTTGTTATTTGAGGAGAAGGGGATGGATCTGTACCTTTCTATGTTCTTATTTCTCGCGGATCTTCTATAATATATATAATATATAGTATACACATCATCATTTTTATTAAATGAAGAACTCATGTACTCAAATTTATTTGTGCAATTCTTTTCAAATCTCTTTACTTCTTCTTTGCCTTTCATTTCCTTTTCTTTTAAAAAAAAAAGTCTTGATTGAAGGAACGTGGTAATCATAATCGTTGAGGGTCCATTTTTCTTTTAGAAGAAAAATTGGTCCAAGTTTTTGTTTTTTTTTTTTTTTTGATGGCAGAGAAAAAGTTCCAAGTTTTTTATTTTTATTTTTATTTTTATTATACAAAAAAAAGTTCCAAGTTAAACGGTCAAATACTCCAAAAGGATACAAAGTCATATCGAGATCAGAAGCAAATTGTGCAAAAGCTTCTAATTCTGCGAATTGCGCCAATTCCATCCGTATTTTTCTGATGGTTTTGGACCAAATTTTTTATCACAAAACATCAATTTAAAAAGATACAATTAATTGCAAGGAGGCTAAAATTTAATTTTTAATACATAATAAATATACAGGACACATCTTTTTTTTTTAATTGTAAAAAAGACAAAAAAAATTCAGACAGACAAATATACCATTACTTATACAAGATACGTGTTTCAGGCCGTTCCCTCTCATTTAGTTTATTCCCTTCATTCTCTCTTTAGACAACCGTAACTTTTGATTTAGAATTCTGATAATCAAAATTTTTTCACCAAAATTCATTTTTTTTTTTGCACTTTATTTTGAGATCTCATACCATACCCTTCCGACGTAAATTTTGAAAGCCGAAAAAATATTTGCATTAATCGGAACGTTATTCATATAAACGACCGTAATTAGAACATCGATCATCGAAATTCTTTCGCCAAAGTTTATATTTTTTTTTTCTCTTCATTTTGAGATCTCATACGATACCCTTTCGACGTAGTTTTTTTTTTTTTTTTTGAAATCCTTTCGACGTTGTTTTTGAAAGTCGAATTTAATCGCAGCGTTTACACTAACACATTATCAGTATCACAGTATCAGTATCAATATCACAGTATCAGTATCAGATGTAGTTCAAGGATCAATAGCATCACGTCTGATCTAAAACACTTAAATATAAAACTAGTAGTTTCCAGAATGCAAAAATATGGTTATAATTAACATATAGTATTTGTCTCATCTACTGCGGAAAAAACACACACCAACATATGGGAAGAAGCATCAGCAAGACAAAATGAAAGCTTCGAAAATAACTAAAGCACCAAGAAAAATTAATTAGCTGCAACAACAAGTACAACATTCCCCAAGATCTTTGCACTCCCTCAAAACGGAAGCTCTGATGCGGAAGACGCTGTGCATTCTTATATATCAACTGGCTAGGAACTTTGCAAATGTCCATTGAACTTGTTGCCTTTCTTCGTGAACTCAAACAATGGAACTGCATTTTCTCCATTTACTTCAATTGATTCCACATTGAACTGCATTTTGTATTAAAAAGGAGCGGAGGTGCCTACAATATCAGTAACACAGTATCAGTATCACCCTCTAAAACTAGTGTATTAGAAAACTTAATGATATTAACCAAGTGAACAACACACTTAAGGCATTACTCCATTAGGTACATCATCCGAAGACCGACTCAAGAACAGCCTCAAAATAGCTTAATATCTGGCTCATATAAGGTTCAATTCACGGGACAAATTCAAGGCACACGTGTGTCACAAATTCAGTCAAGTATCTCAATATATATCATTAAAATAAGCTGTATAAACTCACAACTCGTTCTAAAAAAAAAAAAACTCACAACTCAGGTCAATCACAATATAACAAGCATTCTTAGCTATTTGCATTTTTTGTAATAATCCTAAATCAAGTGTCATGACTTACTAAAAATTTGGTTGACAAACAAGAGTATCCTGATTAAATCAGCTAATATAATCACTTTCACTTATTGACATTTCTATGCTTTCTTGTTCGTTTCATTTAGTTTATATGAATCTCTAATAATTTATACGGCAATGTATTATTAATTAAGGTTGTGCAAACTGGATCCAGATGGTGTGATCGTTGCTCTGCTCGAAATCAATGTATCAAAATTGTTTGAAGATTGCAATTTGTATTATATACGCATTGAAAAAACCAAGGAATGTAAAAAAATAAACACGAATTGCGTCAAGAATTACCGGATAAGGAGGAACGAAATGATGATGAAGGGGAAGATGATAGCACAGCAGCACCGGAGAGAACCGCCATGATCCTCAAAGATTTCAGAGTGAAGAGAACAACCAGAATATTCAAATTGCAGCGGGATTCGGAATGGTACTACTATAGCAAAACAAGAAAAAGAAAATAATGGCATGAAATAACTCCAATGTATTTGGGATCAAGATCATTCTCCACTGAAAATTGGTGTCTATCCCAGAATGGTCGAAGACGATTGAAGTTGAACGGAATGGGTTAGATTGAAAAGGGTTATAAGGCTTAGCTAATCACTAGGGGCAAAATAGTCCGTGTCAATTTATTTTATTTTTAATGCAACTAAAGAAGTGAGTGTGGATCAAAACTTAATTAAGGGGGAAAAGGTGGATCAATCCTTAATTTTCCTTGTTTTTATCTACATAGTTCCACCAGAAATCTCTTATTTCTTATTGGTTTGACACATCAAATAAAATTTGGTCTTGGATAATAGTAAAATTTATGTGAACCGAAATAGGCTAAAAAAACTTATTTAGGTAAAAACCCTATATTTAAAAAATACAAATAGATTACTCACTAATTAAAATAATAATAAAGGTACATTTAATTAAGATGTCCATATGTACATCAGTCCATCCCCTACTCAAAAACTCGCCGATGAGCGAACTCGTAGGAATCCACCTGGAGGCCTGACAAATACCAACAAGATCCATCGATGGATTAAGTTAACTCACTATGTTGTGAAACAATGTCAAAGATACTCTACATCGTCCATTCTTGCATAAAGTATTCACATATGAACCAATTATAACCACACTTGTCTCCACCATGATGCGCTTCATTTCCATATTAACGTTATTCTCATCATTCCAACCCTCCTATGGCATAGCTCGCCCACGAGCTAGATTAAGGCCAGTATATGTTTGAAGATTACACAGTGGAACGAATACGTCAATCAATCCACCCCATTCTTGCTTCACCTCGATCATCCTCCTAAAATTGATAACTTGCACACTTCTTTCTCAAGGAACAACACACACCAGAAAGACAATCCAAGGCAATTATTGCCACAAAACCAAAACCATATTCCTTATAACTTATATATTCGGTCAAAATGGGAAATTAACATCATATCCCTGTACGTGTGCACCAGGTTGAGGTATTAGTTGGAAATTTACTTCATCAGTCTTGAGCAATTGGCTAAGTTAATATGTTGAGCTTTGTCACCAAGTACAATATTCACCTTATGCACTTGCAAAGTTTGTCACCTTTTAGACGATATTCACATTCGAAAGCATATTGTTAAGGGTATTTTTATACGATTTATAACGATATATTTTACAATTATTTTCCCCATATTCATATTATTTTCATAAAAGTCGAGCTTTATATTGAAATATTGAGCAAATGAGTTTTAAAAGTGGCTAAGTGCAAATTAGGGCTAATTATGTGATTTTATTAGATAAATATCTTTATATATGAGATATTACATTTTGCATGATGTTATCATGAATGTAGGTACGTTTGCATGGCATTGAAGGAGTTTAAACGAGGTTGGGTGAAGCTTTAAGAAGATGGAAGGAAGAAGAATAATTGGAGGTTGAAGTGAAGAAGTTTGGACGAACGTCCAAGGACATGAATGAGCGTTCAACATGCAGAAATGATGGACGGGCGTCCATCACGTTAAACGTGCGTCCAAGAGGATTAAAAGGAAGGGATAAATGTGGAATTATCCTTACTAGGGTTTTAGTTTTTATTCCTTAAAAGAAAAGGATAATTATTAAGTCTTAAGTCGGTTTAAACAACATCTATATAAGCATGCATGCAGAACGATGAGCATCAAAACCCTAGAGACCAGAAGCAGCCGCAGAATCGAGAAGCCGGGGAATCGGTGTTTTGTTGAATCTTCTTTCGTTAATTTTTCTATTTTGTTACGTTTTATTTGTTTTTATTTTATTTCAATAAAAGTAGCGTTTAACAAATCGAGAGTTTTTATTTTTGCCGTGTTTCGATAACCGTTGGGTTAAGAATGTGCAAAAAGTTTTTTACTCGATTTGTGAAACGTGAACTATATGTTTGTTTGTATCTAGTCTAACCCTCTGTGCTTTAATTTAATGTGGCTGCTCTGTGATATTTGATGTATGATCTTTTAAGAAATTATGGTTTGCTGTGTTTCCTGCGTTTTCTATGCAAATTCGACTGTTGGACGAGCGTTCAGGTAAGTGAACGCCCGTCCAGTCCCTAACATGCAGGTAAACGAGCGTCTGGTTTGTTGGACACTCGTCCGTTCCAAAACGTATCAGCTCTGTTCTGTTTTCAAGAACCAGACGGGCGTCCATATATCTAAACGCCCGTCCGGCCTGCATAAGTTTTAAACGCCCGTTTGAATTAGTGAACGCCAGTCCAGGTTCCAGATTTCTTCTCAATTTGATTTTTAATGCTTTATTTGATATGGATACTTTAATTTGAGCTTCTGTGGCTACTTATTTTCACGTAGATGTTCTGAACTTGCATGTTTACATCTTTCCATCTACGGATCCATGTTAAATAATTGAATCTAATGGATAATATACTTGATTCATCCAATGCAAGTTATAGTTACTGTCGGTTCTCGTATGCTATAACTGGTCTTCGTGTCAATTAGTAGCTAATGTCGGTTTCCGTATGCTACATACCGCTGTGATGAATCTTGTGAGCTTTGAGACTTATGTGCTTCCTTGTTATTTTTATAACTCATTTGGGTAGTAACTGTCGGTTTTCCGTTGCTACGATGGAAACCTTATGAGTTATATCTGTTTAGTATAGCTAACTGTTGGTTTTCCATAATGCTATCACCTTTGACGAGTCTTAAAGCGCGTCTACACTGCATGTAATGAATAGTACTGTCGTTTATCGTAACCTGTCATTATCTGGTAGACGTTTATTATATACATGTCGTGTTGCTAATGAGTGGGCTAGTTTTCTTTCTTTTATTTTCTTTTATTTTTGCATATCACTTAGATACATATCATTTAGTTGCATATCATCTAGTTGCATTGTTTTTCTATTTTTCTTTTATTTTTCTTGAGTGTAGTTAACTGTCGGTTTCCGTAATACTACCTCGTTTTTTTCATGATGGTTACTGTTGGTTTTCCATATGCCATCATTATTATTATTGCATATCATGTAGGCTGCATTGTAGTATATTTTCATATAGTTGCACCTAGCCTACTATTTGTAATGTTCCATGTATATGTATTCCATCTTTATACGAGCTTAAATTTGAAATATCTTTATATCTCCTTTTCCATGTGCTTTATATATGTAATCTTTTCTTTTTCCCCGTAGACTCTTTTTGCACTAATCAAGTCTGCAGGATACTTTCTTCCTAGCTATTGTGCACTTTCACGATGTATTCAGTTGTCCTGTGATGCTCCACAGTCTACTGAGCTATGCAAGCAATCCTGGTTCTTGTTGGTTCCTCCAGAATTGTCAGCATCCAATCAGCTAAGTTCTCTATTTGTATTATTTCTGTACAACTTGAGGACAAGTTGCAATCTAAGTGTGGGGGAAGGGATAGATGATTTATGTGTCTACTTTCGTTTGCTCATATTTTTAGTATTTCTATGAAAAGTGCTTAATTTTCAAATTTTTTTGTTTTGTCCTGAGTAGAAAAAGGCATATCTTTGCTTGAGTTTATATTATTTTTGCTATATTCTGTATATTTAGTAATTTTAGTTGTTTCACCCGACACTCTTTTTCACATGCCATAGTAAATGATGAGCTAAATGTTGAGAGCCTACCCCATTTTAGTTGGAAATTTTTGATGATTATAGCATGTTTCTTTGCTTATGTACAATTCTTGAAAAATTTAATAGTTTGTATTTAGAGTTAAAGTATGACATACTGTGAATATCTGAAGGTTTGAATGTGATAAATGAAACGTAACTATTGTGCTTTTGAAATGAAGTTAATAAGTGAAGTTGTTTTAAATTATAAATGTGTGTGTCGAAAGCTGGTCGATGATTTGAGTGAGGTAGGTGACACCGCCTAAACCTAACCTTGAAAACAGTGCCAGAAATCTGACAGACATTTCTGGTTTAAACGATCCTAACCGGCAGTGTACCGGGTCAAATTGTAGTGCTAGTATGGTGAGTCAGAGTGTCGAATCCTCAGGGAACTTGGTAATTTCTTTTACGTGTGGTTAAACACCAAAGAGCTGTTATTAACTCGATCTAAACCGCAATTTTATAACACAGATCACTACTATTCTAGTCAACATAAAATAAATACGTAATTTAAAAGTTATTCTAATATAATATATATAGATATATAGATATATATAGATGTACATAAATTGCAAAGTATATATATATATATATATATATATAAATATATAGGTACCAATATACTAAACAGATAATTTTAGAGAACTGGCCAAAACCTATATAATTGGTTTATACGATCTTTTCGATTAAATGAAATGTGTTCGATCTCTCCTTTTATTTTAGGTCCAATTGAGTAAATGAAACGGTGCACTCCTGGGGTAAACAATTCCTCCTCACACGAGCGTATGAAATTGTCATATGTCCATTGCATCAGTCCAAGATCCACAACTGTTACGGTAAACGAATTAATCTGAACAGGTCCCGAGTACAAATCTACCTTTAGATAAAAAGGAGTCATTCCGTTCGTCAAACGGTCAATTTTATTTTAAAGGCTCCGGTTGTCAAAGCCGGACGATTTAACTTTCCGGTTTAAGTTTCGATTAACTGATGATTTAACATTATTACGATCTCGAGTACAAATTATAATAAAATTCATTTCTCCCAAAACAAATTTACCCCCGGGTAGGAAATCGGATTCCGTTATCACGTTATTCACACGGCCAATTTTACCCTCCGGTTTTTCTATCTTTTATCTCATATCCTGACTACGAGGCGTCAATTCATAATTAGATTATGAATTCCTCAGATCTATTAAATATGTCAATACGAATACGATTAAAATAGAAAAAGATTCAATTAACTCAATTTTAGTCATTTTAACTTAACAACATTTCTTTAACGAAAAGATTGAAATAAAACCGATTACATAGTTTTGGCCAGTATTATATTTAGCCTAAAAACATTATAACAACGAAAAATATAAAAACAAACATAAATACTTAAGAAAAGTTACCCGAATACGGCAGTTGATTCAGAAATCGTATTTTCCGGACATTACAACTTCTTTAGCAAAACCGTCTTCCAAGATTTTCCCGAGCATTATAACGATACTAAAATTACATTATTACGGCGTAAGGCCTTATTTACAAACTACAAAATAAAAAAGAAAAGAAAGAGAGATATATATATATATAGGCTGTATATATATATTGGGTACACTTCGAATGTTCTCTGATCATCTCCTTTATATAGGCAAAGAGGCAAAGGCCGGCCCGGGCCGGTGGTTACACGGACCGGTCCGGTCTCATCATTAGTTTAACAACTCATCATCTTCTAGATGCACGATATTTTGATATTTATGTGATTAAAACTTGTAAAATCCGTATCTTGAGTTGTAGACCTCCAAAAATTGCAAACGAAATGCCAAAATTAAGGTCTCAAGAAACTCTACAACTTTCATGAAGGACTCTTCTTCAGATAACGCCTTCTTGATAACCTCGTGTTCTCCCGAAGCTTTTACGGGATTTTTCTTAATCCAAATCGATTAGCCACTTGATCACTGTTTAAGTTGTAGACCTCCAATCTTCATAATTTAAATTGCATTGGAAAGCTCTCGGAAAAATCTACAACTTCCGTGAAGAACACTTTTTCTGAAAATGTCGTTTTGATGAGCCATTCGTTTGTCGAAGACATTTCTCTATTATTACTTATCCAGATTGGTTGGCCACTTGTCCACTTAAGCTATTCAATTGACCATTTAAGCTCGTGGCACTCTCTAAATCATTCCAGAGATATGGTTAAACTTCAATATGTCGATTCTCGGGGTCTCGGTTTATAAATCTGCAATAAAATACCACAAATACCCACGTAAATCTGACACGACACTCCGATTTACTAAAATCGGTACAAAATTACAACTTTTTACTATTATTATTACTAAATACTCTAAATTATAAAGACTAACATTTCATACCATAATTTCATATATTTTATATAGAATTCGTTGATAAAACATAATAATATAACGTATATTTAATCATATAAAAATAATACATCAGTAGGTCATACCACGAATGTCCTATTCCACTATGATGACCAAAAGCTCACGACAGTTAGAAAAAGCTGCCTTATGATTGGAGTAGGTAGGGGATTAGCGGGAAATGTCCTATTCTGCTATGAGGGCAATAGCTCATTCTGATGTGTGTTTAAGTGAAATAATTAAATCAACTTATGAGAATAGTGATATGAATTAAACGAAAGACTTAGTTATCGTCGATCTTATCCCCAGTATAAACTGAAAGATATGTTGTAGGGACTATCCTCTGAGTATGTCGGAAATATTTTTTAAATACTCTCTATTATTGATTTTTAGGAATAAGTATGTTTTGTGAGGTGCATGTTATAATCGTTTTTATATTTCTAATTTAAATGGGATGTTGGCTAGTTTTGCTTGAATCAATTTCAAGTGTGGATTTAGTGGAAATTTATTATGGCTATGCACACACATACTTGGGTGAACCCCTAAACTATTGAATATGCTTTATGGTAGCTAAGATGTTTATTTGTCTCAAGCTATGATTATGTTTTGTCTTGCTCGGGACGAGCAAGGTTTAAGTGTGGGGGTGTTGTTAAGGGTATTTTTATACGATTTATAACGATATATTTTACAATTATTTTCCCCATATTCATATTATTTTCATAGAAATCGAGCTTTATATTGAAATATTGAGCAAATGAGTTTTAAAAGTGTCTAAGTGCAAATTAGGGCTAATTATGTGATTTTATTAGATAAATATCTTTATATATGAGATATTACATTTTGCACGATGTTATCATGAATGTAGGTACGTTTGCATGGCATTGAAGGAGTTTAAACGAGGTTGGGTGAAGCTTTAAGAAGATGGAAGGAAGAATAATAATTGGAGGTTGAAGTGAAGAAGTTTGGACGAACGTCCAAGGACATGAATGAGCGTTCAACATGCAGAAATGATGGACGGGCGTCCATCACGTTAAACGTGCGTCCAAGAGGATTAAAAGGAAGGGATAAATGTGGAATTATCCTTACTAGGGTTTTAGTTTTTATTCCTTAAAAGAAAAGGATAATTATTAAGTCTTAAGTCGGTTTAAACAACATCTATATAAGCATGCATGCAGAACGATGAGCATCAAAACCCTAGAGACCAGAAGCAGCCGCAGAATCGAGAAGCCGGACGCTCGGTCGACCGAGTGCTCCTGCTCGGTCGACCGAGCCACTTTTATTTTTTTTATTTTGTTTTTCATCTGTTTCTGCAACTGAGGATGAGCTAAGCCATCCTGAACGAGCATGTGAAACCTGTTTCAGCAACGAACTCAATTTCAAGTCTTGGATGTTTTGTAAGTTTAAATTAAAGTTGCTTTCTTTTCTATGTTTATTTGTTATCTTGCAATTTCAATCGAGAGATGATTGCATGATTTGATGCTACCGCATGACGGAAGTCGGTGTAGTTTAGATCACCATAGGAAAGATTAGATTTTTAATCTATACATAACGGAAGTTCGTAGGTTAAATATCTAGGTTTACGAGAGAACCACAATTTAATTAATTCGATGCAAGATTATCTTAGATTGAAGTTGAGGGATGTCACCGTTACCGGAAAGATGAGATTTTTCATGTGTTTATTTCATTGCGTTGTTCTTGTTCTCTTTCATGTTTTGTATGGTTTATGTTAATCGAATTTAGATAACGGAAGTTGATAGATTCGTTAGATTGCCGTGAAAGAGATTGACAATTATTATTCCAACAAACGGAAGTTGAGGGATAATGTTGTTAGATTAGGATTTAATCCATATCTTTGATTCGTATCGATATTAGTTAAGACCGGAAGGTAAACTAATTAATGACGTGATAAATCGGAAGAGGAAACGCTTCTTTAGATAAGATAATAATCCAAGATAACTTGTGAATAAATATTTGTCTATCTTATTTCCTTCGGTGGGGTGATGGTTGTTGGAAATTGGTTGATCTTGGTTTGTTCATGTTTGTTCAATGATAGTTAGTTTTATTGCTTTCATAGATATAGTTTTATTTTCTGTTTGTTCGCAATTATCTTTCCTGGCTTTGGACTGACAATCCTCCGTCCAGTTATTTTTCTGTTCTAGTTTAGATTTAGGTTTAGTTAATAAAGAGGAATTAATGAAGTTAGATTCAACAGCCCAATTCCCTGAGGATCGATACCCGTACTTATCCAACTTTACTAGCAACTACCCGGTATTCGGCCGGTTAGGAGGTAGTTTTGCATGGTAGTATAGGTTTTATAAATTTTCTTTTGTTTTAATGATGCAAAATCTCCCCAACACATATACAACCATATTCACTCCATATTTGTTGAATGCATCAAAGAGCAGTACATATTGCTTGTCAGCTCCTTTCGTGCTAAGTTAGAGGTCGACTTTTCACATTTGTCTTGCCTTCAAGATCGTCATGATCAACATCTCTCTGGTCTTGTTTGTTGTTGACAAACTGTAAAGCGCATTTAAGTCGCACTTTTGTTGTGTGCGAAATCATGAACTTTGTTTTTCCCTTCCAGAACATCATTCACATGGTGTTTTATCATCACCGGTAATTGGACAACTGAGATTTCTTCATGAGGTCCTTCAGTCATGAAGTAATAAACCATTTTGTCAATGGTGGTTTGTTCAGCATCTTTTAAAGGAAACAGGAGCAGGTGTTCACGTATGTCGCCATCAATTCCTTCACACGTTACGTTTGAATCTCTTTTCTCCATACTATCATCTTCATGTCTATCAACAACCATATGCTAAGTCCCGTGCGTTTTAAGTCCCATGAAGTCATGTGGGTTTTAAGTCTCATGATTGGAACAATACATACAAGACACGAACATGATATAGTTAGTAGACAAGTACAATATGGGTTAGTAGATTTCTTACGTATGTTTGATCAGCTGCCTAATTAAACATAGTAAGTAGGTAGTTAATGTAACGAACAAGTACGTGCAAGATGAACTGAACGTAGTTAATAGACATGTTTTCTATGAATGATTAAAGAAGAATTTCAAGTGGTTTCCTTATATGTCAAGTTGGGTTTTAAAGTAGATTTTCTTGTGTTTTCAAGATATGCTTTTAAATGTGTTTTACGTAATCTTCAAGTATTGTCTTTAAATTGATTGTGAAAGTGAATAAAGTAGATTCAAGTCGTGTCTCCCGGCTTACGACAACCATGAATCTCTCTTTTGATCTTCTTTCTCCTTACTAAGTTTCATACATGAGCTTACTCCTTTATTTGGAATATAGAATTTGATGGCGAGTTTGGAATGCTAGCTTTGGATTGGAGCTTTGGAGTTGGCAATGTCATAGTATTCCTTTAGTAGTTGTTCATATTTTTTAGACATGTCAGTTGCAAGGGTTGATAGCATTTACCTTTGGATATTTATGATATAGTTTGACAACACTTGTATTCTGGTTGTTGGATGTTTTGAAGACCTAGATGATCTATTTTCTCGAGTCTTCTGCTTGTTTTTTTCCGCACAATTTTGTTTTTTGAATTCGCACAAATTTTTTATTACTCCGATATTACACATGACTTACATTTGATTCAGGAATTTACTCTAAATGTAATGTGTCGAACGTTTGATGTCTAGATAATGACTCGGTATTCAGAACATAAGCGTTACATTTGGTATATATAAAAGATACATAAAATCCGATTACTGACGACATATTTCTGGTTTGTTGGGCTCTGATTATTATTTTATATTTTAATTAGTCAAATGAAATCTATGTATCCTTCCCCTATAAAGTATCTTATGAAACTGAATTAAAACAAATTATACTACATTCGTTCTAAAATATAATTCATCATGCACTTTTTGTTTTGTTTCACAATATAAGTTATTTTACATTACCAATGCAACATTTATTACTCTTTTATCTATCTTATCCCTAATTTATTATCAATTCAAACACTTTTCATTACTATTTATCAGCTATTACAATTATGATAGTCAATAGACATTTTAGATATTAACCATCAAATGACTGACTTATATTTTAAAACGGAGGTAGTATTTTGGTATCGGCGGACTACTAAAATTAGTAAAATAATAGGCGATACCATGATGTCATACAAAATCCTGGCACATATTTTAATGTCATCCCTCAGGATGAAGTTGCGAATAACCTTCTCGAGTACGACGACCCATCTTCTGGAATTAAGATACCAATTTCTCTTTTTTATTATTATTTTATAAAAGGGCTTTTTATTTTAATATTCAAAAGGTGGAGAAGATGGTCTAAAATCTAACGTCTTCAAAAGTTTAAGGTTTTTCCCCAAAAAAAAAATTTAAAGTGTTATGTCTCCTATAGTTAAATAGTAAATTTCTCATCCCATAAAAATATGAGACATAAATGTATCATCAACTAATATTAGATCTTTTAGGCCAAACGAAGACGACGGTTTAAACAGTAAACCAAACGCACATTTGGAGGCTTTACAAAGGTGTCTATAATACATGCTCCAAGGGCAGATCTGTGTGTAGCTAGGGGGTCATATGACCCCACTAAGATCCAGAGAATTTTTTTAGTATTAAAACGATCAAGTTTTGTTATTAAAAATATAGTTTAAACTCCAGAGACCCATTGAAACAAATTTTTGGATAAATAAAATATTTTTACAATCCGGTGACCCTACTGAAAATTTTTTTGAATCTGCCACTGCATGCTTCACATGCTCCATAGTTTGTGTCTTCAATTCATCCTTTTATCTTAATTTGATGATACAAACACAAAATAATGACAATCAACTCATACATGGTGACGAGGGCCGGACTGAGTCATGCCACGTGTCATCTCCATACAGATCAAACATTAAATAAAGATAACATAATATAATGTAAGGGCCAGGACCCCCACTTTAAGCCTAAAGGCAGATCTAAACCCCAGGTGGGAGATCGACCTGGCTCGCTTCTCAGTCCACCGTAGGTCGGTCAGGGCACAATGGAGCTGAGTCGGTGCAGTTCGGGCCATAACGGCCTCGGGGGCTCGACGCAGGTCAGCCGAAGCTATCCTCGATATTTAGCCCACATGTGCGATATAAAAGATAATTATGGGAAGATCCTTCCCTTATTAGGACTCTGATCCTATTATTCGAACCACCGTGATTATCTCCTAAAATCAAGGGGATTAACACACATAAATCCTTGAGGGATACAAAATTGAGCCCATAATGGACACGGCACATGCGCAGGGTGAAACGTCTTCTATATAAACGATTCCAAGAACTACGAAGGGACTTGATTCCTGATTCATACACATGATACGTAGGCAACTTGGGATTCATAATCTCAGGCCCAGTCTAAAAATATACAAATACTCCTTATCTTTTACGGCATAGTCTTGAATAAGATTGTCACTAGGGTATATACGGCCCGTGATTAAGAACAGACGATATCCAGCATCGTCACATGGTTATAGAAATTATATAAAAACCGATGATATACCAGATGTATCCTCATTGGTTGTCTAGTACTGCTGAATGAATTTGAGAATCTTTTGAGCCTGGCAGATGCTTTCAAGCCCCGAATTGCTAAGAAAAATGGGTTAATCCTTTAAAAAAAAATGGTTTATATAAGCACCTGAATCGACCTAGTAATTAGACGTACATGTTCATGATGTAATGACGCCATTGAGGAAATGTAAAGGCAATCATTTCCCACGATTCTTGTGATGATGTCATTACTCGTGACCTCAGAGTAATGTTCAGGGTAGATGCCAAGTATGAGATCATAGGAGATCATAGGACTTGCCTATGATCTTGAGTGAAACTCTAAACCAGTGACCGGACGTATACTGAGCTTGAGACATATTCTAGCTCTTGGATGACTAGTGTGTATGATTGTGGTGCCCACCTTGAGTGGTGAGCTATGTCTCGACTATAGCTTAGTCGTGTTACCTTAAGGGACGAGCCGTTGAGCCTATCAAGGACTTTAAGAGAGAATACCATACGTCGAGTCTATACAAATGTAGATCTACACCCATGTGTAAGCAACCTGGCACCACATTGATATTTAAAAATAATATTGTAAATATAATGTCGGAAGTATCTATAGTTTCAATATTTAATACTCCCTCCGTTTTTATTTATCTGTCACATTTCAGTTTTTGTCATTTTTTTATTTATCTGTCATTGTATATTTCCAATGCAGCATTTATTATTTTTTCTTACTTTACCAACAAAATATTTACATCTCCAATAAAAAAAACACAATTCCAATACTAAAAACTCCTTTACCAACAAAACATTTACATCTCCAATAACAAAATACATTTCCAATACACATATTAATTATTTTCTTAATCTGTGTGATTCTTCTCTCTGCGACATATATATAAAAACGGAGGGAGTACATAATAAATGAGTCGTGACGACAAGGATTCCTTCCGGGCAATGATGGACCATTGTCTGTCGAAATTTTACTATATCATTTATTTATAAATATATACTACTAGGTCGGTGGTCTACTGATCTGTGACTCTTTCCACCCACTTTCCTTAAGCATACGACCCACCAAAATGCCAGTTCATACAAACCTGCTTGTCATTCCAATCTTACCCCTCCCCAAGCATGTATATAAAATAGCCTCCAAGGCCACACTAACAAGTCCCACAAGTTAATCAGCAACCTTTAGTTATTTTGCACAACAAATAAGATGAAGCTTTGTCTAACATATTTGCTCATTGTTTCTTTGCTTGCCTGCTCTCTGTCTATCACTTTGGCTCAAGATGCCAGTAAGCCTTTCTTTCTTTTTTTGCTCTTTGTTTGATTCACACAATAAAGGAATTCTGTAACAAAAGTATGTTCTTTTCCGTTTAATTTATGTGGTTTTTATTTGTGAAGGTTTCTGTGGCTCAAAATGTGCAAGTAGATGCTCTAAGGCAGGAGTGATGGATCGGTGCCTCACTTACTGTGGAATTTGCTGCAGGAAGTGCGAATGTGTACCTTCTGGGACTTACGGAAACAAGTCAGAGTGCCCTTGTTACAGAGATATGGTCAATCCCAAAGGCAAACCTAAGTGCCCTTAGATTACATTAGACTTGTTTTAGCCAATAAACCAGAGTTTCTTTTTGTCCTCCCCAGTCCCCCCCCCCCCCCAAATAATTGGATATTATTATGCTACAAAATGGTTTATAATGGATCTGAATTATCTGCATTACTATCATACAGATTTGGATTGTTTTATTACCTTTTTATATTGCTCAATGTATAAGCACAAGGGACTCTTACACATTACAATGAAGAAAACCAGGGGGAAGAATAAATAAATAATCGTTCAATCATACTATAGCTACTGGAATCAAAAGGGTAAAAAGAACCTATAACTGAAAATCCCAAAAATAAAAAAAATTAAAATTAAAAAATTGCTTACAGCTTCAGATACAAAGTTATTTAACAGTGATTGATCAAATTCCTGTATCTCACTTCTTTCCCAAGTGCATTTTTGGAAAATAAAAAGAATCACCAAGGGAAAAAAGGATATAAATATTACTCCCTCCGTTTTTTTTTATCTGTCACATTTCAGTTTTTGTCATTTTTTTATTTATCTGTCATTTTACATTTCCAATGCAGCATTTATTATTTTTTCCTCCTTTACCAATAAAATATTTACATCTCCAATAAAAAAAACACAATTCCAATACAAAAAACTCCTTTACCAACAAAACATTTACATCTCCAATAAAAAAATACATTTCCAATACACATATTAATTATTTTCTTAATTTGTGTAATTCTTCTCTCTGCGACATATATATAAAAACGGAGGGAGTATTTGCAAAACATGATTTACACAGAAAACCTTTTTAACTTCAATCTAAAGAATAAAACCATATCTATCAAAATCAACCTCGCCCTGCATTACCATGCCGTTGGTTTCTGAAGTAGCTGAGAAGAGCCTGTGCCTGTAAAAAGTAGTAGCAGTTACCAACAAATTGAAATAAGGAAAGAAAAAGAAATGTCTCTAAATACTACATTCGTCCCGTAATATAGGTTCTTTTCTCTTTTTCGCACAGATATTAAGAAAATAATAAATGACACATTTTGTAAAAAGGTAGTAAAAAAAATGAAGTATAATGCTCTCTTTCATATATCCTCAACTCAAAACCTTTAGGAAGATCAGTTTCTTTCTGAAACTCCATTTTGTTGTGGAGTTTCAACACGACTACTCAAATGGATGATCCCATGTTCTTTGAGGAATGAGCCAAGATGTTTTTCAAAATACTCTTTTGCATTATCTGGTTTAAGCAATTTTATGATACTGTTAAACTGATTCACGATCATGTTATAAAAGTTTTTAAAAATCTCTCCAACCTCAGACTTGTCTTGCATTAAAAAGGTCCATCTCATTCTGTTGTGGACATCAATAAAGGTGATGAACCAACGTTTACCGGAGATATATTTCACCCTAGAGGGATCCCAAACATCACTATGTTTAAGAGCAAAAGGTTGGGAACCCTTGTAAGAAATAGCAGGATAGGTACTTCTAGTAAGTTTCGCAAATTTGCAAGTTTCACACTGGAACAAACTAGGGCTTTTATGTTTAAAAGGCTCAGGAAAAACTTTTGACATGTAAATGAAATTAGGATGGCCAAGTCTAAGATGCCATTTAGTAATTTCATCCATATTACAGACAGTTAACAGTCCCAGACATGTAGAAATAGAACTTAAAACAAATTTGGATTTTTCGTGATTGAATAGGAACAACCCAGCTGTGAGGTCAGCATTGCCAATCTTCCTCTCTAGAGATTGAATCCTGAAACTCACAAGAACATGGAGAGAAATTAATAGTACAGTTATGGTCCTTTACAAATCTCCTGACAAGCAGAAGATTAGATTTGGTACACATAAAGTACCTTTTCTAATGTAATATTTCTATTGAGATGAACAGTTCCATAACCAGAAACTTTTGAAGAGGAACCATCAGCAATTTTAACATAATGGTTGGTGTTAACTTGTTTAAAGTTTGAGACTAACTCTAAGTTCTTGACTCAACTTAAGAGTTTACAGCAAGGGAAATACCTGTGTGAGCTACAATGTTGAGACTGTTGTAGAAGCATCCTTTTTAGCACCTCCATTTGTCCAGGTGTGAAGGAGTTGGAGTCTTCCTCTCTGTCACCACTCACATGATTTCCAAAGTTTTCCTTTCTGGTTTCCCTAACAAACAAAACCTTTTCCACCTTTTTCAGAAAAACTTTTTCCGCCTTTCTCAGAGTTAGGTTTTCCATGTATCTTCCATTGTTTCTCCCCTAATAAGATGTCCCGCCTACTTGCAAAAGTCACACCATGGTTTATCTTTCTATTCTTTGCTCATCTGGAAAGAAGAATTTGAGGCCATGGCAGATGCTTCTGGAGTGTTTTCAGTGTGGGTACCTTTTAACATGAGTTTCCTCATGCTTTCCACATACCGAACTTTTGCAAATACAGATTTGAGGGAAGGTAGAGGTTTGATGCTAAGGACCCTTCCTCTTCCATCATCAAGGTCTGAGTTAAGGCCTACAGAAACTTGAAAACTCTTTTTTGACCTTAGTACTCAGAGAATCGTTTTGCATCAGCAGGGCAGCTCCATGGTAAATCTTCAAAGATATCCACTTGCAGTCAGGACTTTGCAAGGAGATTGTAGTAGCTTGTGACAGAGAGATCTCCATGTTTGAGGTTTTGAAGTTTGGCTTCAACCTCGTACACTTCAGAGGTATTATCTTTCTTTGAATACAGCTCACTGGTTGCATTCCAGATCTCTTCAGTTGTATCAAAGAATATGAAATTCTCAGCAGTTTCAGGGGTCATTGAGCCTATCAGCCAGGACATAACCAGCCTGTTCTCCACTCTCCATTGTTTGTAGTTGGATGCCCCAGCTTGAGGGATTTCCAGTTCACGTGTCATATATTCCTCTTTCCCTCTTCCAAAAATTAACATCTGGATAGAACGGGGCCAATGTAAGAAGTTATCCCCATTCAGTTTAATAACTGATATGAGCATGACAGATGAATCATTGTTTCTAGAAGCTGAGCTAGGAAAAGGTGGCAAGTTCTTGTGGTAGAGTCAATTGAACTGGTTGAGTCAGATTCCATGAATAAATTTGAATTTGAAGATAAATTTTTTTATGAAGAATGAGCAGAAAACGCAATTCGCTCTGATACATGTAGAGTAAACACCGAAAATTGGGGAATAAAACTTGTATTATTCCATGAATGAAAGAGGTCTTTAAATAGTTACAAAGAGGGGACAGTCAGGCAATTGATTGTTCCTATTCTTATGTAAGAGCTGTGAATATGCAGCTGTCCAGAGAAATAACTCAGATAGTTGGAGGCTAACAACCTACCATGGCTGAAAAGCTTAAATATAATATTACAAAATATAAATTACAGAATACAAACTTTAATTTAATTAATTCAATCCGTAATTTCTTTTAATTACTTCAACAATAGTATATCCTAATATAGTATAATATAATAAGTATGTGAATTAATCTATATTTCAACACCTTAGTCCTATAAATAAGGTTTTGTAATAGAATTTAACTACAAGTTAATGAGAAGAATTACTCTTTTCTCCTACGGTCTTAGGAAGTCCACTTGCTCCCTTGAGAAATATTAGCATAACATTTCCTTAGTAAATCTACTAATTGAAATCAGATTACAGGATAAATTTGGGGCTTAAAGAGCATAAGATAAGCATATTTGGCTGGAAATTTTAATATTTCCTTTCCCTGCCTCATTTGCACGAGATCCATCAGCAATTTGAACTTTATGATGTTCGGATGATGGTGCATAAGTAGAAAAGAGAGAGAAGTTACTTATCATGTGGCTGGGCTCCTGAATCTCTGATCCCGGATGTATTACCTTGATGGGCAGTGTCTTTAGGTACCTCTCTACACTAGTAGGCTTTTGTGTGTCAATTAGTTGTCTTAAGAAGTTAATGAGCATGTTCAACTTCCTTAAGGGTACTTGGATCATACATATTTTTCTTAGGACTTTGGCCTGAAAAGTTTTTAAGGTTTGCCATGTAGGTTCCAACATTTGTCCTTTGTATGACCTTTCTTTTCGCCCTAGGGCCCTATTTAATGTTTCTGAGTTCAGTTTTGACAGCAAATGATTGAACATGATTGCCTAGGTTTGAGTAAATTGCAACAACTTCCCAAATTTCTTTTGCATTTGAGCAAAAAAAACATATGCTTGACCAATATCTGGTTCCATAGAGTTTATCAACCATAACATTCTCAGTTTCCCATGTGAAAAGATCATTTGGCTTCAAAGAGTTTGGGGCCTTCACTGTACCAGTCAAGTACCCCATTTTCCCTCTTCCAGTGATTTACATTTTTAAAAATTGGCACCATGCCAAATAGTTCATACCATTTACTTTCATGGTGGAAATATGAAGAGAGGGATTTTCTCCCACACTAGAAGAACGATTTCCATTTGCCAGTTGGTTGTCCAACACTGACACCACTGGATGAAGAGCTTGCCATTTTAAACAGGAGTAGAAGATGAAATTATAGAGAGTTTTGGCTCAAGAAGAGTTGTTTACTATAGGTTACAGGAGAAACTAGCCATTACACACAGATTTGGCAAACAGTTCGAGTAAATTAAGATAATAAAAGATACTAAAATAAAAATAAAAAAATCCAAATACTTTTTTATTGTATGAGATTCAAATGTCAAAATACCTTTTTCTTTAATATTATCTATCTAAGTGAATAATAATCAATGTCTCATGGTGAAAAAATACCCTCTTTTTAAGTATAATAACTCTTTATATTAATGCAAATGCTTTAAAGTGAATTTTGGTGGATAGCTAACTGGAAAAAGAAAAAAAGGAGAGAAAAAAACACAAAATAGTGGGACAAAAGAGTTATATTATGGTTGAAAAGACAGAAAGAAATTCCAAATGGTTCATGAAAATAAACTTATATTTAGGGACTAAAGGCAAGCCAAGACGACCTATATTACGGGACGAAAGCAGTAATTGCTGTAACATATGTACCTTTTCTTTGGCTCTAGGAGTACCAGACTGTGACAAGGCTACCAATGGTGGAACAGCTCCTTCCTGGAGAACCATATTGCAGAATCTGTTACTGCTAGTACACAACTGCAGGAGAGCAGCTGCTGCATTCTCTTTGCCTCTTGCAGAACCGAGCTCAACAACCTCAACCAATACCGGAATCCCTCCTTCCTGACCAATCGCCGACCTCCCTTCTTGTATAGTCGCAAGGTTTGACAAAACCGCTACTGCCTTGTCTACCATACCTGCAGCTGGGTCCATCAACTCAACAAGGTACTTCACTGCACCAGCCTGAACAATACGCGCCTTGTTCTCGTGAAAAATCGATAAGTTAAACAAAGCCGTGGCTGCATCTTTCTTCCCTCTTGGAGTTCCGTTACCTAGTAAATCAACCAAAGGTTGGATTGCTCCTGATCTACCAATCTTCACTTTGTTTTCTTCAATAACTGAAAGGCTGAAAAGAGTAGCAGCAGCGTTTTCTTTTGCCTCTGGGCTACCCGACTCAAGTACGTGAATCAGAGGTTCAATTGCGTCTTCATTCGCGATTGCAGTCTTGTTGTTATCATGAATAGATAAGTTCAAAAGTGCTGTAACGGCATTTTCTTGAATCTTGGTTTCTGTTGATCGAAGCAGATTGACTAACAACCTTATAGCCCCGCAATTGGCAATGACGATTCGGTTATCCATATTATGCTTGGCAAGTAAACGAAGTTCAGCTGTCGCTTTTGTCTGTGCATCAACGGAAGTGCTCTTCAGGTCCTCAACTAGAATTTTGACTTGAGCCTCAACACCAGAGAGATTGGCTCTAGTTTCAGCAACAGGAGTGGTAACAATTCTTGGGAAAAACCTGTCAGAAGGTCTTCGCCATATCATTTGGCTTCGAGATCTTGACTCAACTGGAGATGAGACCTCTGGCTCTCTCGGTGTACTATTCACGTTTGCAACATGCTGCGGATCTGGTATAACCACCCTCGCAGCATCACTACTCTCGGGCACAGACTGGGAAGTCACCACCTCGTTCCCCTCTTCAGGTAGTCCTTGGGAACAATTTGAATCAGATACACTGCTGGAAGTTGAGGTGCTTCTGTTATGACCTATAGAAGGTTGTTCATCATTGGCTGCAGAAGCATTATGTCTAGATGGTGACGTGGAAAGTTGTCCACTTCTGTCTGAAGTGTTTATCATCTTGTCCAACCCATGTTCATTTCCATCAAGTCCAGGCAAAGATTCCTCGGATGATGAACGGGTAAGAGAAGGGAATTCACTTGATGAGATCATATTCTTCCTTGGAGAAGATAAAGATCGATTTGGTGAAGCGGACTGATTAACCCTAGAATGAGGTTGGGAAGAAAAACCATTGGGGCTACCTGAATCTGCACGTGCTAGAAGTAAAGCAGGTTCGTTTAAGCTCATAGTCTTCAAAGGGTCTGGCAGTTTCACATTGTTTGTTTCACACCAATTTGCAATCAGTCCCTTCACAGTGTAGTTGGGAATGAGATTGGTGTGTGATAGAGGTTGCCGAGTCTTGGGACAGACAATAAGGCCAAGATCGATCCATTTCCGAATAAAAGCACGCTCATAGGTTTGTCCTGATGCAACGATAACAGGATCCGTCATGAGTTCAAGTGACAAAGGACAACAAAAATCAGGAGGTATTGGCACAGGGCTACAGCTTTGAGACTGTTTCATCATAACAAGACGGTCATGCATGTGGGTAATGAGAGAAATAATTTTATCCATATACTCGGCATCCCCATTCTTTTCAGCTTGTTCAGCATTTTCTTTCAACTTTTCTAGCACAACAGCTTCAATCAGAAGCTCCTGACTAGATTTTAAGCTCAGACTGTCAGCAAATTTCACCAAACTGTCTGGTCTGCCTCCAGATCCCTCACTATGATCCTTAACAGCTTGCATAATAATTGCTGATGTTTGTTCATAACCAAAATGCTTTACTTTCTGTGCATATAGCTGCAATTGGAAAAGTAAATGCATTTCCAAGAACATCAAATCAAATCACATCACACATCCTTTAGAAAATAACCAAATTCCACTAAACATGAAAAAACCAAGAAAAAGAAGACATCGTTTTGAGCTTGCTACCTCTAGAGCGGATAGGCTAAATTCAGGTGAGATGCTTTGATTGACTAATCTCAACAGCTCAAGAATTTCAAGACTAGAAGTTCGCACTTTTACCATCAGTGATTCAACTTGCATGACCTAATAATAATGATGCTTTTAATCAGATTGCAAGAAATATCTAGGCATACTGAAAACCCAAGTGCAGGATTATCAAAGCACGAAGAACTGCTCGAAGCATAACTAAAAAAGGTTAATAAAAATTCATCATAGAATCATAAATAGACATCAAGAAGCTCTTACAACTAGGGCCCAGAATAATAAATTGAGTTTGATCAGGACATACAAAATAAACTTTACTCTTTAGCAGTTGCCATGATTCAAAGAGCTCGTGCAGATCCTCAACAGATTGCCCAAGCACTGTATAGGATTTTAGAAGCCTCTCGTCTGGAGTGAATTCATTGCCGTTGCCGATGATAGCGTCAAGCACTGGCTTTAACAACTTGAGCACCTCTTCAATCTTTCGATAATATTTATGAATTGGTTCACTTTTTATGTTCTCACGACCTGATAATTCAAGGAATGAAGAGAGATTGTTGACAAGTGCCCTTAACGATGTTATCTCCATTGGACCTCTGATGATAAGAAGAATTCCTCAGAAATTATGGAATGAAAGTGAAGAATCGCAGATTACGCATAAATTACTTTTTTTTAATTTGGGAACAATAATATTTCCTATTTCATAGCAATTGTTTTTTTACACACATAGCAAGTTCTTTAAAATAATGAATGTAGACGACATACCCAACACGCTTATTGGAATCAAAGTGAACAATCACAATTAGTCCCTCTGTCCTTAATTGTTTTATTTTTCACATGGATAAAGAAACTTAATAAATGTGTTGGAATTTTTTATTTTATTTTTGAAAACTTCAAATAAATATTATTAATTACGATCTGTCAAACAAGCACGGGTTACATGAGATGGAAGAATAATCTCAGGCCACAGATCCTACCAAATAGAGCTCTCTTTCGTTAACAAATGCGCAAGAACATTACTCTGACACTTGACAAAAGAAAAGAAACGGAAACATAAGCTGGTAAACGTCTGTGGCAATCTTCATTTACGCTCCTCTTAAAGGTCTAAAAGGCGATAATAAGTTGTCAAAGACTCTCCCTGAAAAATGGCATTAAAGAATTCCCACATGAGTGCATATGTTAGAGCGTGACAGATAGTTAAGGCTTATATATATACACTTTTCATTCAATGCTTTTTTATATAGATAGTGACAAGAATATGAATAGTAAATGAGGTAGATGATTATGGGCATATTGAAATACAGTAATAAATGATGTATTGAGATTATAAAGTGACACTTACCGTTATTATATTTAGTTGGGGGTCGCTTTTACTAAGGTCTTGATCGGGACAAATCCGGTGGAACACAAATAGAGAGATTGGATGGTAGTTTCCAATAATTACCACTTTAAAAACTCCTTTAAAACTTTGCCCCAATATAAAGGCAACTATTTGTGTAAAACCCCGAAGTTTTAATTGAGGGTATTTACGTATTTTTGGAATTATATTTTCATTTCATATTAATTTAAGGTTAACTAAGTCTTTCTTTTCTTCCAAGACACCTTAAAAATGGCCTAGAAAGACATATAAAATGCCTTTAGATAGCCCCAGAATTCATAAGTTTGCGATTTTAAGGATTTCGAAAAAGTGTGCAGTGGGCAACTGTCTTGGGAGACTCTCTTGGGAGAGCGCACGGGTCAACCATGTATTGACTTTTCTAGGTACATGTTGTGGATCAGTGTGCTGAAATCGAAGCAGATCGGGTTGTAGAACTTGTTTCAAGTTCATAATCTCTTCTTGAAGGTATGATTTAATCTTGTCGTGGTGGCTCTTGGGTTTGATCGTAATTAAGTTTGATTTGAAGGGTAATCGTTGTTAGATTTGTTGTTGGGTTGTAGACTCACGGAAGCTTTGGCACTTAGTTGTTGTTCGATTCATAGTTCGGCTCGTCTTTAAGGTAATGGGTTCTTCATATCAAAAGGTTTTGTTTTTTAGTTTAAAAATTATTCCTTTTAGTTGTTTTGAATACTGTTTTCTGTTTACTGTGCAAATACAGACATGATAATGTGTTTGCTGGTAATTGTAATATTGATTTCAAAGTACTGTTTGGTTTCCTATAAATAGTTTTATATGTTTTGGTTACGAGTAGTGGATATAAGATGGAAGTTTGGTGTTGTTAAGGCCTTTATATGCCCACATATGTTAGTTATGGACTTTGACATGAAATCTATGCGCTTTATGTGATCCTGCTTGTGTTAAGATAAGGTTTAGTTAGTTACCGTACAATGTATTGTGCGGAGTACCATGGGTATTCAAAGTCCCATCTCATAGGTATGACTACTATATTAGCCATGTCATTCTTAAGATGACGTATTGTACGGAGTAACTTGGGTACTTTAAGTCCCAAGCTGGAGGTATAGTTAATAATATTAGTTGCATTGCACCTTGCCCTCTTTGTTAAGTAAGTAAGAATGATTAACATGATAGACAAGACACGAACATGTTATGGTTAGTAGACAGGTAAAGTAGGGGTTAGTAGAGAACTTACGTAAGTTTGATTAGCATACAAAACACGGTAGGTAAGTAGTTAATAAAATGAACAGGTATGTGCAAGATGAAGTGAAAATAGTTAATAGGCATGGTTTCTATGCACTGTTCAACGTGGTTTTAAAGTGGATTTCCCTATGTTTCAATTTATGCTTTTAAAGATGTTTTATGTATTCATCAAGTTAAGCTTTGAAATAATTTGCAAACTGGATGAAGTATATTCATATCATGTCTACGGACACTCGACAAACATGAATCTATCTTTTAATCTTCTTTCTCCTTATTAAGCATGTGCACGGGCTCACTCCTTTATTTGGAATAAGAAGATACGTTGGTTGAAGAGGATTTGGATGATTAGCATAGAGAGCAAGTGAGAGCAAGCTTATGAATTTAGTCATGGAATTCTTCAGTTTCCTTTTTGGTCAAGTGAGTTGTAAAAATTAATGTTAGCAAAAGGATCCCGAGTCTCTTGCATGTCTCTTTTCTTCCGTGCATTATTTAATTATTCTAATATGACATGAGGCTTATATGAGATTTAGTGTTACTCTAAATACCACGTGCCGAACGTCCATGTCCAGATAAGGACTCGGTATCCGAAACATGGGCGTTACAGTTTGATATCCTAAGACAATCCAACATACGCATCTAGTATATAAGGCCAACTACTATATAAGATTCATTCCAAGGCTAAAGACATACCCAAGAAGCATCATCATTCATCAAAGACCAACCAACACTAAGGCATATGATTACGTGTCACTAAGAAAGTTAAGTATACAACAAGTAAGCATATAATGACATATAGTAAATGCATAAGTAGTTAACACATGTATTTGGACAGGTTCCAACAAGGAAATGTATAACATCCATCTTGCAGTCAATCAATTACCAAATTGTGACCTTGGATTTGTAAACCTCCATTCAATGGGATTCTTTTATTTCCTTTGTGCTTCTGTTACAATAGAGTATTACAACTCACTAGTGCCTATTGAGCCATAGTTGGATCACAAGAGTACCTTATCAGTCAAGTGCAACAATCTTTCATTCAGATCTCTTATGTTTAGTAACTTTGCTTATGTTCAAAGGTAATCTGCACTTCTTTAAATACTCGCTACGTTACTTCGCTCGTTCGCTACAAGTATTTCATATTGAAAGTTATATGTATCATAGTAGCTGATAGTTTTATTACGAGGACTGACAATGAGACTAAAAGGATTTAAATGCATGTGAGAGGTTCGACAGGATTTTAATGCATGTGCGAGGTTCGGTCCAACTAACGACAGGGATCGATCCACTTCTACAGAAAAATCATTACGAGCATTATAGTATGGTAACCTATGGCTGCTGGTATGGATACCCACAATAGCACATAGAATAAAGTGGGAACTTTCGCTAATGATTCCAAGCTTGCTCAAAGACTCCTAACTGAACCGCCAGCTTATATACAATTGATTGTTACTCCAACTGATTTCAATCAAGCCTTGAACATCATAAACTCATTAACATCATAGACAACAACTATGCCTTCTGTTTTATCTGTTAGATCACTTATTTGTATATGAGATGTTGAGGTTGATCATCTTCATCACTTTTGGCATCTCGGAATTCACCCAATGATAATAGGAGTTGTATAGCTTCTATTGTAGCTTTGAGGCAGCCAAAACAATCTATTCAGCCAAGCACTCCTACAATAACACTAAAGATATGGCTTCATCAAATATACACTCGGCCAATCCAAATTCCAACTCAACAACTTCTCAATAAAGGATGTAAGTGTCTTCTTTAAGAGATAAAGTGTAACATCATCATACAAAGAACTCTGCTCATACAATAAAATGTTCCGAATAATGCTTGAACAATGCAACCTCTGTTCTTCTAAGTAACACATTATAGTGTGAATATGAAACTCATGTTCTACACAATCATAAGAGAATGACACTGACAACTCTTGCACCAATCTAGAACCTACTTCATGTTCAGCACATAAGCTCCAATTCACCTTAATTAAGCGCTTAGATTAAACTCGATATAACATCAGTAATAAGCATATATTGAATCGTCACTAGAAATCTGCTCTAATTCAGTTCATGAATACTTATCTTATCTTTTCCGGAGCGTCCCTGTCAATTTTAGGGCCCTAATCCAAAAAAATAAAATAAAATAAAATGGAGGCCCTTCTCTATTTTTTTAACATTAATGAAAAAAGTTATGCCAAAACAACTAAAAACACTATAAAAAAAAAAAATCAAAACTCAATCAATTCTTTATTCATGGTCATGCTAGTTGCTAAACATAACACAAACAATTATTTTCGGCTATATCTTTCATGACTTTTACATGGACATTAAAACCTAGAAATTTTCAATATAGATACTACATGATCAATTATTTATCGGGCCCTTAAATTTAGAGAATTTTGGGAGCTCTGGGCGTGCCCTGGTTGGCCCCCCACAGGGACGCCTCTGTTCGGTGTGCAGATTTCAGTTCTTCAAAGCTTGAATCTGTAGAGTAGCTTGTTCACCATGCAAGATTCCCTTCTCTTACAGATTTCAGTTCTTCAAAGCTTGACCTGATTAGAATGACTTCCTTGGCTTCATAGCCTTCATTTAATGGTGGTCATAGCTCTTGAATGCATATTCCCTTCTCTTACACTTTGCCGTATTGTTACTTTAATGTGTAGATACTGACATTGTTAATTTGATTATGGAATCACGTTGTTGTTTATCCTTGCCTTACAAACCTTAACATATACGTACTTAAAGAAAAATAATAATTACTATATCTGTAAAGAAGATATTACATCGTGTATTTAGATGTAATTATTATTGTTATATTCCATACCAAATCAATTAATGCAAGATTAACATAAAATAATGCAACATTAATTCATTATGGAATCACGCATGTGAAGCCATATATTTAGATGTAATTATTATTGTTACATATTCCATACCAAATTAAATATCCCCCTGTTAATTATGAGCTTTGTTTCTAACAGAAAAAACAAGGTACTTATATTTAGAAAGAAGGATAAATTACTTTGCGGTGTTTGGAGTATAATTCCTTTTCGCACAGAGACAAAATTGAGAAATATCTTTTGTGGCAAATGTCCGGATTCAGTCATTTATTTAAAATTATTCCGTGCCTCCGTAGTACAACTACATTGTTTAGTCACTTTATAGTTCGTCAGAAGTTTATATTCAACTTTTGCAGGTACATTGCTGTTGTTTTCTTTATTTGTGCACCACTCGGCAATCAGGTTAGTTTATATAGTTACTGCCAAAAAAAGAAAAAAAAAACACACACACACACACATCACTGCATTATCAGATTTAACGATTTCAGAAATAGTCAGAAAGTAAACCAGATTTTTAAGTGGGTAATCAGGTTTCGTGATGATAACCAATTGTTTAATTGGAGAGTTTTGTGATGAATAGTAGCCGAGCCAACGTGGATTGACCGTCTACGTATCCAGAGGATTTTAAATCAAGTTATACATGTAGATGTAACGCCCCGTTCCCGGATACCGAGTCCTTATCCGGAATAGAACGTTTGGTGCGTATAATATTAAATAAATCTAACCTTATACGCAAGTCTCTACGTCGTCGTATCAAAATAAAGCAAATGGAAGTCCGTAAAATCATAAATGCTACTAAGAATAGATTACAATCATTCTAAAGATAAAAAGATGTAACTTACAACAACGGATCCTTACAAAAATATGAATTTCCAAAATTACAACACTTGTCTTACACGGAGCCTAAAAGAAAGTACAACCAGTTTGAAAGTAAATACAACTTATTCTAGTACAATATATAATGGAAAATGAAAGAAAACGTCAAAAGGACTTCATCATCAAGCATCATCAAAAGTCGTCCTCTACTTTTGGTCAACATGTTCGTCTTCTACCCCCACAATGCATACAAACACAAACATGCAAAGGAGGTAAGTACAAACTACTTAGTAAAGCGGGAGAAGTTAATGAACAATTAAGTTCTACAACGAAAAGGTTCATTATTTATCATTAGGTGATCTTTATGAGACAGACTCAATTCTATGGTCCACTTCATGTTCATCAACATGTCGTGCCTAATTGATGCGAATCAACTTTATGACATTTTCTATCCATTTACCCCCGAAATTGGACTTAAACAAGATTAATTCATGATAAACTATACGTAAAAGTGCTTAATTTGATTGTTAGTTACATATGAGCTTTTATCATGACTATTTCGTATTTTTATCTTATTTCTATACCGAATTGTATTACTACACGTTTTATGATTCTTTGTAGGAATAACTGGTGGACTAATTTGAGACGAAGTGGATTTGGGCTGAGACATGTAGAAAGACCAAGATCGAACCGGAGGAGAACCAAGTCGAGCTGTTGGACAAGCCCAAGAATCAGTCCAGGATGCCCCAGACATGTCCACGATCAGCCCTGGACAAGCCTAGGAAGAGCCTAGGACGCTGAACCGAGCATGATTCTCGGTAAAGCGACCTAGGTGCCCAAGGAATGCTCAGGATCAGTCAGGACACGTTCTAGACAAGCCCACAGGACAACCAGCACGCTGAACCGAAGAATATGCTCGATAAAGCGACCCATGTGTCTTGGACATGCCCAGGACAAGCCCAAGACGTGTCTGAACATGTCCAGGATCAGCCCGGACACTGAACTGATGAGAGATAAATTTATGATCATTATTACGACATTTTACCCCAATATTGATACCATTTTGAGCATTATTGTATCAAATCAAGTCAAAATTACTAAGTTTTATTCAAATGTATAATTAGTAGTTATTATATAAATTATCGTATTTTTATAAGTTTTTATAAGTTTTTGCACCGGTTTTAGTGACCGGAGTGTCGTGTCTGTTTTACGCGGGTATTTTCTGTTTGTTTCTTTGCAGAATCCTAAGATGAACTGAAATCCCGAGTATAGACACTTTTTGAAGTCAATTCGAGTCATTGGAAGGAAATTATAAAGCGTCACTAAGTCAAATGATCAAAGGGTTAATCGTTTCTTAAGAATGAAAATCCCGAGTATCGATGGAAATGACCCTTCAAACGGCATTTTCTGAAGAAGTGGCCTTAATGAAAGTTATAGATCTTCAAGTAAACGTTCCGATGCACTTTGAATCACGTCAATTGGACTTCTAGAACTCAAGATATGAAACGTCACTAGATCAAGTGGTCAATCCCGAAAACGACACGTATTGGGAATGGCTCGTCAAAACGACGTTTTCAGAGAAAGTGTTCTTCACGGAAGTTGAAGATATTTGTATAAGATTTCCAATGCAAATTGAATTATGAAGAATGGCGGTCTACAACTCAAATGGTGATCAAGTGGTCATTTGATTTCAATTAATAAAAATCCCGAAATATCTTTGGAGGAACACGAGGTAATCAAGAAGGTGTTTTATGAAGAAGAGTCCTTCATGAAAGTTGTAGAGTTTCTCGAGATCTTAATTTTGGCATTTCGTTTGCAATGTTTGGAGTTCGGGAGATTAAGTTATGATTTTTAGAAGTTAATTATGTAATTATATATAATTTATATCACCGGTAACATGCAGAACATGGAGTAATCATTAGTAATGATGGATACCGGATCGATCCGGCACCCATTCCGGACCGATCCGGGAAGGGGAAATTGCCTATATATATGGATCCATCAGCTTTGCAATCGGGTGTACCTAAAATATATATATATATATATATATATAATATATATATATACCATATACTATATATATATCTCTTTCTCCCTTTTTATTTTGTAGTTTGTAAATCGGCCTTATGCCGAAATAAATTCAGTAGTAGTAGTACGGTAGTAATGCTCGGGAAATTCCCGGAAGATCGGTGTTGCTGAAGTCGTTGTAATGCCCGGAAAAAAGACGATTTCTGAGTCAGCGGTTGTAATCGGGTAATTTTCTATAGTATTTATGTTTATGTTTTTCTTTGTTATTTTCATCTTTTTATCTTTTATAATGTTATTAGGCTAGATCTAATAACTAGCCAAAGTTATGTAATCGTTTTAATTCGATCTTTTCGTTAAAGAAATGTTGTTAAGTTAAAATGATTAAAATTGAGTTAATTGAATCTTTTTCTATTTTGATCGTATTCGTATTGACGTATTTAATCGATCCGAGGAATTCATAATCTAATTATGAATTGACGCCTCGTAGTTAGGTTATGAACTCGTTAATAGAAAAACCGGAGGGTAAAATTGGCCGTGTGAACAACGTGATAACGGAATCCGATTTCTTACCCGGGGGTAGATTTGTTTTGGGAGAAATGAATCTTATTATAATTTGTACTCGAGATCGTAATAATGTTAAATCATCAGTTTAATTGAAACTTAAACCGGAAAGTTGAATCGTCCGGCTTTGACAACCGGAGCCTTTTAAATAAAATTGACCGTTTGACGAACGGAATGACTCCTTTTTATCTAAAGGTAGATTTGTACTCGGGACCTGTTCAGAAAAACCGTAACAGTTGTGGACCTTGGACTGATGACAATGGACATATGACAATTTCATACGCTCGTGTGAGGAGGAGTTGTCTAGTTTAGGAGTACACCGTTTCATTTACTCAATTGGACCTAAAATAAAAGGAAGATCGAACACATTTCGTTAATTGAAAAATCGAGTAAATTGATTACATATACTTTGGCAAGTTCGGTTTATATATTATATTTTGGTACCTATATATATATATATATATATATATATATATATATATATATATATATTACAATTTATGTACATCTATATATATTTATATATCTATATATATTATATTAGTATAGTTTAATTTTATTTATTTTATGTTAACATCTAATCGAACTAACTATCTAACCCGAGGAAAATGTTATAAACCTACGACTTAGATCGAGTTAATAATAGCTTCTTGGTGTTTAACCCATTTAAATGAATTACCATGTTCCCTGTGGATACGACACTCGACTCACCGGACTAGCACTACAATTTAACCCGGTACACTGCCGGTTAGGATCTGTATAGCCTAGGTAATGTCCGTCAGCTTTCTGGTGCCGTTTCCAAGGTTAGGTTTAGGTCTGTCAGTATTTTGGCGCCGTTGCCGGGGAAAACGTCGCTAATTTCTTTCTTTGTGTATAGGGTTACTACTTGTATTAGCTCAAAATTCTCGAGGATAAGTCAACACTCTTCTTATCACATTTCTTTTTTTTATTTTCCGTTGGTATCTACCTTCTTTTAGTTACCAATTTTCTTCTTCTACCAATTTCGAGTTATTTTCTATTTTCGATAGTAGAAAGTAAACGCGGTTCGTTTATTTTTGTTGGTACCTACCTATTGGTAAGATACCAATTAAAAAAAAAAAAAAAAAACTACTCGGTAAATATCGAGTGGATTCGGTAATTACCGAGGAGAAAAAAAAATGTGGTTTTTTTATCGATTTTGTGTTATTTTCTATTCGATATTTTCTATTCCACAAGAATTGTCAAATCGAGTTACGAAAATGGCCGAAACCGTTGGTGAAACACCTGAACATGGGATTGCTCATGCTCAAGGGTATGGCCAAAACCTTAATTAGAATTTACCTCAACCTAATAACCAGAATCAGAATAATAGAAATAATCAGAATCGGAATAAGCATAATCGTAATAATCGAAACCAGCCTAACCCGAGACCTATATGTGATCAGACCGTAAGAAGGTACCAGATTAATAATCCAATTCGTTTACCCAATAAAGGAGCAAATAATTTCGAAATAAAATCTCATCTTTTTGGTTTAATTGACACAAGAGCCCAATTTCTAGGAGAAGATGATGAGGATCCACATCATCACCTCTATCTTTTCGAAGAATTGTGTAATACAGCCAAAAGTCATGGTGCTCATCGGGAATTAACGAGGATGTCTATGTTTCCTTTTTCTTTAAAAGGAAAAGCACGAGATTGGTTTTTGTCACTTCCACATCATTCATTGACTAGTTGGGAGGAGATTCAATCCGAGTTCTTAAAGCAATATTTTACTCCTGGTAGAAAATTGGAATTAATAGTCGAAATTGCCAACTTTAAACAAGGATCTGAAGAAATGCTTGGGAATGCTTGGGAAAGATTTAAAAAATTATTAAGAGCTTGTCCCGATCATGGTTATTCCTTAGATATGCAAATCCAACTTTTCTGTTGTAAATTAAGGAAAGACTCACGTGCAGATGTAGATCATGCATGTGGTGGTTCGTTAATGATGAGTGAAGCCCAAGTAGTTTACGATGCTATACAAAAGATTTCCAAAAATAACAGAATGTGGGAAACCGGCTCTAGCACAAGAAAAGTAGCTTTTGCAGGAGAATGTACACCGAATACGGAAGTTCTAGCACACTTGGAGAATTTGAGTAGGAAATTTGACGGCTTATTAGCCAGTAAAACTATAAACTCATAAAATATCATACCGAATGACTACTCAAATCATGATAATGTGTCATTAGGGATGGAAGAACCAGAAGGCTATTCAAGGGACAAGGTGAGTTTTTTAAAACAGCATAGGAATTTGAACGACGCGTATTCAAACTCGTTTAATGCTTTTAGAAGAGATCACCCTACTTTTCGTTGGTCTGAAACCCCTAGTAAGCCAGGACAACCGCTGTATCCAGTTCAATATAAGAATCCATATCAAGGTTATCAAGGAGATACCATGAATCAAAATCTACAATCATTACCTAAACCATATCCACAACATACCACTCAAAGCATACCAGTAACTCAGAGTTCAACTCAACCTGAAGGAGTTGATAAATGGGATAAATTAATGGAAAATCTGATGGGTGTGATATCTACTCAAGCTCAGAATATAGAAACCATGATGACTTCTATAGGTACAGTCACTAAGGATATGAGTACGTTGAAAACATCTATGAGTGGACATGATACCAGAATAAGAATTATAGAAGCTTCATTGAGGAATCTGGAATATCACTTGAGTAGAGAAGTAGAACGTAAAAACAGTAACCCCTCAGAAGGATTGCCAAGTAATATCGAAAGAAATCTAAGTGGGGTAAATGCTGTTATTACCAGAAGTGGAAGGATCTGTGGAAGTAATGGATTAGAAAAATTCGGGAATAATGAAGTAGATGATGATTTAGATGGTAAATATAAGAAGAGTATGGAATCTAAAGGGCCATTTCAAACCGAACCTTATCCGGCTCAACCTAAATTCACATCGGTTCAACCTGGAAGGGCATCACCACATCCACTGCATATTTTGAAGAAAAAGGTACTGAATGATGACACACTATGTCTTCAAAAGGCACAATCATTCAAGGAAGCTTTACCATCTTCATCTAACGACAAGGGTAAGGGAGGTATTCATTCTAACCCTATTGATCTTGAATTACTCCCCCATTCCCCGAGAAATGAAATGAAAAAGATGAAGTTGGATAATAAGTATGCATATTTTCTTGACACTTTTCGCACTTAACTATTAATACCCCTTTCATCGATGTTTGTAAGGGAGAGCTTAGTTTGGGAGTGAATGATGAGCGCGTTATCTTCAACATTTACAATTCATTGAAATATCCATACATTACACTAGAATCTAGTTCTTGTGTAGACACTTTGTGTTCTCTTGTGGTGGATCGTACTAACACGCAGTAACTGAAGAAGATGACTCCAGTAATAATGTGAAAGCTCGTAAACTCAAAGCTCAAAAATCAAAGGAAAAGGTCAAGAACCGTTGGATTCGACGGCATTCGTCTAACATATGTTGGAAAGCAATATTGATAAAAAAGACGGATGCAGTGCGTGAGGATGACCCACCACCAGTGCCTTAAAAACTGAAGCACGGTAAAGTCTGGCTATAGACTATAAATGTAGTCAATGACGGGTACTATCCTTCCTTTTTACTCCTTAAGCATTTATTTTTAGTGGATTATGTGCTTAATTGTTACGTGCTTTTGTGAGTAATTGTTAGAAGTATCCCGTTTTGTTTAGTATATTATATTAGTTAATCATTATCATTTTGGTCGAGCAAACGACGTTAACCAAAAGCGCTACCGGGAGGCAGCCCGCAAAAATGTTAAATATAATAATTACTTATACTTTGGATGGTACTTTGCGAATACTTCGGATTGATTTTCATTTTGTTTCACCAAGTCTTAGGATGAATGTTTGAATGTCATTATAACGGGAATGATTAGGTGGTTATCCGAAAATCCTGATGGATAACAAAGATAAAATTCAAATGCATCATTTCTTAGACTTAGGTTGTTAGAACAATTTGAAATAACCCTTGAGGATCTGGGTATAAAAGACTCAGAGTTAATACTTGTCACATATTTCATATCATGATCTAGTCTGTTTTAAATTTCAAAAATAATGTGTGACATGTATTAATTCAACTACTGTGGAATATTGTGTGTTTTAAATCAATAAAAGTTTATGTGGTGTGTTTATTTACCCTTTTGCATTACACTGTCACACTCCACATACTTTTATTTTATTTGCACACACAACGGTCATAACTTTGACCCACCCACCCACCCTTTCATATCATCCCGGTATTTGTTTTGACTTGTTTTAGTGCACCATTGCTTTCCCAACAACTTATTTACACTCACTTTACATTGAGGACAATGTAAGTTCGTAAGTGGGGAGTGGAGTCGTTGGTCTAGCAATGGAATTAATGCTTATTTTGTATCAATAAATCTCTTAGTTTTCGATCTTTTTCAAGCATTATTTAGTTGATTAAAATAAACTGTATAAGGTATATATTTCATGGATTTGAAGATATAAGATCAATTTGGATGTGTATAACCAATGTGAACCGTAAGTGCATTGTAATTCCAAATATAGTTGTGTAACATGAATTCCTTCACGTAAGCCTTTGATATTGAAACGAAAATTTTAAACTGTATCCATTCAGTATCCTAGTGGTTATTCTATAGATAATTGCAGTAACTTAGTACCTAACTTTTGAATGTGTACTGTGAATATCTGAAGGTTTGAATGTGATAGAAAGGATATAAGTTAAGTTTATGAAAAGAAAAAAAAGAAAAAAAAAATAAATAAAGATGAACTATCTATATGTTGGTTGTAGCTACCAATGATTTGAGTGCAGTAGGGCGTTATCACGAAACGTCCTATATCACTATGAGGTTTAAAAGCTCCCGACTGCCTGATGATAGTAGTCCAGCTAGGGTGTTATCACGAAACGTCCTATTGCTGGGAATGAGGGCATATGCTACACATATGGAAAAAAAAAAGAGAAAAAGAAAAAGAGTTAGATGGGTATTAATGTATTTGATCTCACCTCATGACGCTTGCAAGATAGTCGATTTTGGCAATGAGTTCGGATATGTTAGTATTCTATGAAAAAAATTGAATGTGGTTAAAAATTTAGTTATCTTCTGACTATCCCCAGTATAAACTGAATGATATGCTTTAGGGATTATCCTAATAAGTACACAGGAGAACTTTGTGTGGAACTGCTCTGCTTATACCTAGGAAAGTCATTAGGGCTGTCTAAATGGATATTTGTGCGTTTGCTTGAATTATTCAAGAGAGGATAGTGGAAATTGAAAAGGCTTGTCACACACACACTCTGTTATACATTTATATTGAGGTTAAAGCCTGGTTATAATTCTAAAGGTTGTATTATCTGGTTGTTCCTTATACCTTCTATCTTCATGAATTTATCTCTCATTCATTTTGTTTTATCGTTTGTTTTGCTCGAGGACGACCAAAAGCTAAGTAGGGGGTTGTGATGAGAGATAAATTTATGATCATTATTACGACATTTTACCCCAATATTGATACCATTTTGAGCATTATTGTATCAAATCAAGTCAAATTACTAAGTTTTATTCAAATGTATAATTAGTAGTTATTATAGAAATTATCGTATTTTTATAAGTTTTTATAAGTTTTTGCACCGGTTTTAGTGACCGGAGTGTCGTGTCTGTTTTACGCGGGTATTTTCTGTTTGTTTCTTTGCAGAATCCTAAGATGAACTGAAATCCCGAGTATAGACACTTTTTGAAGTCAATTCGAGTCATTGGAAGGAAATTATAAAGCGTCACTAAGTCAAATGATCAAAGGGTTAATCGTTTCTTAAGAATGAAAATCCCGAGTATCGATGGAAATGACCCTTCAAACGGCATTTTCTGAAGAAGTGGCCTTAATGAAAGTTATAGATCTTCAAGTAAACGTTCCGATGCACTTTGAATCACGTCAATTGGACTTCTAGAACTCAAGATATGAAACGTCACTAGATCAAGTGGTCAATCCCGAAAACAATACGTATTGGGAATGGCTCGTCAAAACGACGTTTTCAGAGAAAGTGTTCTTCACGGAAGTTGAATATCTTTGTATAAGATTTCCAATGCAAATTGAATTATGAAGAATGGCGGTCTACAACTCAAATGGTGATCAAGTGGTCATTTGATTTCAATTAATAAAAATCCCGAAATATCTTTGGAGGAACACGAGGTAATCAAGAAGGTGTTTTATGAAGAAGAGTCCTACATGAAAGTTGTAGAGTTTCTCGAGATCTTAATTTTGGCATTTCGTTTGCAATGTTTGGAGTTCGGGAGATTAAGTTATGATTTTTAGAAGTTAATTATGTAATTATATATAATTTATATCACCGGTAACATGCAGAATATGGAGTAATCATTTGTAATGATGGATACCGGATCGATCCGGCACCCATTCCGGACCGATCCGGGAAGGGGAAATTGCCTATATATATGGATCCATCAGCTTTGCAATCGGGTGTACATAAAATATATATATATACCGTATACTATATATATATCTCTTTCTCCCTTTTTATTTTGTAGTTTGTAAATCGGCCTTATGCCGAAATAAATTCAGTAGTAGTACGGTAGTAATGCTCGGGAAATTCCCGGAAGATCGGTGTTGCTGAAGTCGTTGTAATGCCCGGAAAAAAGACGATTTCTGAGTCAGCGGTTGTAATCGGGTAATTTTCTATAGTATTTATGTTTATGTTTTTCTTTGTTATTTTCATCTTTTTATCTTTTATAATGTTATTAGGCTAGATCTAATAACTAGCCAAAGTTATGTAATCGTTTTAATTCGATCTTTTCGTTAAAGAAATGTTGTTAAGTTAAAATGATTAAAATTGAGTTAATTGAATCTTTTTCTATTTTGATCGTATTCGTATTGACGTATTTAATCGATCTGAGGAATTCATAATCTAATTATGAATTGACGCCTCGTAGTTAGGTTATGAACTCGTTAATAGAAAAACCGGAGGGTAAAATTGGCCGTGTGAACAACGTGATAACGGAATCCGATTTCCTACCCGGGGGTAGATTTGTTTTGGGAGAAATGAATCTTATTATAATTTGTACTCGAGATCGTAATAATGTTAAATCATCAGTTTAATTGAAACTTAAACCGGAAAGTTGAATCGTCCGGCTTTGACAACCGGAGCCTTTTAAATAAAATTGACCGTTTGACGAACGGAATGACTCCTTTTTATCTAAAGGTAGATTTGTACTCGGGACCTGTTCAGAAAAACCGTAACAGTTGTGGACCTTGGACTGATGACAATGGACATATGACAATTTCATACGCTCGTGTGAGGAGGAGTTGT
Source organism: Gentiana dahurica var. dahurica (assembly GCA_024500145.1). Classification (NCBI taxonomy): domain Eukaryota; kingdom Viridiplantae; phylum Streptophyta; class Magnoliopsida; order Gentianales; family Gentianaceae; genus Gentiana; species Gentiana dahurica. The sequence continues at coordinate 83,225,545 of CM044903.1, read as the reverse complement.
CTAGTTTAGGAGTACACCGTTTCATTTACTCAATTAGACCTAAAAAGGAAGATCGAACACATTTCGTTAATTGAAAAGATCGAGTAAATTGATTACATATACCTTGGCTAGTTTGGTTTATATATTATATTTTGGTACCTATATATTTATATATATATATATATATTACAATCTATGCACATATATATATATTTATATATTTATATATATTATATTAGTATAGTTTAATTTTATTTACTGTTTACTCTAACATCTAACTGATCTAACTATCTAACCCGAGGAAAATGTTATAAACCTGCGACTTAGATCGAGTTAATAATAGCTTCTTGGTGTTTAACCCCACTTAAAAGAATTACCATGTTTTCCCTGTGGATACGATACTCTGACTCACCAGACTAGCACTACAATTTGACCCGGTACACTGCCGGTTAGGATCTGTATAGCCTAGGTAATGTCCGTCAGCTTTCTGGCGCCGTTTCCAAGGTTAGGTTTAGGTCTGTCATGAACCGAGGGACATTGTCGGTTAAGCGAGCCGACTTAACCCTAAAACTTCCAAATTTACCCTTTTAAGCCCTAGGTCGGTTTGTTTACTATAAATAAGATGTAATACATCAGTTTATGTACGATTTTTAGAGCAGAAAATTTACCTAAGTATTTTCAATACAAGTTCTTGTTTTCTTCATTGTTTGAGAGTAGTTTGGCTTATGCGTGTTCGTTTGATTGGTGATTTATTGCGGAGGAAGTAGCTAGAAGATTTGTCTCGTGCTTTTAGGTAATCATGTTGACCTTTTCTTCTATGTTTTATGAACTCGTGATGATTATCATTGTTACAAGCATGTTAGGTTAAATTATTTGTAGATCGAATTGAACGATGTTAATTTGCACCTAATCGTGATTTATATTGATTCATACACGAGAAACGCCCGGTCTCAGGGAAAAGACTTTGTTTTGGAAGAGTACCCAACGGTTTATATTGGAGAAAAGCCTTAACGATTTAGTTTCCCCGATACAAATTGTTTTGATTATTTCTAATGTTTCATTTTAATTTACATGTTTAGAACTTGATCAACTCTTTGCATGTTTTCGTAAATTATTCTTGAAGGAACTAAGGTTGAAAAGAGTAATTGGACAAGAAGAAATTAGATCGTTATTAGTTAACTAGCCCGTTCACGGTAGTTACGTAGCGAGGTTTACGATAATTATTATCGGTATTTCCTAGTTCTCAATTCGTGTTTAATTAATATTGTTCTAGCCCGCGCACGGTAGACGTTTAGCTATTCATAGGGTTCTAGAGTCCGCGCACGATCTATGAGCCACTTTAGGGAAATACACCATTAATTGATTCGATTCTAGGAACTTTAATGACAAAAGTGTATAAATCAATATAGGAAACGATTAGGGAATAATTAACTAGTTCGGTTCGATCTACTTTCTTAACGTGGTTAAAACTCGTCTTGATTTGATAAACCGTTCTTTTTACCTAATTTTCCGCGTTTATTTTGGTCAAAGACCACAAACCACCCTTAATCTTGAATTTTATAACTAAGTTTGCATAATTATCGAACAAGTCCCTGTGGGATCGACCTTGCTCACAAATTGAGCTATACTACAGTTGACCTAGTCTGCTTGCTAGTGTAGTTGTGATTTTCGCGAACATTAATTGTTTCTAACTTAGTTTATCTCTGTTACATCCGCATTCAAAGGCACTACGCATAGTGTATGTCCGCCATGAGATATAAATTTGCAACCTATTAGTGGATCACACCAATAGCCACGGGATTAGACCCGATAGTGTACACGTTCGGCGAAGTCCCTCCATACTTGGGGTCTTAGTAACCTACAGAGTTATTCACTTTATCTAAACGCCCACGCATTGCGATATGAACTGGTGCTTATCCAAGAATGACATGACGTTTAATCTTTTAACTACACAAACACGTTTATTATTAATTGTTAACTAGCCACCTAAGTATTTTCAAATAAGGCTCCTTCACAACTACTACTACTCTCTCCTAGACCACTAGACACGGACAAGGCCTAACAATTACAAGACATTGATGAATACTAGTTCATCAAAGCACAAGCCTATCATGCTCTTCCGACGGTCCCGAACTTCAATTCTTAGTAAGAATCCATTCGGTGCCGGAACTAAACACATCAGAAACTCAATCAAGGCTTGTTAATGTTCTTATAACGCTATCAAATCAAACAGTAACACCAAAACTGGACACAAGGCTTAAAACACGTTATTTCACATAAACAGGCTCAATGCGTGCGCATCATGCTCAATGTGCGCGCACAAACGCCTCTGAACCATGCAGGATGGTACTGGTCAGTCAATGAATGCGCATAGCTATGCAATGCGCACGCACAACCAACGCTGAATCTATTTTCCCACCTGCTTAACCCGCAATGCGCGTACATTACCCCCTATGCGTGCGCATTGTACCTGATTTAACCCTAAACGCGGTTTTTTACACTTAATCGATTTCTATCCCAAACCAAACACATTTATCATCAAAATACTCAACAAAAAAAACAGTAAAACTCAACTCAAACATACCAAAGCATATCACACCTCATTACCTACAACTTAGCATGAATTCTAGTACCAAACGATGCCCTATCATTATAAAACTATAATTACTCATTAGGAAGAGCCTCTTACCTTAAACGCTGCAAACTGATCCAAAACCTTCATGAAAGTCTGCAGATTTCTTCCACAAACCTTAGCCAAATCCTATATTGATCAACAACTAAACGACAATTAATTGTGACCATGGTTTCTAGACATTAGAACTACGAATTAAAGGATCAAACTTGACGATTACCAAAACTAGGGCTAAACTGAAAACTTGCTGTTTAGAAAACAAAGAGTATGGAAACGATCGTCTTCCCTCAGTGATCGATTTCTTCTACTGCTTTCTGCACAAAATCATGATGGATTAGTCGCACGATTGAAGATTCGCTTCCTTTGCCTCTGACTCTCTGCGTCTCTTTTTGTTTTCTCTGCGTAGCCGTCGACATCTTTTTTCCTCAGAAACTGACGTGATGAATTATTAGATTAGGGTTATTTTCCTTAAATACTTAATTAATCCCTTTTAGTAATTAAATCCTTTTTAATTAATAATTTTCCTTTTAATTAAATCCCTGTTAATTAAATAAATAGGTTAAATAATAATTAGGTCATAGTACACATCTCCAATTACCATTTTACCATTTTCTGAAAATTCGGGATGTTATATCCCTTCCTTCTTAAAATGAGTTTCGTTCTCGAAACTGACCATCACTAGGGAGGTACTTGAACTCTAGACTTGCAAAGTGTCTCGTCTTATAACTCTCATGATATCTCTACCGGTGTGAGACTGCTTCACTGAACCAAGACTAGTTGCACGTCTTCTTTCTTAACTTTCTTCATCTACCGTTCTAAGTGCACTTGATTCTTCCGCGTAAATCAAGATCTCTTCAACCACTTCAAGGTCCATGCTTGCTTCTACATCCATGTCGGTTAAGCATTCACTTATCCTTGACACATGAAAGGACGTCATGCACTCCAAACGGATAAGCTAAATGTCTGAACTTAGCTAGGATCACGTAAGGGCCTTTATAAATGGGGCTTAGATGCATGTCTGCCCAAGTCGTTTTACTCCTTTAACTGGGAGCATTTTTAGATACACTTTATCTCCGACTTCAAACTCTAACAGTCTTCTTCTTACATATGCCTAGCCTTTCTACCTGTCTTGAGCCATCTCGAGGTTGCGACGGTCCACTTCAATCTTCTTGTTGGCCTGCTGATTCAACTCTGGTCTCGTATTTTGTCATTGCTCCACTTTATCCTAGAAAACTGGCGTGGTAACTAGTGTTGTAGGCATCTCTGTTATCTCTATGAAAGATCATCAACGGCACTGTCCCAGCTCTCTGTACTTCTTGGTTGCTCCAGGATGACTGCAACTGCTATCTTGTGGCTCCATTCATCACTTTCTTCCTTAGATCTTCCACATTCGGAACCCAGAGCCGATTCTGATGCTAAAGGTTGCCATCTTCATCTAACTTGTGACCATTGGGTGGTTTTGTTCTGGTCACCCATTTGTTACCGGAAACAGCTGGATTTTCATCAACTGCCTCGACTCTTGCAATCAACAGTACAACACATTTTACTTGCACCTGCTGACCTATATCCTGAAGGCTTGAGCTTCTCAACTGACCCAAAACTTCTGGCATACTTAGCTTTGTTTGATCACAACCTCCAACACTGCAACACAAGCTTGCTGAAGAACTACAAGGATTCCGAGTATAGGGTTTTTGAAACTTCTCGGGTAGAAGAGACAAGGACTTGCCAAACTTTCTCTCTGACAGTCTGATCCAATTCTTATGCCAATTAGGGTTAGCTTGGAAAACAAATAAAGTTGAAAAGTGACAAGTTGAGTTCCAAGATGGTATGTCAACTTGGTAAGCCGATGAAGAGGCAATAAGTTCTTTTCACAAGGGAGGTTGGATGGGTTACAAACAAACAAGATGATTCCGTGTTGAGGAAAGTTGAAGTTGGTTCCAAACTGAAGAATGAGGCATTGTGTCATAATACACAAGATAGCCACCAAAAGGAAAAACTAAAGAACATTAGGCAGGTGACCTTGATGTTAACCATTTGGTTAACAAAATGGTTGTTGGCGAACTAGGAGAATCCTCAGTTCGCAGGAATGTCGTAGATGAATCATCATACAACAGAGAAGCGAAGCAAAGGTGCAAAGTCGAGAACCAGAAAGACTAATCAATTTAGAATCAAAAAGAGAGCAAGGATCTGAACATGGATGAGCGGTGGAGAAGAAACGAGTAGGTCTCAGAATGAAATAAACACTTGTCAAAAAGTGTCCAAGTTTGCATTAGTCAAAGAGAGGTTATTTCAAGATTTAAAGGGGATGGGAATTTCCTCAAGGTAGTGTAAAGGAACATCAACAATTTTTAAAAGAAGGGTATGTGATAACCAATCTTTTAAGTGAAGGAGAAAAAGACACTTAAGAAATGTCGGAATAAGTTTGATTGCGTAGAATTAATTCAAACTTCCAAAGGATGCGAAAAAGATCATTGACGGTCCAATTCAAGGGTTCGAGGCTGCACTTCTCGAGAGGAATAGTACAGTGTTAAAGAATAAGTGCTCAAGGTTATTTATTGTGGGGGAATGAAAAGGTTAAAACAGAATAGACATTTCAACCAGTGTAAAAAAATTGTAGTAGAAACGCCAAAACAGAAGATGGAATGTCAAAAGGTGTGTCTGATGGTTCATGGCTCTAAATGGCCTGAAAGAGACTTAAAGCTGAAAAGGCACAAGGTGCATTAAAATGGATTGAAATTTAGTAGAAGTTTTGGAGTTCAAATGTTGACCGGCTAGAACGCCCGAAAGGCATCTTGGTAAACGACTAAAATCTGCCTGAAACTGGTTTAGTATAGATTGCTAGAATGTTAAGGATAAGTGATTGGAAACGGATGTCGTGATAGGTTTTAAAGATTTGACTGGGAAAATGTGAGATGCATGCTTTGAAATGACATGCATTATTAGAAGAAAAGTTTACAATATCAACACTACCCTTATGAGGGAAGCTGAGAATAAACACAAGTAAGGAGAATGTTTTGTCATTAAGAGGGTTCAGTCAAACGTGAACTTGGAAAGAAGAATGGGAGTGCAACAATGCAGAGTTAGAGAGAACTTGTTTCTTGACTTGAAAAGTAAGAAGGTGTGTACTTGTTCAGAGGAAAAGGCTTATGGAGATATGTTTCTAAAGTCATTCATGACAACAAGTGGAGAGGATTTGTTGAGATTAAAGATCTCAAGTGAGGGATTACGGGGGAAATAAATTACCAGAAAGGCAGACTTGAAGAAGGGCATGAAAAGGGTCTGAACATCAAACATGGCATGTTGGAGGATAGCATATTGGTTCTTGTTTATCACTGCAAAAAGAAACAACAATGTTAACTTTACAAACATCCTAAAAAGAGACCTACCCTGGGGAAAGATCACTTCGGAAAACCATCTAAGACATAACAATCATAACTTACTACTCTCTTAACCCAAACCCTAAGTCAAAGAGGTGAGGATTCCTTTTAGGTTGTGTTGTAAGATATTTACTCCCGACCCGTCATTATCGACTTGTGTAGCCCAAACGAAAGGGAGTTTGAGTATGATCAAAAGAGAAGAGTGTTAGGTACTGGAGTTTCCCAGGTGACAACAAAATATTAGAACTTTTAGATAGAGGAAGTCGGTCAAAAACAATTATCTTTGCCGAATACACAAGCTGTCACAATTTTCAGATTACTAAACACTGATTTGAATTGCAGATTGCGATCAAACGAAAAGGAATTTGAACTTAATTCCAAAAGAAAAGTTGTAGATAAAAATGTTGTATGCAACATATCAAAAATTCAGGTCATTCGAAGGTTTTTAACATGTTCATCACATAAAAGATGTGAAGATGTTGCTGCAGATTTTCTGGATAGAGTGTCCGGCACTAACATGAATTTTTCCGAACAATCCATAACGATTTTTGAGTTGATGTAAAAAGAGAAATTGTAGACAAAACAGTTATTGTACCAAAGGTAATGCTTCTCTTAGCAGTAGAAGACTGAGAGCTGCTAGATGCTCCTTGGAGGCACTCTTGGCTGACTTCCTCGAGAATCTTTTTTGTTGTTGGTGTAAAAAACTCACCCCGTGGGTCATTTTCTTTATTTGAATCAGGCAACATGCAAGAGCGCAACTTCATCAGAAAGAACAGGCGTGCTTGAATGAAGCATTGGAGATGCAGGTTTTTCTGGTGTTTGTTCCGTAGTAAACGCTTTCATTTCATCCATTGTGTATGTCTTTAATGTCACATACCTTCGAAGCACTGCATCATCCACTGGCTTATCATAGTACTTGACAAAACACACTACTTCGGTGTTATCCATTGCAATAGAAATGTCATTCAGAACAGAGTTACCCTGTAAGCAAGATGGTTATCTACAACGTTGATGTTGCTTAAAGAAAGTAAACATGATTATTCAGAAATATATACAATCATCATTGAGCATAATAACAAGTTCAAGCACTTTTTGACTGTTTTGCAGATTTCTCCTCGAATATGAGCGATCATAAGTTTACTTTATTTTAAAATGGTGCAGCAGGTAATTGCCAAGTGCTTATCTTTTGAAGATGTGGAGGTGATAAAATAGATGTTTACTAATTGATGGATACTGGGCATGATGCCAAAGTAACGTATAAGGATTTGAGGGCTGGGTTTGCAGAAAGTTGGTTCTCAGTTGGGTGAGCCAGAGATAATGCTGTTAGTGAAAGTGGTAATTAACAGTTCTATTTATAATTAATTGCACTTCAATCATAGTTGTTAAAACGTCACGCAGGCGACACCTAGGCGCTAGGCGAACATGATTTGGAACTACTTGTTCTGATGAATTAAATGTAACTTTCCACCTCTTTTTGGGGTTGGCTAATTTCTAGTAGAATTTTATGATTTGGCGAATTATATTGGCAGATGTTGCACGACACATTTGTCACACCTGTATAACATCATTCGTGCATCTTTCTTGGTAAAATAGCTTACCGAACATAACATGTTAACATAGCAAGCAAAATGTGCTGTAAAATGCATATAAAAAATAGGCTTGGCAATAGGAATCTGAAATTCCAGTTTCTTGGCTTAAACAGTGAGATTGCAGGCATTGAAAACTTCACATTGGTTAATCAAGATCATTTTGGTGAAAGAATTAAGAGAAAAACAAATAAAGAGAGCAGCATAACTAAATTTTCATTCAATTGGCTTCTCTGTACATCACGTGTAATGTATATATATATTACATTGTTGAGATTATATCTTCTAAACTAAATATCAAATCCTAACTGATATTTCAAAATACAAATACAATTCACACTAATTCTCCTTTATCTATTCGTTGGGTTGGTTCCGATAGTAAAGGAACAGAAGAGGAGTTTGTTATTCTAACATCCCCCGGCGAGCTGACGGACAGTTGTCGGACCAGAAGCTTGGAACAAAGTAGCTGAAAACGAGCTTTGGACAGGCCCTTGGTAAAAATGTCTGCTATTTGGTGATGAGTGGATATATGTTTGAGTACGACATCCTTATTACACACTTTTTCACGAATGAAATGATAGTCTACCTCGATATGTTTTGTACGAGCATGAAACACCGGTTTGCGGCTAGAGAAAGTGCACCTAAGTTGTCACACCAAATAACAGGAGGTTGGTGTAAAGGAACCGCCAAATCCTTGAGAAGCATGCGTATCCAATAGAGTTCAGCGGTAACCAGAGCTAAGGCGCGATATTCGGCTTCTGTACTAGAACAAGCAACGACTGGTTGTTTCTTTGCAAGCCAAGAAATGAGATAAACGAACTCCAGGGGAAACAAGGCGTGGTTGTAGGCTTAGCCCCTGCCTTGTTAGTTCGGTCCAGCAAATCGAGGATATACTTGGATCGTCGAATGTGAATCCCACGGGAAGTACCTGTGGCTTGAATGCCCAAAAAGAAGTTAAGATTCCCAAGATCCCTGAGCTTGAAATAACTTTGCAGCTGATTAATAAGAGACTGAATATATGCGGAATGAGCACCGGTGACTAAAATATCATCGACATATACTAACACAAAGATGTGAATGCCATTACAGTGATAAGTGAACAACGAACTGTCCAAAGAAGAGGATTGAAACCCCAACTGGTGAAGTGTCTGAGATAATTGTAAGTACCACGCCCGTGGAGCTTGCTTCAAACCATAAATATATGGCTTTATTGAGATTACAAACAAAATTCGGGCGATGTACATCAACGAAACCAGGAGGTTGGGACATATATATACCTCCTCATCTAACTTACCATTAAGGAAAGCATTAGAAATGTCCAACTGTCGAATAGGCCAAGTAAAATGAGTGTGAGAATGACACATATGGTAATGGTAGACGGCTTAATGACAAGACTAAAGGTTTCATAAAAATCGATGCCACTTTCCTGTTCAAAACCTTTAGCGACTAGCCGAGCTTTGAAGCGTTCGAGCTTACCATCAGAGGTCTGTTTCACCTTATACACCCATTTATTATCGATGACATTGTGGCCAGCAGATATAGGGACTAATGTCCACGTCTGATTAATCATGAGAGCTTCATACTCTTCTGTCATCGCCTTCCACCAGTTAGGATGACGAGATGCTTGTTTGAAAGTACGAGGTTCGTTCGGGAGGTAAGACAGTAGTGATAAAAGCAGAAATGGGAAATTCGGGAAAGTGGTGTTTCCCGAGAAAGATACCCTTTTTGTTGTGATGCATAACCGAGAAAGATACATTTTTTCGAGCGAAACATGACATGTTTGTTTGCATTATACGGTCTAAGAAGAGGATAACAAGCGCATCCAAATGTTCGGAGAAACGCATAATCAGGACTTAAATTATATAGCTTGAGATAAGGTGAAGCATTATCAAGTTCTTTGGATGGAAGACAATTAATCGAATAGACCGCTGTTAAAAAGGCATCAACCCAATATTTTTGTGGTAAATGAGATTGAGCTAATAAAGTTAACCCCATTTCTGTGATATGTCGATGTTTACATTCCACAACTCCATTTTCTTGAGGCGTTGAAATACATGATTAACGATGATTGATACCATTTTCTTCAAGGAATTTGCGAAGAGGTTTATACAAGTACTCACCTCCACCATCAGTTTGTAAAGCTTGTATTTTACGAGAAAAATTATTTTCGACCAAGAGTTTGAATTTGACGAAACATGGGTAGACATCATATTTATTTTGAATTGGATAAAGCCAAGTGTAACGAGAAAAATCATAAAAATAACATAATAACGACAACCATTAAGAGAGGGGACTGAACAAGACAATACGTCAGAATGAATAAGTTGAAGTGGAACACTAGTTCTCTATGTGAAGTTGTAAATGGAATTTGTTTACTTTTTCCCAATTGACATGATTCACATACAGTTTATTTGCAGAAACAAAGGGCAACTTATTTTTATTTAAAACTAAGGAAACACAAAAAAAACATTAAAATTCTATTAGAAAATCAATCAATCAAATAATTAAAATGATTGTCGATCAAATCAAAAGGCCAAAAAACTTATATGTTGTGAAATTCCTGAATTTTGCATGGGAGTGCACACAAAGATATTGGACATATAGGAAACAAAAAGGTGTGATTGACGGTATAAATGGCTCAAATCCATTAGAAGGAGAAATGTATTATCTTAAATTGCTACTTAATCATGCTAGAGGACCAACATTATTTGATAATTTACTACATGTAAACAACAATAATTACACCAGTTTCAAAGAAATTGCACATAAGAGAGGTTCATTGAGATCCGACCAGAGCATATTGTAATGCTTAAATGAATCTATTGCCTTTCAAAAGCCGAATGCATTAAAAATACAACTCTATTTGTCTACTGTCAACCGACAAATATTCGACAACTATGAGATACATATTGGAAACCAATTTCGGAAGATTTAATGCAAGATCGTACATAGTCGGTCAAATCAATTATTGTCAAAACTTTGGAATCCATAAATTATTTTCTAGAAAGCATTGGTAAAAACTTGACATCTTACGACTTACCAAGTATACAAGAAGACTGCAACAACATTATAGAAAATATACAAATAGAGGTTCATAACGAATTGTCTATAGAGATTCCTAAAGAAGATTATATTTTAGACGAAATGTTTAATTATGAAAAACAAAGTATACGCAAAATTCTCTATAAGACTGATAATGGCCAAAATATTGATTTGACTGGTTGCACTGGAAAACATATTTATATAGGGCTCTGCTAGCAAATCTAAGAATGAGACATTAGATAGCTATTGCAACAACCGTATTAGGAGTTGCAACTGAAATTATGCCCAGAGTCCGAACTGCTCATTCACGTTTTAAAATTCCAGTTAATGCGCTTGAAACAAATATCTGCAATATTCCAATGCGAAGTGGAAATGCAAAATTACTACGAAAAGCAAGTTTAATCATATGGGATGAAGCACCAATGGCAAAGAAATGGGTAATTGAGACACTTGACAGAAGCTTAAAGGACATTATGAGAAATTCTAACGCATTGGAGGAAAGATGGTTGTATGGAGGTGATTTTAGACAAGTGCTTCTTGTTTTACCAAAATGCACGATACTACAAATAATAGATGCAAGCTTGGTGAAGTCCTATTTGTGGCCAATGATGAAAAAAATTATACTTTTCCAAAAAAAATGAGAGAAAGGGGAGATCTACACTTCAATCAATTTTCGTTAAGGTTGGGTTGTGGAGAAAAACCAACAAACACTTAAGGAGACATAGAGTTACCAAAAGAATTGGTCATTGAATATGATGAAAACGATGATGAGGTTTTGAAAATTCATTTAATTAATTCCATCTTTCCATTTATACAGGAGAACGCATTGTCAGCATAATACATTAAAAGCAGAGCAATACTGGCCACGACTAATGAACGTGTTAAAAAGTTAATGAAAATTTGATATCTTTCCATGTTAAGAATATTGTTTCAACTGCACTGATAAGGATATTGATGATAATAATGATTATTATGAAGAAATTCTCTAACACTTTGACACCAAATGGATTGCCTCCTCAGAAATTATTGTTGAAAAAGTATTCACTGAGAATGTTGTGAAGGAACTTAGATCCAGCACGAGGATCGTGAAACGGAACAAGGATGATATGTAAAGGGTTCAAAGGAAAAATTGATTCATGCTGAAATCACAATTGGGCAACATTGTGCTTAGCAAGTTTTAATCCCACGTATTCCACTCTCAACGGCAGAAAATGAAAAATACCCGTTTCATCTTACAAGAAAGCAATATCATATTCATCTTATGCGGATCCTATAAAATCGTCACTAATGAAATTGTATCTTTATGCGGGTAATTAGGCATCATAAGAAAAACCCAATTACTTGACTGGTAGATTTTGTGATGAATTATAGCTATGCCAATGTGACTTAATGCCAACATACCCAGATGCATTGTGATCAAACTATTAATGTAGTTCTAAATTTCTGAGGAGTGAATCGTTTTTATATGATCCCCTTTCCGGAGAAGATGCCTTAAAGCACATGATTGGGGACATGATTGAGATTATGGGACGGCTCACAATTCGTGCCATAATGGAGATGTAATCATTGAGCCATTATTGTGGCAGTTATAGTCAGATAAATGACCTGACCGCTCATCTCAGAAACCCAAATTCGGCGATAATGATTTGCCCCAAGCTGAGAGTTCAGGACCGAGGTAATCATGCACCATATCGCTAGGACGAGGGTTATGAGGCACTGCATATCGGACTGAGGCATATTAATCAAATTTATCTAGAGTATGAGGCCTTAAACTTGCTGAACTCCTGTGGCCCATATGGTAAGAGGATCTGATGTAGCCCATTAGATGCCATGTGTATGATGTCGGGTCATACCCACATCAAAAGCTAGCCCCACAGACCTGGGCTAGAACGGAGGTCATAGGTTAGGTCTAAATGGATACGGCGTGGCACTACTTAAGAGGCGGGAACCCAAAGGTCTCTGACATGAATACATTTAACATATGTCTTTTGAAATTCAAATCTCCATTATCAAATTTTGAGATCTCGATTGACCTGCACCTTGTGATACTTGCTAATCATTAAATCTTGTAATCAAGACGTCTTTCTAACTTCACCATTATAAAATAAGAACTCCTTCGATCTGAATCTTTATTTGATTTCCATTATAATCAAAGTCTTTTGTTTTTTGGAGTATGCATATTTTCAGCAAAGTTATTCACACTTATTCTTCTCTTGAAACCGAAATCCTACCCGAAATCTCAATGGCTTCCATTGAAGATCAAGGTACCTCAATTCTACAAGTTTCAAGTCCATTTGAAAGTCCTTAACTCGCTCAAAAGAAAGGTACAAACCCATCTAAAGCTGTGGTAGTACTTCCTGGTGTGGAGGATATTCGATCCTCCCTTACTAACGTGGCCATGTAGGAGATTTGTCAGACTCATGATATCAACCTGAAAATATTGAGTCCTCGCCTCCCGCCATCTGATAAGGAGGCCAATAAACTTCTTGAAGGTTTTATTACCGTTTACAAAGAACAATTGGTGGGAAGTCTCTGATTTCCTTTCATTGCACTCATACATGTCTAAAGAATTTTCATTTCTCATTCTTTTATGCACGTACATAACAATGTATAAATGTCTTATCAACTAGAGCTAACTCTTTTAAAGCAAGCTAGGACGACGGTCTAAGCAGTTGACCGGATCCTTTATGATTTATTTACCGCTACTAGACGCGTTTATAATGTTTTGTTCTTTAGATTATGTTTGTATTTATATTTATTCCACTATTGAATTTACATTAAAACAATCAACTTATACAATGTTATGATTATTCACTATACTATTATTTTATGAGTTAAATATGTAATAAAGAATTTGCATTGTTAAATTTTATTTAAATATATCAATTTAACCAACACGTGCAACACACATGTATTTTGCTAGTATGAATAAAGAAATAATTGGTTGTTCTGGAATAAGGAACTCAAGATAAGATAAACTTCTTCTTTGTAGGATAGGTGCTGGGAAGGAGCAGAGACGGCAGTTGGTAGCTGGCCTCCCATGTCCGTTTTGACGAGGCCAATAACACGCACTTTTCCCTATGCCTTCCACTGTTTCATTCCTTTTTGACGGGTCAACCATTCCAGATGTTCCCCACTCCTCTTTCCCGTTTCCACCTTTGATTTTTCCCTTTTCTTGCTTTTATATTTAATTCTTCTCTTTTTCTCCTTAATTAACATTAGATTCACATTTTCAACCCAACCATAGCTTGAGAATTTCACGGCGGCTGCGCGTGTTGATAGATTTACAGGAAGGAAAAAAAAAATGGGCCAGTCTGCATCGATCCATCCATCATCTTCAAGACCCATTTCCACCTACACGAGTTTCGTCCCTGCTAGCCAACTTGAAACCGTACATTTCCCATCAGAAGCTGAGGTTCTATTTCCTGATAGGAGGGAGGATCTAGGAAACAATTGGGATTATTCTTTGGAGCTTCCTGACGAATGTTTAGCTTTAATCTTTCAAACCTTGAGCTCCGGAGATCGCAAACGTTGCTCCCTTGTCTGCCGGAGGTGGTTTATCGTTGAGGGTCAAAGTCGGCACCGTCTATCTCTAAACGCGAAGGCTGATATCCAACCTCAAATCTATTCGATCTTTACACGTTTCGATTCCATTACGAAGCTCGCCCTCCGTTGTGACCACAAATCGGCCAGCATAAACGACGATGGATTGGCCCTGGTCTCTCTCCGTTGTCGTAACCTCACGCGCCTAAAGATTCGGGGCTGCCGTGATATTACGGATCTGGGGTTGGCGTTCATCTCTAAAAATTGCAAGAGTTTGAAGAAATTTTCATGTGGCTCTTGCATGTTCGGAGCTAAAGGCTTAAACGCCTTGCTAGATTATTGCTCATCTCTTGAGGAACTCTCTGTTAAGCGCCTCCGTGGGGTCAAAGATGGCATCGTTTCAGAACTGATTGGTCCTGGTGCCGCATCCTCATCACTGAAATCCATATGCTTGAAGGAGCTTTATAATGGCCTAAACTTCGGCCCTTTAATCCTTGCATCCAAAAATTTGAGGACTTTAAAGCTTCTGCGTTGCCCGGGGGATTGGGACAGGCTTCTGGAGGAAGTTGCAAATAGACAGGAGAATCATTTGTTTGAGATACATTTAGAGCGCCTGCAGGTCAGTGATTTTGGCCTGAGGGCGCTCTCTAAATGCTCTGAGCTAGAGATTTTGCATTTGATGAAGGCTTTGGATTGCACTAATGCTGGTATTGTTGCTGTTGCTGAGAGGTGTAAGCTTTTGAGGAAGCTTCACATTGATGGATGGAAGTCAGATAAGATTGGTGACGAAGGTTTGATTGCAATTGCAAAAGACAGTGTTAATATTCAAGAACTTGTTCTTATGGGTTTGAATCCTAGTTCCCTAAGCATGTCTGCAATAGCTTCAAATTGTAAGAAGCTGGAAAGATTAGCACTTTGTGGGAGTGAGACCATTAAGGATGCTGAGATTTCTTACATTGCAGAGAAATGTGTGGCTTTGAGGAAGCTCTGTATCAAAGGATGTGAAGTTACAGATCAGGGCATCGAAGCATTTGCTTGGGGGTGTCCTAACTTGGTTAAGATTAAGATCAAGAAGTGCAAAGGAGTAACAAGTGAAGTTGCAGATTGGTTAAGGTCAAGAAGGGGATCATTGACAGTTAGTTTGGATGTGGAGGAGGTGGAAACTGAGGCTGTTGAGGTGGTGAGTGCTAGTGAAGTCGGTGATCAAGATCAAGAAGGCGGCATTGTTGAGTTTCCACCGGGTGCGGGTAGTGTTATAGTTGTCAATGATGCTTCTGCTAACTCAGAAGCTTTCTTTCGTGACGATGAAATCCGTTCTTCAACGTTGAAATCGAGGTTTGGTGTTTTCGGGGGAAGGAGCCTTGCCTGTACTTTTGGTAGGTGGTTGAATGGCAATGGTAGCAACAGTGAGTGACCCGTGAATCATTTTTTAACCATGAGGAGCCAAATGGAGAGCTGCCCTTTGACCCGATAATAGGTTTCTTTTTAATACACTCAAAGTGACATTTAGTCTGGTTGGTTTTCTTGTTTTACAGCTTTTGATTTGTAATTTATTGTTTGCACTGTAATGAAATTGGTGCAATTACATTTTGTTTAAATGTATACATCAATGGTGTTCTTTAGTTATTGTATGTTTTGACTCTATATAATTAGTTGCAGGACAAAGTCCATCTGGTGATTCCCAAGATTATATATCACTGTTTGTTTTCTAAGATGATTCATGTTTGTCATTTGAAAGCATCTTTTACATGTTTCACTTAGATTGGTACTGATCAGTTGCAATACCTTTCTGTCTAGCAGTGGAAAGCTTGGAAGGCCTTTGGTTTTAGTTAGAATGTTCTATTTCTCATCTTGAAGTTGTAAGTAATGTAGTTGTGTGTTATGGTTTTAGAACCATGGTTCAAAGTCTCGGCCGAGTCGACTCTGACTCGGAGCTTACCGGTACAAAATTACAGATTCATCTCGGTTTAGACATGACTCGGGTATGTAACGGTCTGACTCGGCAAAACTCGGCCTAACTCGGCAAAACTCGGTCTGACTCGGCCGAGTCAATCCGATATCTACAGTGACTCGGCTTGCAATTTTTTAGAATTTTTTTAGATCATTTTATATTGGAGAAAACCCGTCTCACCGATACGCGACCGATACGCGACGATACATGTGACTCGGTGGCCTCCGAGTCGGTTACCGCGACTTTGAACCATGCTTAGAACTGCATGGGGATTGAACTTGTTTCGGTGGTGAAGTTACTTGCACTTCCTGACGCTGCACCATCAGCTACACTTGATGGATTTGTTTGATGGCCAAACGCATACAGATACAGAAGAAACGCATGACACCATCCTTGTAGAGGAAGGTGCGTTTCCACCTAAACTTGTTTTTAACGGTTGATCTGTGATCATGATTTGCTTCCCTCTCATAGGAGAGGATATGTGTAGGGTAAAGTGGCAGCAAATAAGTGTGAAAATGATGACAAAAAGGAATTACAGAATCCTGTTTAGCTAGTGGGTTATTGAAGATGTTTAATATATAACGTGTCGATGTTGTGTCGTGTCCTTAAATTTTGGAATTAGCCATATTGTCGTGTCCGTGTTGTGTCGCACAACGACATGTCCGTGTCTGTGCAACATAGGTTCGAACGTTAGTGTGGTTATTGATGATATCTGGACATTATTGGAATATTGTAGAGGCTCGAGAGTAGCTTATGTTAATCGGACCAAAAACTCTGCTAGTCTAGCATGAGTTGTGGCCCGCTACGAAAAAAATCTAAAGAGTGAAGCTTTTTGGGCTTCCTCTTTTCCTACGTGGCTTCTTCAAGCCATGAACGCTGATGTAAATTAATCTCTTTTTTAATGAAATTTCCTTTCCGAGTTAAAAAAAAAAAATCATTTTTCCTTATCTGCTTGGTAATCGTCTGATCCATACTTCTCTATGCCATGATCTTCATTGCATGAACTTCATGAATCATGAACAACCCTTTTGGCCGCATTCGATTGCTAGCACTTGATCCTTATACAACCCTTTTGGCCGCATTCGATTGCTGGCACTTGATCCTTATTTGCCTCCACGCTCGCCTCAACTAGAATGGCATTAAGATTGCCGCCATCACCATCCTTATGATCCTCACGTAAAGCAGTTTTCCTCTAAGGAATATAATTTTTTTTAGGCTTCATCATTTTATCTTCTCTTTTATGTGGTTTTTTCTTTTTACAAAATCCTTCACCATGCCCAATAATACGTTTACAGTGGTTGCAATAATGAGGTCAAGATTCTAAGTTAACCGATTGCCAGAATCATCTGATAGAATAGTGAAAATGAGAAAAGACTTGTTGTTATTTAATAGAAAGCATTACAATATATAAGCCTCGAAAGGCTTCTAGAGGAAGCTTAATATATAACCATAAATGCAGAATATATCACCATAAATGCATAATATCAAAATGTATAATCTAAATCTAGTTATATCTCTAATAGCCCCCCTCAAGCTCATGGGAGCGCAGCGGACATGAAGCTTGAAACTTGTAGGCGTTGATGGCGGTTGGATGCATCTTCAACAGTAACCGGGAGGAATGAGTAGTGGGTGGATGAAGAAATCATGGGACGCAATTTCAGGATATACCCTAAAAGAACCGATGGTCAACCTGTGCTAACAGGAGGGAGGGATATACCCTTGCATTAAAAAAAAAATTGGGATTTACCCGTGCAGAAAAGAAAATTTGAGGGATATACCCTTGCAGAAAAGAAATCAACCTGTTTGAACAGGAGGGAGCCAGGGAGGGGGACGTACCCTAGCAGAAAATAAATTTTTTGTGGGATATACCCTTGCATAAAAAAAAAATTGGGATTTACCCGTGCAGAAAAGAAAATTTGAGGGATATACCCTTGCAGAAAAAATATCAACCTGTTTGAACAGGAGGGAGGGGGACGTACCCTAGCATAAAATAAAATTTTTGTGGGATATACCCGTGCGAAAAAAAAATAATAAAAATGTGGAGGGCGATATCCTAAAATACGGTCCCAAAAATTTCAGCCTACCCCAATCGTTTACCTCCCATTATTTACCTTTACCACCCATTTTGGGGGATGCTGCCGAGATTTTGTTGGTCCAAGTGCTTCCATTAATTTGTTTAAAGAGTGTCCGCTTCACAGATAATTGTTGAATCTAATTATTTCCTAATTGTTTTTCCATGCGGTGATAGTGCCAGCAAATTAGGTATCCCATTTTCGTGCAATAGGCCAAACAAATTATATGGGCACCACAAGCGGCTGCGTTAATTTCTATGAGTGGCGCCAC
Source organism: Gentiana dahurica var. dahurica (assembly GCA_024500145.1). NCBI lineage: Eukaryota > Viridiplantae > Streptophyta > Magnoliopsida > Gentianales > Gentianaceae > Gentiana > Gentiana dahurica. Next base: position 83,207,092 of record CM044903.1, on the reverse strand, counting down.
CACAAGCGGCTTCCATGACGGTGGCTCTGATTCAATATTACAGCCGACTTCGAGATCTGTTTCCTTGGGCCTGAGAGGGCGGTGCTGCGAAGCTGAACGGCTGGCCATTGATGCCGGCAATGATCCGGTGGCGGCTAGGGTTTTATTCAAAAGGAAAAAAAAAATCTGGATATTAACTATAAAAAAAATAAAAATTGCAACGTGAAAAAAAAAAAAAAAAAAAAATTGGGAGGGGGTGAGGGGGTGAGGGTTTGATCATATTGATGTCACAAACCCCCACCCGGGCATTCTTTTTCGTAGATCTTGCTCAGGATCGAAAGACGTTAGTCTAGAGCTCCGATACCATGATAGAATAGTGAAAATGAGAAAAGACTTGTTGTTATTTAATAGAAAGCATTACAATATATAAGCCTCGAAAGGCTTCTAGAGGAAGCTTAATATATAACCATAAATGCAGAATATATCACCATAAATACATAATATCAAAATATATAATCTAAATCTAATTATATCTCTAATATCATCCATCGTGAATGTCTTCTCCTATCCAAATCCTTTTGACATCTTGGTTTTACGAGGTCCACTTCTATCAACACTCTAGCTGTTGAGGGCCAGATCTCAAGTTGCAGGGGTCTTTCATTTAGATTAGATATCTTCCAAACATAATGCTTGTTGAAGAGAGGTAAAGGTAAGCCTGGTAACTCAAACCAAACCAGTGCTAGACACGATTCTTTATTTAAGCAATAACCAAAGTGTCAATTTCGAAAGGATCATTGGGAACCTACCTATGGTCCATTCTCTCTCTGTGTAAACAGCCTATTGTAGTCCTCTATACGTCACGAATGTACTAGTACATTAGAAGCTGTTTTCCCAGAAAATTTGCAGGGTAACACCCTACATAGAAAAAGGCAAGTTTTCCTCCAACAATGGCTGATGAGACTTGCTTCAGAAACGTCTAAGAAGTTTCAAGTTGAAAATGTCTTTTCACACAGCCATTTGTCTTATTGCACAACAATTATTTCCCAATTTTGCCCTTACTTTTTTCACTCACGCGTCTACACTCTGACCAGAGTTCGGTCAGAATATGAAACATTATTCCTACCCACATGTGGTCAGAACAATTTAGTTTATTCTGACCCGAACGTGGTCAGGAAAACATTACATGTTCGGTCTCTAAAATGGTCCGATACGTTTTAACATTACATGTTCGGTCTCTAAAATGGTCCGATACGTTTTTTAAATTTTCATAGCCCCGTGGTCATATTCTGACTTGAAATAGGAGCGGAAAATGTTATTTTTCGGCCTGTAAGATGGTACATATTGTTTCTCGAGCGTACATAATAACGTCTCTTACTCTCTTTATCAGACCAAAAATTGGTCCGGAAAACATAATGTTCCAGGCCTGTAACATGGTCTGAATAATATACAATTTCTGACTCATTTAGGGTCAGAGTGATATGTGTGTTAAATATCAAAACGAATCCCACAATCGCTCTTGGATTGTCTAAAACATGTTTTGAATGAAAAGACACTCCCTTCAAATTCAATCCTTGTTTACATGCGAGGAGTCCATTACATACACCTCATTTTAAGTTTTTCTATATCTGTTTTTTTAATTTCATGTTTTCCGTTTTTCCATTTTAATTGGAGATTCATCGTTGTCGAAGACATCAACTCCCCGGATATCATGGCTAACATAGGATGATGAGCACAATTCAAAAATCATGTATGTATATATATATATATATATATATATATATATATATATATATATATATATATATATATATTTCAAAATAAAATTTCCACCTTATTGTTGATTCATGGTTTTTTTTTCTTTACCCCTAATGAATTTCAGTATTCTGAGCTTTCATTATAGTCGATGGGATTCTTGTGGGATTAGTTTTTCCTATAAAAGCATGAATTGTATTTGTGGGATTATTTTTTCTTATAAAAGCATGAATTGTATTTGCTACTTTGCACTGTCGTTTTTCAGCCCCGCTGCGCGGGTTGTATTGTTGTATTCTCTAGTACTATATGTGTTGTTTAAAAAAGTCTTCATTCTGAATTAAGGATTTGGGGTGGTCAAAACCTCACCATTTAGCTAAGCATAGAGGGGGATACCTCAATACAAAAATTTGTTCGTATCATTATGGATTACAAAGGTCGAAACGATGAAGGCATCGTATCTGTCAAGTGTAGAGCAGAGGAACGGATTTCTAGGAAGGAGATTCAAGCATTGACGATACGATGCCTGAAATCCGTTCCTAATCATTTCTATATCTATCTCGGTTGTTCTCCCTCTTTCTCAAGGACATCGCCCGAAATAGAAATGAGTATAGGTATTAGTATTTGTTTAGAAAAATATAATGGGCAAGGGGTGGGTGGTTTAATGCATGGGTGGAGAATCGGACTTGGGTAGACATTAGCCCAAACGAGAAAAAGAAATAAAAGAAGGGCTTGTAGATAATCTATTGGATCAGCAACCAAAAAGGCCCAAATACTAATAATTAATGGGATCTTCTATTGGGAACGCACTTTTACTCCGCGGAAAATATATATATATGTATATATATATATATATATATTTTTTTACTTAACCACACAACAAAATTACTACTTGGAAAACATTTTAATTAAATTTTCCTCGAAATACATTTTAGTCCTTATAGTTTTACAAAATCAAAAAAAAATATACATAATCCAAACAATATAGTTTCCACCCATTTTTTCCCAATTCAAAAAAAAAAAAACCTCCATACGGCTTGGAACACAGACTCCGCCGGAGAACTTGCCGGAGAACTTGGAACGCAGAGGAGAAAGCAGGAGAGAAGGCCACCGCCGGAAAGGCTTTGACTGAGAGGAGAAAACCGGAAAGGCTTTGATTGAGAGGAGATATTCTTGCCTTGTGGTGTGTAATACGGCTGAAAAGAAGAGCACCGCCGGAGACAAACAGAAATCGCCGGAATTGAAACTGAAATCGCCGGAAAGAAACTGAAATCGCCGGGAGTCAACCAAATACAAGGTAAAATAAGGGCATTTACTTTCATTACTTCATTGTTAGGTTTTTTCGTCGATTTTATTCATTTCCGGTCAGTACACCACTCCATATCCGGTCACTACACCAATTCCGTTCGTTGGGGAAGATGAAGCGACTAACGTCAGCACAACTGACGTCAGTGCTCCTTTCCTAACGTTAAAGGGGGCGGCGTTGTGCTCCTTCCATAACGTTTATGGGGATGGCGTTATCGGACAAAATTTCCGAAAAGAAAATAATCAGATGGAAAAAACCTAAAGAAGAATGGAATATGGATGTTTTATGTATACAACTATATGAAAAAGGAATTTTTATAGGATTACAAAATAGCAAAGTTGTAGATAAAAAGACATTTGTGATAAGTGTTGAAAAGAAGAGTTCTTTTGAGTGAATGACTTGCAGATTATGTCCATTTAATACTATATTGTTTAGGTGGTACAACAAGCAGGTTAGAAACCGGGATTCCAGAGCGATTCCCGTTCAATGATCCTTGTGTAATTTCATATTTTGACTCTTGAGTATTAGTTCCAACAGACAAATTCATTCAAATATAACTTAGTGATTTACAGTAAGTTGAAGCTGGTAAAGTGAGTTGTGATGTTTTTACCCTTTTAAAGTGATGGAAGAGAGGGATCGATATTCTGATAGTAGCTGCTCTTATTGCCAAAGGGTAAATGAGATTTTTATATTGGATGGAATGCATTCTCCTTGGTTTTGAGGGGAATTTCTTGTTTCAGTTGTGACAAAGCACAATGCATGCAGTTAGTTCTTTGGCTGCTTCAGTTTTTGCTTTCTGTGCTTATAATTAGTGAAGTTGGTCACTTATTTTGTGTATTGGGTAGGATATTGTTTGATTGTCAAGAACAAAAGAAACTTGATTGGTGTAAAATGAATTCTTGCAGATCCCTTCTGAAGACATCCATTGGTTTTCTTTGTTTTTATTATTTTATAGTGATCCTTGTTGCATCGTCTCTTTGTACTATGATATGAAGTTTTCTGTTCATTTCCAAAATCTGAATTATCTGAGTCCTATTTCGGTCGCATGTTTCTTTTTTTGCTTGTAAGGAATTTTAATATTTCATATGTATTTTGTTTTTTTTTTTTTTAAGGTAATTATGGTTAGGACACGATCTAGAGCCTCGGAAGACACAAGTGATGCACATGATGAAAGTGAAGTTAGTAGTGTTATGAGGTATAAAAGAAACCGCAAACGTGAGAAGAAAAGAAACACGGAGGAAAATGTTGAAGGAGAAATGGCATTAGAGCCAATTGTTGAGACTTTTGAGGCTCCTCGAGAGGAGAGTGAAGCTGGTGCACATAATGCGGATGTAGTTGAGGCATCTGCAAGTGTGGGGGCAAATGCGGAAGTAGTTGAGCCATCTGCAACTGTGGGGGCAAATGCGGATGTAGTTGAGCTATCTGCAACTGTAGGGGCAAATACAGAGGTAGTAGAGCCATCTGCAAGTGTTGGTGTTGGGGCAAATGATGGTACATTTGATGGTTTAGTAGCAATAGTGCAGTTAATAGTTGAGTCTGTTGAGGCTCCTCGAGAAACAAATAATCCACAAGTTGATGTTACGGTTCAGGCATCCCAAGCATCGGTTCAGACATCAGTTCAGGCAAATACTCCAGTTGATGGTGTTACACAAGAACTTGGGATTTCAAGGCCACGGCTAGAGCCATGTGCAAGTGTAGGTGAGGATTTAGAGGTTCCTTATGATAGTGATATGGATGTGGACACGACTGCATTATTACAAGATTGGGAGAAGCACGCTGCATATGGGTTGTGGAAGAAACAAAGGTATATATAGTTTATTCATATGTTGTTAAGTTTTGTGTAGTTCAAGCAAATGTCAATAACATTTTGTTTTTTCATTGTTGCTTTTTTATAGGATCGGGGGCTCGTTAGATGTAAACAATACACAACTTCACTGCACTTGTGGAATCTTGAGGATGAAAGTGATCAATTTATGACAAGACTGAGAGAAATGCCATTCTACACAATGCTCAACGCTCCGTATTCACAAGCCAATAAAGTCATCGTATGTGGATTTCTTGAGAGATGGCATCCGGAGGCAAACACTTTTCATCTACCTTTTGGTGAGATGACCATCACTCTCGACAATGTTAGATGTATTACCGGCTTGCCAGTCACCGGAAATCCAATCAGTCCCTCATTTCCAAAAGAATTCAAATATGCACAATATGTGAGCGAATGCCTTGGTATTGAAGCGAGTATAGTGACTTTGGAGCTAGAGCATTGCAACGGTCATAGAGTGTCAAAAAGTTGGTTGAAAAGTAAGTTGGCCGGTAAATGTGGGCAAGATGGAATTACGGTTGATCAAGCGGTGTGAGGCTATTTGTTATATTTTCTAGGTTGTACACCTTTTCAAGATCGGTCCGGTGACAAGATCCCTATTGCCTATCTTCACTTCTTGTTGGATTTGAATAAGGTGAATGAGTGGGCGTGGGGTGCCGCCACACTTGCGAATCTTTATCGGCAACTTTCAAAGGCAGCCGGGAATAAGGCCGTGGGTGTCTCCGGCTACTTGACGCTTTTGGAGGTATCAAATGTTTTATACAATATTTTACGCATTTTTTCAAAGAATATAATACGACATTATTACATATGAATACGTGACACACTTGTTTAACAGGTATGGGTTTATGAACATTTTCCATCACTGCGACCCGCTGTAAACGATAATTTTGTAGAAGGACATATGCCAATGTCAATGAAGTGGAAACCTAGTGTCGGAATGAGTGATACGGTCGCCTTGACTGGACTTAGACATTTAAGAGATGATTTGGATTTGATGAACTCGCGTGATGTAAGTAATTCTTTCCTTTTTATTACCTTATTATTATAATTTTACAATTGCTTAGTCTAAATTATTTTAGACCCCCATTTGGTTGCTTTTTAGTAAATATAAATGACTGATGTAGGTTGTATGGGATGCGTACAAGAGTAAGAGAACATTGTCCGATAACGACATATCTTGGTATTATGGGTGTATACGGACATTGGATATTGTGGAGCCTTATCATCCAAACCGTGTTGTCCGTCAATTCGGTCACATACAGTCTATTCCCCAACCGCCGATCCCCCCGAAGAAGGCAAGTAGAAGCGGTACTTCTAAAGGATATATTGTCGAGTATGATGTGCGTGACGACGATTTCAAGTTTTATCGTAATCATCTAGTGAATAAAGACGCACGTTTGGGAAAAGCGAGATTTGAATGGGAAACTACTACATATTACATGCCTTGGTGGTGTAAAGCAGCCGTGCGTCGACTGACAAGTGTGGCTAGGCGAAAGCGACGAGATCCGATTCAGGTATAAGTTAGACATGAATTTCAATCCTTATATGCCGTAGCGTAAATTTATGACAATTTTGAATTCCAATTTTAGGATGACGAAGGCAAGAGCAAGTTGATCGCAGTTTTAGAAATGTTAGGCAAAATCGATCGAAGATAAGTAAGAAAGACTTGCTTAAGGCCATTGATATGAGCTATGACTTTTTGGTCAGCGGATCTTTTCGTGTGGATGCCCCCGGATCTTCTCGTGTGGATGCCCCCGATAGTGTAGAGGTCGAAGATGAAGTTGCAGAAAGACGATCTAAACGCCCACGGACATCCAATAAACGCCCATGGACATCCAAGACATCCAAGAAGAAGAAGTGAATGTTGGTGTTATTTTGACTTGTGACTTGAATTTCTATTATTTCTATCCTTAAACTTGTGACTTGTTGGTGTTATTTTGTTATGTTGAATTATGTTGTTTTATGATGGATGAACAATTGAACAAGTGATTGCTTTATTGGACAAATATGAATGTTTTAAAGTGTAGTAGGATAATGTGCATTATTTGGAAAACTCCGAAAATGTTCCCAATTCATCTTAATGATTTTCAAATTTAGGTAATGTTATTGATGAAAGCATTTGATTGCGTTGGTCATAACGGATCAGATTCTTCCTCTTGTGGCTAAAATAATCCAATGTCTGCCTCTGCCTTTTGTTGCTTTTGTTCATAAACTTGTTCATTATGCAGTTGTGCAATAAAAAGAGATCCAATCTGATACCAGTTGTTTTCTGGCCAGAGACTTAAGATCTCTGTTCTTCGTAACGTCAGCACAACGGGCGTTGTTATGGCACTATTAACGTCGAAGGGGCTGACATACTAAAGTCCAGAGACTCAAGATCTCTGTTCTTCGTAACGTCAGCACACCTGGCGTTGTTTTGGCACTATTAACGTCACCCATGCCGGCGTTATGAAGTCCAGAGACTTAAGATCTCTGTTCTTCATAACGTCAGCAATATTGGCGTTGTTATGGCACTATTAACGTCACCCGGGCTGACGTTATGGAGTCCAGAGACTTAACATCTCTGTTCTTTGTAACGTCAGCACACCTGGCGTTGTTATGGCAGTATTAACGTCAACCATGCTGGCGTTATGGAGTCCAGAGACTTAAGACTTATGGAGTCCATGCTGGCAGTATTTTTGCTTTACGAGAATAATCAACTCTATGAAAGAGCAAAATAGATACACCATGAAAGATAAGGCTAATGGATCACCCCATCCCTTTATGAAAGAGCACTAAGTACCACAAATTCACTAGTCATGTAATCTAAACCATTTTTGTCCGCTTTCAACAAAATAAACCTGAAGCGGTAAAACAAAAATATTGGTAATCTATATACCAATTTGTTCCGACTTTGGAACACCAAAATAGTAAACACTAATCGGAACACCAAAAAAGTAGGTCAACTACATCATAATCAATCTAGAAGTACGGGATGGTCTTTCGTTGAATCATCCGGACATGAACTTGATTCCACCCATAGACCAAGCCGATGGCGTAATTTATCGTGCCAAGAAATTGCTTCCGCCGAACGAACATCATGCCAAACCTTAGGAACCTTAGGCACCGGACAACTGTCTTTCATCTCCGCATACACAAAATGAATCCCGTCAACTTGAACCAACCATATATGTTTTGGGGGCCAGACAGAAGGTTTTTTCAAGCTTGGAAGAAATGTTTGATTTCCAAACGTAAGAGACGAAATGCTCAATACACAATCATAGACATTGCAAATAGCCCATCCTAAGAAGCTTTGAAAGTATTTCTCTTCTCTACACGGTCCTTCCTGATGATCTATTGAAGTTAAGCATTTCTCATACACATAATCGTGCCCCTTACATAAAGCCATGTAGTGATCCTTGTTCAATACCATTTCATCTTTCACCTCTTTTCTCACCCGACTCCAATTCGTTTCTTGAAGACCCATTGCATATGCTATGGCTCTAAAACCACAATTTCCATCCGCATCAACATCAACGACATTAGAAACGTGAGAACGGACCGACACCGGAACGTGTCCGATATACCATTTTAAATCCGCTTTGGTGCTTCTTCTGGAACTCGACCTCGTACTTACATTGGCTTTTTTCTTTTTTGCCGAAGGAATCGCTTCTTTTTCAACTCGCTTTAACTCTTCTTCAATATGCTCGTGTAGACTTAAATCCCTTTTTGTAGAAATATCTTCATTAATCTTTCTCTTGTTACCGGATCCTTTAGGCCGTCCTCGATTGGTACGTTTGGCCTTAGGTTCATCCGCCGAAGTAGTTACCGGTTGACATATTTCACGTATCTTCATAAGCAACCTATGCTTCTCCCATGGGGTGGCCGTTAAGATTTTCTCTGTCAATGCATTCAAGACGGGCACGTGGTCTAACTCTGAATCGTTTGGCGGTGGACCCTCGATATCAAGCGTCTTCCATTGAACATCAACAGATGAGAGAGGAATGAATCCTGGTTTCTTTTTAAACCGTGCTAACTCGTGTGTACATGGCAACCCGTGTGTCTTTTGAATATAACAACCACAATCCCTTTTTGAATCACCTTCGCCATCTTTTTTCTTCAACTCATCAACTAACATCTCCAATGCGTATATGGATACATGATGTCTAAGCTCTTTCAACATTGGCTCGTCTCTGAATAATTTGGGATCCATGAATAGAGATAATTCAAAAGATTTTTTTATGTTCTTAATCTGCTGCTCTACCATTTTAACTCCGGCTTCCCAACCCATCTCTAAGTCACCATGGCCGTTTGATAGCCAATTCTTAAGCACAGAATGCATTCCTTCCACCCTCGATGTTGAAGTGTTGCCTAAGTGAAACACAGAGTCTGTCCACGCAGAAACAAATAACTCTTTGTGTGGATCCAACCATGTACTTGTGATGTAACTCATTCCTCTTTCACCAAAAGGCTCTTCACATTCCTTCAACTGGTCATTGTACTCTTTCTCTGTGGTTGATTGAACAACAACACTCCATAAATTCATGATATTATTCCATTCCTCAGCCGTGGTATCTTTTTTCTTCAAGTTCGCAACAAGACCTTTATGAATGTGCCACTTACATAAGATACTCTTTGCATTTGGAAAAACAACACGTACTGCATTCATTAACGCCTCTTCTCTATCCGTCACTATACAACAAGTACGCTCACTTTGATCGCCTATTGCTTGTCGAAGAATATTAAGAGCCCATGTGTAAGTGTCTTTCTTTTCTTCACTTAAAAGTGCAAATCCAATTGAAAAGGACATGTTCGTAGAAGTAACACCGACAATATGTAACAATGGCATCTTGTACCTATTCGTCTTGTACGTAGAATCCATCAGCATTACGGAGGGGAAACATCGAGCAAGAGACAAACTATGGGTATGTGCCCAAAAAATATCTGTCACGACATCATCGACTTGTCTACAATGAACAAACGATTTGCTTTCATCCGCCAACTTGTATACTTGTTGCATCACAGACTGCCCCTCCCGTACTTCCTTTTTTAGCCTCGAACGAATGTTGTACAATGTTTTCATTGATGTACAATTTTGGCTATATTTAGATCTCAACTCCCTTGCTATGTTTTTGGGTAAAATACCGTTCTCAGTCATTCGTCTAACTTCGTCAATTTGATCTTTTTCTAATCTTCCAAGGTATGCATGACCCTCATCGTACTTCACAGTTACGTGATTATAAATCCCATTTAATACATGTACGGACCATACACCTTTCACTCTATCCTGAGTAGTTTTTATCTTGAAAGGACAACCGCATTTTTTTGTCGATGACGCCCTTGCCTTGTTTTTTCCAACACCGCCCTCTTTTTTCTCATACGTCCCCCCTTTGTAATGGTCTTTTTGTGCTCCTTCTCTCTCACATTGGTATAGTATGAAGGGAGTCCGCTTGCCAGAAAAATCCGAGTTCTTCTTTATCAACACTACGCCATTTGTTCGTGCAAGCTCCTTAAGATATTTGGTAACATCTTCATGCGTATCGAAAATCTGTAATATTTCCATAATGTAATGAAAAAAAGTTCAATCTGAAATTCAATATTTGTAATAAAGGTACATCAAAGTACATACCTTGTCGGTTATAAATAGTGAAGTCATGTCGATTGAAAGTTGTTCAGGTTCTATCGTAGACTCATGCGTGTTCTCATGAGAACCTAGCAAAGAAGCTTGATCCTCTTCAATCATTACATTAATTAAATTCTGTTCAAAATGCAAATTAATATTATTAAAAAGTTGACATTATTAAACAAATGAAAGTATTAAATAAAAAAATGTTTTCAACTAAATACTACTTACCTCCATATACTCTATATCATGTGCACGCTGGGGATCATAAATAATTGGTTCCTAAGGAAAAAACCAACATGGAAAAATATCATAATTTGAGGGAAATACACTTTAAATGAGGTTTACTTAAACTAAAAAAACCTAAACCCTAAACTAAATGAGGTTTACTTAAACCCTAAATGAGATTTACTTAAACCCTAAACCCTTAAATGAGGTTTACTTAAACCCTAAACCCTAAACAAAAACTATATAAGAAAAAAAAACATTCAACGTCAACCAAGACGGCGTTATATATGCAAAACTAACGTCAAACGGATCAACGTTATCCCTAAAACAGAAGCATGTCTTCATTGTGCCATTAACGTCGGCCAGAATGACGTTACAAATGCCGCTCTAACGTCAAACAGATCAACGTTACCGCTGAAACCTAAACATAGCCACTATATGTGTGAACGACAGTCATGCCGGCGTTAATAGTGCAATTATAACGTCAACTTTGATAGCGTTTTGCTTAACAAAGCCTCTGCATGTTTAAACGCCAGCCATCCCGGCGTTAATAGTGCTTTCTTCACGTCAATGTCACTGACGTGTTTCTATAAATGGTAGGTAGCAGCGTTTTCCAACGTCAATGAAAGCCGGTACGGAAATTGTGATCGGAAAACGCAAAAATTCACATTTTTCGGCTTATATGTGCTATATCAAGGTGTCCAAAGCATAAAATGGTTACCTACTCATAGTTTTCAAGTATTAAACATGACATTAGTGATTTAAAAGCTTTAAAAAAAAGTACCATTTTGTGTTCTTCATTATGGCTTGAACTTGAAGCTTTGTCAATGGAGTCTCCACGAATTTCTTCAGTACAATGTTGTTTTGAAGGTGAAGTTGATGAAAGATTCATCCTTTTCGATTATGGTAGCAATTAGTTTGATGAATTTAGGAAGAGAGTGATGGAGAAGAAGCATGGATGAAGAAGAAAGGTGTAAATGATGAAGATGAAGATGAATGGATGAATGTATTTTGATATTTGGATGAAAAAAAATGTGTTTGGATTAGTTTGTGGTTTTTTTTTTAATTAGGGATGTAATTGTTGTTTGTAAAAGTATGTGTTCGATGAGTAATTTTGCGGTCCGTAAAGTAAAAATTATATTCAAAATAATAAACGCGTTACCCGAAGTAATTTTTGTGGTACCGTTAGTAATCGCGTTCCGCGGAGTAAAAATGCGTTCCCAATAGAAGCTTCCTAATTAATTCGTTATGCCATAATACATGGATTAATGTTCATCACATTATTTCAACTACAACATATACCGTATAGATTGCAATAAAATACCATTATACACAATACATCATTGTCTCATTAAATGTATTTTGCATAACAAATTTAAATATAAGTACCTACAAAACACTTAAAACAATATATTTGCCATATGATATAAGCATTGCAGCATCATGGCTTGTTAGTGATAGATATAACAATTAGTATCGTATATATATAGGCATAAGATGAAAATTAATCAAACTTAAAGGCAACTGAAGCTCAATATTCAACAAACTCATTCAATGTTGGCCATCCAATTATGATGTTGTAGGCCGAAGATCCTTTGACCACCACGTAATTCACCAACTTAGTCCTACTGTGTGGCTCATTTTCAAAGGTTGTGCTTAGTCAAACCATGCCTAAAGGTTGTATTGTGGTCCCGTAAACCAGAACAAGAGAGTGGATATTTGAATGAGATCCTTCATAGTAAGTTCTTGTGATTGAAAGACATTGTAGTAGAGTACATTAACTACACTCAGTGTCTAAACATGTATTTGACAAGATGCATATGAATTATGGCATTAATAACAAGCTCTTCAATGCTTATCACCAGGGAAATTGGATCCTTTCGCCCATATATAACTTCTCCCATTAGTTTTGTTTTCTTTTTTGTTGGTGAGACTCGGACGGGGTTTGACATGATCTCTCAAAAAGAAAAAAACGAATAGGGTCCGCTAGCAATAGTTAACATTGTACTTCCTATATGACTATTCCATTCTTTTGTGACCAACAAATTAGGACTTTGATGAGCTCCCTCTATGTTTGTTTTCTAACTTTTGCTCCCAGAATCCATTGTTTGTTGTGAATAACCACAAGAATATAAAATGAGCCCTCTTTCCAGTGCCATTTGACAACGTCGGATATCGTCCGGGTTGTAATCGTGTGTTGATTTGGGTAATTGGGCCTCTAAATTGATGATACAAGAGATTTTCCGAAGAGCCTACAAAACGAACAAGGTGTTAGAGGGCCCGGAGTTTTTCTCCGGATTGGCCACTCCGACCCAAGTCAGTATTTGTATAGTAAAAAATCTATTGACTATATGTACTTGTGATCGGGATTGCGCGTGTTGATAACGCTCTATATGGTACCAATAATTATACCCTTATTCACCCCGAATTCTGCTCAAGAGAGGATAGATAGGCTCGTTATTATGTGGAATATGTGTTAAATGCTATGTGTATATTTCCAGGATCGTAATTCTGCATCTAAGCTATTTTCCCGAAGATTTGGTACTGTTTTGTCACGTTTTGTATGTTTTATAGGATGTACCGAATCTGGAGTATTAGAGAACGGATCTGGACCAAAAGGAGCATGTTGGGCCAAGTAAATGAAGAAAAAGAAGAAAAGTTGGCTCGGTGCATCGAGGTCCAGGCCCGATTAATCGAGGGATTGTTGGACACGAAATCGATTCTGCTGCCTCTACTAGGTCGGTTAGGGTTTTGGAGAGTCATAAGTCAGTCATTGTATTTATATAAGGCCGCATAACTGAATAAGTTTTCATAAGCTTTTATATCATATTATTGAATCTTCAATTACATTATATAATTTGATGAAATAAAGTTATTCCTAGCTTTTGAGGAGTTATTTCTGGTTTTCTCCCTTTCTCCACCATCTCTAGCTTGAGTAAATCGAGCTAGATCTCCATTGTTGAAGGTATGAAGCTTTGAAGGTTCCTTTTTGTCTTCAATATGGTAGATCTGTTCGTATTTATGTGTTTTAGTTAATCTGCATGTTTAAAGACCCCATGATTTACTTAGATTAATCGTAATTGAGCAATGTAGATATAGGGATAGGAAAAGCTGACCCCGGTAAATCGGCGGTCTATACCGATTTACCGAGGCAATATTTCGAAAACCTAAAACTGGGATTCACTACAGCTGCGTTGATCGACAGGTTTAATTAACAGTAGGTTAAATCTGGCCAATCTGCTTATTGTAATCGTAAAACTAGCATGATATACGAATAATGAAGTGTTAGTTTGGACATAGTCTTGAATGGACCCTAGGAACGTGTTGATCAATGTCGACAGCTGTCTAGGCGGGTTAGCGGTATGAGTTAGCGCTCGATATCGGCAATTCTAGTTCTTTATGTGTATGGGCTATTACAGACCAATTAAGGAGGGTAGCTTGCGTATAGATTGTCTATTACCATTGTCGGAGTAGATAGGATTAGGAGTTGCACCCGTAGCTGATAATGATAATTAAAACGAAAGCTCGCTCGATTAATTTAAGGAAATTATGTGGGGAAGCAAACGTAACGATTAACTAATCCAAGTTAGTAGATCGGTGAGAAGAGAGAGAGAAATATCAAGTTTCTTTTATGTTCATTGTTGGTCCATGACCGCCTCTATGTCGCTTCTTAAGTAGGTGAGAATCGTTTATACTTATAGTTGCATTGTCTCTGTGGAATCGACCTTGACTCGGATTTACTATACTACGATGTACCTAGTATTCTTGCTAATAATATCGACGTTAGTGACTTACACGCGATCACGTGTACCTGGGAAAAAGGGACGAAGATCCCTTTATATAATGCTCCATCACAGGATGGTGAGTTATTGCACGTAAATGTAGTGGTCAACGTTGTAACCACGCATTAAAGAAGTGCAGCGACGATCTAAGAGCCATTATAAGAGTAGTTACAATCGTAGTGTAATGTTTGTACAATGTCCGGATATTTAATGGGGTGTAACTGTTGTCTGTGACAACTTGCGTCATATAGCCGACCGAGGTGGGTTGTACCATATTGGCAATAAGAGACTGTAGACGTCCTATATCATGCTGGCCACACGATACTACATATATAAGGACGACAAGTGTAATGTTGGTTGATTGAACCTGTGCTATGTTGAATATGGACTTTGCTAATTGAGGTATGATATCGAGGTGAGCCCATGCCGCCCCATATGCTCAGAGGACCGTTATTATTCTACATGAAACCTGATCGACGTCACGTATACGATAACCGATCTCACCTATTTTGGTTCACGAAAGATTTTGCCTTACCCGGGAAGCTTATTTTTCCAATATTTTAAGTGACTTGTGATAGGAGCATAATAATGGAACCAAATTAAACCAAGAATGTACAAAGAAGATAAGTTCAATTGGCCCGTTTAATAACTATTTATTATCAATGAAAACATCAAACAGCTATATAGAACTTCAATCGAACTTTTCTTCTCAATTTTTTTTCAGAAGTTTACAAGAAGGTTTTGTTACTTTTAGGATGGAATGTAGCACAAATGTAAGTAATTGAAAGAATTGCAATTGATTCAAAATTAGTTTTAGCCAACGCAAGTTGACAAGTGACTACAATTTAAAACAAGTCATTTTCCATATAGAAGTTCTGGCCTTAATCTAACTGAAACCACTAAATATTCACATAATATTAAAATAAAAAATATACTCAAGTCCACAATAAAACAATAAAGACAAACGACTAATACTTGCAACGTTCAAACAAACACCATTTTGATATAAGTAGTTATACAGACACAACCGATATCATCAATACCACAACGAGTTTATAATGATAAGTCTAAATTAATAATAATATTAATCTATCATATTTAAAAATATAGATAACTGTTATATCATTGATTATGACATACCGATTATGTCCGTATCATTGCCATGTTAAGTTTCCTGGAACCTTCTTGTGTGGTGAGGGATTTGAGAGTGAAGTGACCGGTGGGTTGATCAAAACCACAGAATTTAGATGTTAGATGTAAACTGTGTGGCCCTGATCAACCCACCGATCACCCTGATGCATGTGAAGATACTAGGGAAGAACTTCCGAAGTTTCCTACCCATGACAAAACGAAAACGTTCTCGTCGGGACACTCCTTTGACCTCATCAGTTTACAAAATTTCCTTAGAGGACAAGACCAATTCAGGCCAGTGGACCCAATAGTGTAGAAAAGGTCAATGTCCTTGACACATCGTTTCAGGCAGAAATCATTTATCTTTGGATTATTTTAATACAAAAGGCACCATATTCCAGCACGACATCCGAGAAGTAAGAATTCCAAATCTATCGTCTTTTTGTCGTTCGATCTTATTCGCACCTAATTTTGACGAGGCTGGGGTGCATAATTAGCGTGTGACAAGGCCCCACTTTCACACATATAGTTTATTTTTATAGAGTATTACATATATTTATTGCTACATCATCTAATCAAGTATGAACGCTCTGTTAGTTGTTTTTTTTTTTTTTGGCTAGTATGTGTACTTGTCTATTTCATTGTGTGAAAGATAATTTAAAACTGTATTATGATCTCAGTAAATTATATAGTTTATTTTGATGTTGTGTTCCTTTTATTAGGTTTTATAGCTCGTTCATTAAATTAACCTTTAACAGATGAACAATTTCACCTTGAGGAAATTCAGGTTGATTCGTAGGAGGGTTAATGTCAACCCTATTTATCCCATTGTTTATCATGAACCTGTGTCATAAGCTCCATCAACCCCTCTAGGTTAGTCTACTTTTGTGGATATCACTGTTGTTGGTCATGTTCTTGGGACTACTCCGGTGGTGAACCTATTTTTGTAGACTTTTCTGGGTTTCAGAAACTTATATATGTTGTCTTCCATGAGCTCCGTGCAGTGTTTGTGGTAAGACATGATGACATTATAGATATCATGAAATTCTAGGCTTATGGTGTAGTACTAGTAATGGTATGATGTTGTAATCCGAGCACATGAATGCTTTTCATATGTTAAGAAGATGACATTCCTAATTTTTGATCGCGTATAAGTCTATTCTACTAGTAAGAGGACTGGGTGCACCGCAGAATAGCAAACGAGAAATAGTCGATCCTACAGAGACATAAGTAAATTCATCAAGTAAAAGTACTAAGGCATGGCTAAGAAGACAAATAGTGATCGATAACCAAAAGAAAACGAAATAAAACAACTCTTCCTCCCTCCCAACCAATCCACCTAGCTTTGGCGTGACTAATCGTCCATAATTAACCACTCTGTAACTTCCCAGTATACCGGATTAGTAAGTTTTCGTATTATTCAACTGCGGGTGCTATCCCTAATTTTTTTCATTATTCTTATTGATTAGACAATTGACACCTATGTGTAGTTGATAGCAAAATACTTAACCGCTAACTTTCACCGACAGAGTATCGGGTCAACGGGAGTATAGCGGTCACAAGGTCGAATCCACATGGAGTAATGTCTAAGTACCAAAGCTGACATAGAACTTAGTTCAGGCCAAAATATGGTGGAAGGTATTATGCTAATGCAGAAATAAAGTTTATACTACCGGTTTTACTTTTAAATATTAAAGGGCATAGCCGAACTATGATCCCACGAGCTACTTTTACCCCTAAGGAATGACTTGACAGGGAGCGTGTCTTAACCGATCTACCTATCCTATGTAGTTTAACGACATCCACGGGTGCCAACTCCTAATTCTAGTGATTAGACTGAACAACTCGATCTAACAACCCTATGTGAAGCTAACCGGCTCTCCCTTTAGAAAACCGATTATCCTAACATGATTGAGTTCTAGTGTTGCTCGAACAACGATGACAAACCTCTGTGTCCTAACAACTAGGCCGAATCTACGCAACGATCCTAAAACCCCTTTTCCCACATCTCACCGCAAAATGCATCTATAAGTTCAGTTCGATGTGTGTGACAGTGAACTAGGTGATCAAACTAATTCAAAGATGTTATAATCAGTTTTAGGACGTGGATTAATCGTTTAAACATGATATTACGCACTACACAATTCCCAATCTCGTTCCCCTTTAGGGTTTTCGCTCGCTTTCACATAATTCGGCTACACATGCAATTAGCTACTCATGGTTGTGCTAATACCGGAATAAAGAGCTGAAATTAAACTAAAGACAATAAATAAAAAAGAAGTCATTACCATATAAATTGCTGAAAATCTGATCCACAAAATATGGAAGAAATAATTGCACCGAAAAGCCAAATCTTTGATCTTGAAACGTAAATCTAAGCTATGGAAAGTATGTAGAATCGAAGGATGTTATCTATGGAATCAAAGGATCAAAGGATGATCAACCTACACTAAAACCGCACCAAAATCGCCCTAGAAGTGTCTAAAGTCGGCTAGATCTGTAAAAGTGCTGAATGAGCTGCGTATTTATAGTGTAGGGTTGAAATCTGCTGCTGTCGGTGCTGAACGAGCGTTTGCTCCAAGGTGGACGCTCGTCTGCCTGGAGATCTGATGATGATTAGGGTTTATTCTTCAGTGAACCAGCGTTTGGATCCTCATAAACGCTAGTTCATGGATCATGCCTTGAGGGCAAACGCCCGTCTGGATTGGCTGAATGCCCGTTTGGATTATATGAGCTTTATTGATTTGGGCTGAGCCCATCCAAACGTGCGTTCGGGGGTGATTTGGACGCTCGCCCGTTTGAAAATCTAACTTTTAGTATCAAATTCTAACTTGACAGACGCTCGTTTGAACTGGCCAAACGCCAGTTTAAGCTGATATCACATTATTTAACTGGAGCTCGCCGCAAACGCTTGTTTGGAGTAAGCCAAACGCTCGTCCAACCCAATTTCCTTCCAAACTTGCATTTTCTTCACTTCAATGCTACTTTCGTGCCTCGAACATGTTTCTCACTCCAAAATATCGCCTTCCGGGCCCTCGAGCCACCTAAGTCCTGCAATAACATATACGAACAAAACACCACGCGTAATTCCGCAAGACAAAAGTTCTCGGAAAAGAAGTAAATGTCGTCAAAAGGCGGAGTTTACTATCGATGTGACAGTTTTACCGCCCGTGCATACAACTCACGATATTACTCTCGAAACGGTATATATCTTCCCAGAACATGCCAATAAAGTGATAAACGGGACTTAAACTGCACACCAAAATACAGTAAACTTGACTCCCATCAGTAGTTAACCTACCTTGGGTTGTAATAATATCATACGCATTAAGAATTAGGAATGCTGGGATGAACCGAAACCTCATCTAGGCAGCCACCGACGATGGCTAACAATAACTAAAGATCGATTAACTATGTCATAACTAGCGTATCAACAATGTTACTTCATACTAATTTACGATAACGAATACCAGACTAGCTAGATCTGACACATGTAAGTTAAACCTGAAAATCAAACGTACCTGGCACAGAACCCTCAAAATTAGGCCTGCTAGGTTGCCTCGCCGCAGCGGTAAAAACCGCCGCTGTGCAATTGCAGCGAATCCTATACTCTGGGTTCATACATTACGATTCTAGTTTTACTAGTAAATTACATTGTGTAAATCATGCAGATTAGTCAACAGATCTCTCCCTCTTTGCCTCTTCTCTCTAGCCCATGCTTCTATCCAACAACTCTGATCCGATTTTCCTTATACTCCCAAAATGACATCTCTTGAAAATCATGCAAAACAAAGCAAATCGATACTAATTCCAAAAGGCAAACTATGTAAATGTAGAATCGTGAGTCGAGAACTATTCACTACAATTCTTTCCCCAAATGGACAATTTTCGCATATGAAATCAATCATCACTGTGTCGAAATTAAGCAATTTAATTAACAACAACAAAAAAAAAAGAAAAGAAAAACGTTCCATCTATGCAAACCGCATAAGTAGCTAATACAGTTGCATTAGCTAGGACACTTTGGAGAATTCATAGCCACCCCAACCTCTTGGTTGCAAAAGTCCTTAAAGGTAAATACTTTCATAAAACTACTATTTTCGATTGTAAAGTTCCTCCTTCTTCTTCTTTCTTTTGGAAGAGTTTGATGTCAGCCCAAACTTTTTTAAAAAGTAACACTTGTTTTATAGTCGGTGATGGTAAGTCAATAAATGTTTGGAGGGATCCTTGGATTATCCAAAATCCCTCGTTTTTGCCAATCTCGGCCGCCCCTTCGAGTGGTAATGATGCCTTGGTTAGTGACTTCTTAGTGAACAGTACGTGGGATAAAGCTAAGCTGTTGGAAACCTTCTAGACGATAGATGTAAATCAAATACTTAAAATACCGATAAGCTTAAGTGGCATGCCGGATAAGAGAGTCTGTGTTTTTTTCTAAGAATGGTACATTTGTTTCGAAATCTGCCTATGATGCTTGCCTTCTACAAAGACTGAGAGCCCATAGCAGTCGCTCGATGAGTGATACTTCCTTCAATGATAAATTTTGGAAACGAATATGGGCAATGTCTCTGCCACCGAAAATTAAATACTTCTTGTGGAAACTTTTTAGGCTAGTTTTACCTACCTCAGAGGTCCTGCATAAACGCTTCGGGTTTGATAATCTCCTGTGTACGGCCTGTGGTGATAGTTCGGAGACTGTTGATCACCTTTTCATCTCCTGTCCGTTTGTCCAAACGGTTTGGAAACATGTAGGTATTTCTTGGAGAGATTTTTCGAGGTCGAATGCCTCAATCAGTCATTGGTGGAATAATTTATCTGATGTTCATCCGAGTGGGGTGCTAAAAGATCGAATGGTTTTCTCTTGTTTTGTTTTGTGGTTTATATGGAAAGCTCGTTGTGGCAGGTTTTTCAATTCTACTTGTTGGTCCCCGGATGAGACTGCAAAACTGGCTAGTCAGGCGTGGTTAGACTTTGAGCAGGCAAATTATGATGAGAGGGTCAGTACTAATCTTTTTTCTTCCTCTCCTGTCTTGCAGCGATTAGACCCGGCGCCGGACGCAGTTAGGGCCTATGTCGATGCAGCCTGGAAGCCTGATTCCTGCACTGCTGGCTTTGGAGCAGCTCTTTTTCGGGAAGATGATACAGTTTTGGAAGCTTGGGCATCTCCTAGAACGGTTGCGAGTTCTGTTTTTGCTGCGGAGGCTCAAGCTTTACGTTGGTGTTTGTCTAGATGTCTTCCCATGGGGCTAACGAAGCTTGTCTGTTTCTCAGATAATCTTTCATTAGCCCTTTGTAGTGAGCTTGACCACCCCCCCCCCCCCTTTGGACTCTTTGACTGTAATTGATGATATTAAGTTTTTAGCTTCCCGCTTTGACTCATGCCAGATTTTGTATTGTGAGAGAGAAAGTAACAGGTTTGCGCACCAGCTGGTTGCTTTCTCTTTCAAATCTGATGTAGGGGTTTTCTGGCATGGATGCACCCCGGTTTGGTCTTGTATAACTTGATCTTTTAAATAAAATGCTTTCGTCCTTTGGAGAAAAAAAAAAAAAAAAAGAAGAAGAAGAAGAAGACTAGAAAAAGAGAATAAAAAAATAGACGTATAACAAGTAAATGTTGCAAAATGATACTATTATTTTTGTGAACGCCAAAATGATACTTTTGCTACTTCTATTAATTAGAGTTACCATCCAATTTGTGACAAATCCAAATGCTCATTATTTAATGATAATTTCATTTTGGAGAATTATAAAACAAAATTGATTCTACTGGCTAATTAACAATGCTACAATAATAACACATTCGTTCCAAAATGTAAATCTATTTAGCTTTTTTGTCTTGTCTTATAATGTAAATCCATTTATACAAGCAATGAAGCATTTGATACATTTTCCTTCTTTTTACCCTTCATTTATTTTTTATCCACCTACTTTTTACTATTACATTAATAAGAGAATTAGAATCAAACTCCCTACACATTCTTTTATCTCCACAATAGGGATAAATGTTGGGATACGGCCAAAAACACACTTCATCAGTCTCCCAATCCTTTCCCTACAATAGGGACCATGAAAAGTGCTACCCCCAGTGTAGGGTGCAACTGTAGCTCACCCTACATATTTTATATTCAGTTTTTCTCTCTTTTTCTAACAAAAATTAATTTTGAAAAAATTGTTTATAGATTAAAAAATGAATATTTTGATGGTGTAAGGACAGAGATATGGAAGCTGACGTAGAGTATTTTGAATTTAGTTGCTGTAAAGTAGAGATATTTATATTTTAATAGTAATTTTAGGGATATGGATAGAGAGACTGA
The DNA here is from genome assembly GCA_024500145.1 of Gentiana dahurica var. dahurica. NCBI lineage: Eukaryota > Viridiplantae > Streptophyta > Magnoliopsida > Gentianales > Gentianaceae > Gentiana > Gentiana dahurica. The sequence goes on along the minus strand of CM044903.1, from coordinate 83,185,179 downwards.
TAATAATGCTCTAATAATCAAAGGTCATTTTAGATATTTTCATCAAAATTAATGACACTAACAAATTTAACCAACTTTTGACTTACATTTTGAGACAGGGATAGTAATTTTTATTTTGATAAAATAATTTAAATGTAGAAAGATTATATTATAAATATGTTCCTTCCACTAATCAAGGTGGTCTTTTTAGCAGAAAATTTTCCTACTGGTGTTACCTACTAAAAGTATAGTAGTACTAGTACTTAGTCATGGCTGTGGAGCTCATGATGGGTTACTCAAACTCAAACTCAAACTCAAACAATGGTAAATTTGCCACCCAGATAGAAGAAACTGCTGCCTCTGGTTTTCAAAGTGTTGAAAAACTCCTCACATTATTTTCTGAATCTCAAAATCACCACAAAAACTGTCAATTTCCATCATTTTCTGAATCTCAAATTCACCAGAAAAACAGTCAATTATCATCATCTTTTTCTTCGCAGCAGCCGCCGGAAGTCCACGCCGCCGCCGCCGATATGGAAATTGATTACCGGACCGTTACTGATGTTGCTGTCAACAAATTCAAGAATATGATTTCTCTTTTAGGTCGAACCAGAACTGGCCATGCCCGCTTTCGAAGAGCTCCGGTACCGGTGCCGGCTACTTCGTCGTTGACGTTACCTACTTCGCCGGTCAAAGAGTCAAGTTCAGATGAAGACACTAAAGTCTACTGTCCAACGCCGATTCAACAAATTCCACCGATTCCGGTTGATTTCAAATATCTCACGTCGCCACCGGAGAATCAGACAAATGGGTTTGTGCAAAGAAAAGAATCCGGTGTGAAGAACATTAGTTTTTCATACTCGCCGGCGGTATCTCATGGGAATTCCTTTGTTTCTTCGTTAACAACGGGTGAGATTGACCACCGTAAGCAGCCTTCATCTTCTTCACCTTTTCAGATTACGAATCTTTCTCAAGTTTCTTCTATTGGAAAGCCTCCCTTGTCTTCTTCTTCTTCATTCAAAATGAAGTGCCACTCCGAAAACGGCGGCTCTGGCAAATGTAGCGGTGCTTCTTCCTCCGGCCGCTGTCATTGCTCCAAGAAAAGGTACCTAATTTCTCAATCCAGGATATTTCTTGTTAGATTTTCAGGTCTTTACCTCATTTTCAATAGTCAAATTAGTTATTTTTATATCATTAATCTGAACTTTCAAAATGCAGGAAGCTACGGGTAAAGAATGTGGTGAGGGTTCCGGCGATAAGCCTGAAAATGGCCGACATTCCTTCCGATGATTACTCTTGGAGAAAGTATGGTCAAAAACCCATTAAAGGTTCACCACATCCAAGGTACAATTTTAATTTTATTTTCCTTTCTTTTTTATGGAATATGATACTCCGGTTTTTTTTTTTTTTTTTAAAAAACAAGTTATAAAACATTATTTTAACAATTAAATAACTAAAATGTCCTTATAAATAATTACTGTAGTTGTGTTTTTAATCAAACTATGATTTGAATATTAGATTAGTGTTTGAGGGCAAGATACTTGAATCCAATATTGTTCTTATAACATTGCATTTGATTTTATTTGTGTTTGATATATTAATTATTGGTACTTTATATGATTTATGAATCATAATAATAAGTTTACTAGTGCTATTTATATGTGTGTGTGTGAGTATAATGTGTATATATTTGGGTTGATTTTAACATTGTTATATATGTTAAAAAAAATCAGGGGTTATTACAAGTGTAGCTGTGTGAGAGGTTGTCCAGCAAGGAAACATGTGGAGAGAGCTTTGGATGATCCAACAATGCTAATTGTTACTTATGAAGGAGACCATAATCATTCCCCCACTGTTGCACAAACAAATACTACTACTACTAGCACTCTTGTTATGGAATCCTCTTAAAAGGAAGAGGGAGGGGCGATTTTTACGTGGTCACGCCATTTGGGGTGAAGTGATCGTGAAATAATCAGAACCAGACAGTTTATATTCAGAATATGATCCGTGTGGTTCTGATTACGTCACGGGTCAGTTTACCCCGAGTAGAGTGACTAATTATGTCATTAATGTGCTCATTCAAACCACCACCTTTGACTATTTGATAGTAGTAGTAATTTACTAGCAAGTAACGTTGGATGTAGTAGGGATAGATTTAGAGTACTTAATTAATTAGTCCTCTCATTATTACCAAGTCAGTAGTACTGTCTCGAAGGAGAAGTGGCTGCCAACTTCTATCATGGTGTATTCAGTTTTTCATGTACAAGTATGGATTTCTCTTTTCTGTGGTCTTGTTAAAAATGTAATTTGATTCAAGAAAACAAGAATGGAGGTTAAGATTTATGAAAGAATCAAGCAAGAACAATCGTATTAGAAGAAAACGGGATAATGATCTTCATTCTTTGTTTTATCGGATGTCCTCGAAGGGACAGTGTAAATATCTTCATTCTTAAGAGTCAGAATTGCAGATTACATGATAACTTGATAATAGAAGTTCTAGGAATGAATCATAAAGAGTACACTCCTTTTATAGCTTTAGTGATAAAAACAACTGTCACAAAACTAACTGTTGGTATAACTTCCCTAAGTAACGCTACAACAGCACTCCTATAACATGCCCCCTAAAACTGAAACGTGGAAAAATCATTTCATCTCACTTGAGTTGTAACATTAGTCGTATATGTATGGTTGAAGAACTTGTTGTGGAGTCTAATGAATTAGGAATGATAGATGTTCTTGATCGGATAGGAAAGAAACGGTCTTTGTAGGGTAGCTTTATCAACAAGTTTGGTTAGAATGTCTCTAGGTTGTCATGTGTACTGATTGACATAGGTTCGAGGAACTTCTGTTGATATTTTTTCTCACAAAGTGGCAATCTATTTCAATGTGTTTGGTTCTCTCATAAAACACACGATTTTGTACAATGTAAAGTGCACTTTAATTTGTTGTCACAGAAAAAAGGGAGGGTCTGGTTCATCTTGAGATAGTTGAAAACCCTATAATAGGTAAAAGATCCATTGAATTTCACAGGCTCTAATTGTCATTGCCCTATACTCTGCCTTAGAAATCTTCCGATGACTATGTCATGCTTCTTGCTTTTCCATGAAATGAGGGATTCTCCTAGAAGACATCAAATCCTGTGACTGACTTGCTTGTTATTGAACATCTTGCCCAATCCGAGTCAGTGATGTCCTTGATTTGTATTTTTCCTGGAGAGGGAAAGAACAGTTCTTGACCAGGAGCAGCCTTAAGAAATTTCAAAACTTTATGTGCAGCAGCTAGGTGATTTTCAGTAGGTATTGACTTAGTTGTTGCACATGATAAGCAATGTCTGGTCTTGTGTTGCCTAAATACAGAAGTTTTCCTACCAGACTTTTATAATAGGTGTTGTCTGTCAATAAAGGAGAATCTGGTGGAGTCATTTTTTGTGTAGTATCCATATGAGTTTTAGAGGATTTCGCTTCTAGATATCCAAAAGTGGTTAAAAGGTCTTTCTTTGATTCATGACAGTTCCCGGTTTTGACCTAGCTATTTTTAATCCTAGGAAGTATTTGAGTGATCCAAGATTGTTGATTGTGAAAGCTTTGTGTAAATGGTCCTTCAATTCTTGAATTTGTTGGAGACAACGACTTCATATTATGATGTTTTCCACATAGACCAATAAGGCAATGGAAGATGATCATTTGCCTTTAGTGAACAAATTGTGGTCATTCTTTGATTGAGAGTAACCAGCTTGAATCAAACATTGTGTGAGTTTTGCATTCCATTGCCTGCTTGCATGTCTGTTTGAAACCATACAAAGATTTGTTGAGTTTACAGACAATGTCAGGGTGTGAAGTGACTAGACGACTAGGTTCCATGAACACTTCTTCATTTAAATCTCCAAGCAAGAAGGCATTGATCACATCTAATTGATGCAAATGCAAATTTCGTAAAGATGCTAAAGTGATAAATAATCTAATGGTTGTCATCTCAGCCGATAAAGAGAAAATGTCAAGATAGACTAATCCTTCCGTGTGACTAAATCCTTTGGCAACTAGTCTTGCTTTGTACTTCTCAATGCTTCCATCTGACTTTCTTTGATCTTATACACCCACCTGCAGCCTATAGGTACTTTTCCACATGGTAAAGGAACTAGAGTCCAAGTATTAGTTTTGTGTAAAGCATCTAATTCCAACTTTATTTCTTGTTTCCAATCCTCACTTCGAGTTGCTTGCTTATAAGTAGATAGCTAATGATCAGCAGAGATACCACGTATTAATTCCTCATAAGATTTGGATATGTTTTCATGGGATAGAACATTCTGAATAGTGTGAGGAGTACTTCTGGATGAAGTCAATTTGGCTTGATAATCATGTAAATATTTAGTTTAGGTAATTGTCTGACTCTAGATAGTCTTCTGTGGTTTGAATCCTCTGTAGTGTTAGATGTCTATAGAACACTTGTACTAGTTTGAGCATTATTATCAAAAAGATTCTACAAAGAATGATTTGAAACATTCTCCATTGTAGAAATATGAAGGATACTATTGTGGTGATCAGAAGATGTGTCTGCAAAAGAGAAGTTGTTCATACAAGATAATATCTCTAAAAAAGAAGACCTCCTAATTGTTGATATCTAACAAGATATATACATTTGTATGAGATGGTAATCCAAAGAAAACACACTTCCTACTTCAGCTATCAAACTTTCTCCCCCTACCTTGAATGTTTGTACTAGCCAAAACAAAACAACCAAATACTTTAAAAGAACTATAGTTAGGCTCTTTGTTATACAACATGAAATATGGATTTGATCCTTCAGAATAGGTGTAGGAGTACAATTGATTAGTAAACCAACATGTTGCAAGCAATAACCCTAATAAATCATAGGAAGATTAGACCGGAATATGATTGCTCTAGTTGTACCGAATAAATGTTGATGTTTTCTTTCCGTTATATCTTTCTGTTGAGGTGTATTAACTCAAGAACTTTCATGAATTATACATTTTTTTTTTGCGTAAAACAAGTCCATATTGAATTCTTGGCCATTATCTGATCTAATGACTTTTACAGATTTTCCGAATTGTGTATGAACTTTATTACAAAAAGCTTGTAATATAAACCTAATTTCAGATTTTGCATTTATGAGAAACACCAACAAAAACCTGCTACGGTCATCAACAATGGACAATAATATTCACCATTATGAGTACCAACCGTGATGGGACCCTATATATCAACATGTAACAATTCAAAAACATGTGTAGAAACAGAGTCACTGTGAGGAAAATTCAATCTTTTCTATTAGGCTAAAGGACACACAAGAGAGTCCTTATCTAATGGTAGTTTCAAACCAGGAATCGTTTTTGAAGAACTTTCAATCTTCGGTTAGGCATATGACCTAACCTATGGTGCCAAAGTAAAGACTATGAAACAATATTATAGACAACAACACCCTTGGCTTTCAATAAAGATGAGGTTGGATTAGCTGAGAGTATGTAAATGTCATTTGAAAGGTTAGCTGAACCAATCATCCTCTGTTCTTTGGTATCATGTATGCCACAACCATCGGCTTGAAAAGTTGTAGTAAAATAAGTTCACATTGTTAGTTTTCTAACATATAACAAGTTATAAGTAAAAGTTGGCATACATGTGACATTATCAAGAATTAAATTATCATTATTTCTCACTTGTCCAATATGTGTAACATTAACAATAGAACTAGTAGGCAAACTTACTGTTAACCCTTTAACAGAAGCAAGATTAATCATAAGGAATATGGTAAAAAAATATATGATTAGTGACACCTGAATCCACTATCCATATAACAAGTTATAAGTAAAAGTTGGCATACATATGACATTATCAAGAATTAAATTATCATTATTTCTCACTTGTCCTATATGTGTAACATTAACAATAGAACTAGTAGACAAACTTACTGTTAAACCTTTAACAGAAGCAAGATTAATCATAAGGAATATGGAAAAAAACAAAATATGATCAGTGACACCTGAATCCAGTATCCATTTGTAAATGTTACCTCCATTAGTAGCCACTTCATTCTAAGCATTGACCGTCATGACAAAAGACTGAGCATTGCTAGTGCAGTCATCTTGAATATTTACACCTTTTAGCAACCCTATCATATGATCATACTGAGATCTAGTCAGAGTAGTTGATTCTGTCTATGATTCTTGATAAAATTATTTAAATTGTCTTGACCAAGACCAAAATCTTGCACAATATGTACACAATTGGCCACTATGCCACTTATTCCTCTGCCTTTGAACCCTTGTGGATAACCATACTTCTTATGGCATCTGTGTACAGTATGGCCATCCTTACCACAATGTGTGCATTGCACCTTTCTATTCAAATAATTTCCTGTATACTGCTTTGCAGTTCATCTTCCTATACCCTACCATAACCTTGACTAGTCTGTGAAGCCAGTGCTACAAAGAATTAGTAAGACTACTATGCAATGCCACAATGGTGTTCTTATTATTAGAATAGGTAATCTGACTTTTATGCTGCAAAGCCATTGAAAACAATGTCCTGATAACAAGGATAGGGCTAGACATAAGAACTTGAGACTCGACATTGTTGAAGCTATCATTTAAACCTTTCGGGAAATTTATTACATCATCCGTGTCATTATATTCTAATATATGCTCCTTGCTTCACAAGTACATGGAGGAACTCGTCTTTCGTATAAAGTAATTATAAAACAGAAATATACATTGTTTCACTCTCTTAAAAATCAAAATGATGATCATGTTGAGAGTGTTTAACTAAGAGCTCTTGCAGTAAATACAGTAAATCATTTAAAAAGATATTTTAGAAATTTCAATAATTAAATTTAAGAAAAATAACACTGCAGCAGACACTCTATTATTTACTGTAAAATACAGATTCTGAATAAATTCCTTTATATTTACCGTATTCATACAGATTGTGTGAATTTTCCTTTATATATACCGCATTATGTAAAATAGAGAACTCTATAAATTTCATCATAGATATAGATTCAGCTAACTAAAAAATGTGAGTTTAAAATTTTAAAATTGAGACTTCGTTAAGAAAATCTAATCGATGCAATTGCTTTAAAGGGTAGTGCGATTATCTAAACAGCTTTGACATCGTACATTCTTAATTATAGCCGATCTTATATGATTTATTGAGTCTTACTTTATAATTTCTGATATAAAAATATGTTGCTTTAATCATTGTGTTATACATTGCTTATAACAATAGCATTGTTTTTTAGCCAAACGGATGCTTTGAATTTGAAGTCAAATATGACATATTGGTTTGCTTTTCTTCACTCTCTTTTTTCCCGTCTTTTGGTGTGAGGGGGACCTAAGTTATATTCTCCTTTCTCGTTTTATGTATGTGGACTGTGGAGGCTCTACTTAAGGTTCTTTTTAGTGTTGGATTCTTACACACATATATGCACTTTCATTTGTTCAAACAAAATTTTTTTTTCATGAATTTTCCACTAGGCAAGGGGTATTTTATTTTATTTTATTTCTTTTGGTCCAAATGGTAATACATAAAGAAAGCGCAAGGGGGGCTTGGGCAGAAAAAAGTGATGATTCCGAGAAAAGTTACGGTGGGAGAGTGATTTGTGAGGTATACCAAGTGAAGGGATATGATTAATCAATGTCACACCTACACACATGTACTATGTATGAGAAAGTGTGTAAGAATTAATCATATCTCTCCACTTGATATATCTCACAAATCACTCTCCCACCATAAATTTTCTCGATGATTCCACTGGTGGAATGCTTATCGTGTTGGAGACGGTTGACCCAAAAAATTGAAATAAAATTGGAACCGGACGGCTTTGAAGTTGACGGTTGCTCCTAGAAAAATAGAAAAAAAGGTTTACTCCATAATAATAATAATAATAATAATAATAATAATAATAATAATAATAATAATAATAATAATAATAATAATAATAATAATAATAATGATGTATGCATGTATTTTTATTGTAACACCCCGTTTCCGAATCCGAGTTCTTATCCGGGAAAAATAGCCGATATGTATAACATTAAATAAAATTTAATATTATATGCAAACCTTACGTCATCATATCAAATACGAAGCAACACGCAAACTAAATAGACTAAGGTAATAAATGCCAAGATCTAAAATATCAGGATTTAGAATAATCGTATTTCATTTATTCAACTGAACGGAAAGAGTATAAATACATAGGGTTCGGTGACTTAGCCAATAAGTCAGTACAAGATAAATACGACAATAATAATATTTAAAGTAAATACAATATTAAAACTATATTATCATCGACATGTCCCCGCAATCCTATGAGAAGTGGCTGAACATGGAGATTGGATTTTAAACTGGCAAAACGAGGCTGAGCCAACGGTTTGGTGAGGACATCGGCTAACTGATCCTTCGAGGAGATAAAAGAGATGTCGAGTGACGATACCGGATTTCACCACTCCACGTGTCATACACATGACACCCAAATAATAACGAGAATAGACCTAATGCCCTAACCGTAAGGAACATGAGTCCCATCATAGGCCTAAGGGCCGAACTGAGTCCTCATGAAGGAAGGTTGTTCAGGTCATCCTCCGATCCACCGTAGGTCGGTCAGGACCAGCGAGGGGTAGACCTACACAGCTCGGTTGACTCGACCTCAGCATCTTGCCGCAGGTCGGCTAAAGAGTATAATAATAATAATTATTATACGATAATTATGGAAAGAAACTCAAACCTTTAAGGCACTGATCTTTATCTTTTAATACGAATATCTCAATCATCTCCTATAGTCAAGGGATAATCCCAGAATTATCTCTAACTTGAATAAAACAAAAAGAGAGTCCATATTGGACACGGCCCCCGCAGGCCTAGGGCATGATGCCCTTAAAATGATACACCTTACGGCATCAACATTTCACTTATTCTAAGCTAAAAGGTGTAGTTTTCGACCATTTATATGAGCCATTTGAGTTGAATGTCATAAGTTGGGTTCATGAGCCGAGTAATTGCATTTAATGTTTATTTTTCCCAATTCGATATTATTTCGTGCATTATTGGACTATTTTCAGGTTATGAAGATTGGGCCAAGTGTTAGAGATCGATTATGGGCCAAGCTGGATGAAGAAACGGACCTAGGGTGTTCCAGAACCTTCAGTTAAGTCGACAGAGCGGAAAAAAGACAAATATGCCCTGGAAGCCGCGTGAAGCACTGCCGCAGCCGCGGGATCCAGAACCTTCGAAAACCGTGTTTTCTTGGACGAAGGGTAGATCTAGGTGTCATTAAGTCAATTTATAGCACTATAAGTAAGTGGCACCAGCCACGAATTTCAATGTACAATTTTTCACAAGACAAATACATTATATGCAATAAAAGTTCTCTTTGTTCTTTCTCTATGACTTGTAGTCACGGATCCGACGGATTCACCGCCTAGGGAGCGATCTGAGGAGGATCTGCACTTGTCTTCTAGGGTATGATTTTTCGGCTTTCTAAATGTAGATCTGTCGTTATTTTCCTTGTGATTAGTATGATTTAATTGTTTATATTAGTTCCGCTATGTAGTAGTTAGTTTATTTTACCCCATGAATGTTTAGATCTGAATCGTTGGTGAAGAAATCATGAATGAAAGGTTGTGTTCTTCAGAGCCCGCGACGGTTTTTATCGCGGCTGCGAATACCTAGTAAACTCTAATTCTTGATAATCGGGGCCAGCTACGTCTGATCGGCAGATTTAATTTACATGTTGTTAGCCTGATCAACTATATGCATGTTTTCGTAAATTAACATGAAGGACTTGCAAGGTGAAGTGTTAGTTCAGACGATGTCTTGATCGATCCTTAGGAACGTGCTAGTCAATCCACGATAGTTGCTTAGGGAGGTCCTCGGTCTTGAACCGGCTAGTCCTAGTTCTTATTGCTTGTGAATTAATACAACCAACGAAGGAGGTTAATTGCACATACACACCTACTATCCTTTCAATGGAAGTAGCGTAACATTAGGGATTAGCACCCGTAGCTGTTAAAGATCTAAAATTTAGCAACAGGGATGATTGATGCATGATGTGGGGGGAATAACCAATCACTCATAGTTAGAACTAATTCTTATAAAACTCATATGAGTATAATTATTTGATCTTGCGCGTTATTGTCACCACTTTTACTTCTCTATTCTATAGTTGATCGTAGACCGTTATTGTGACAATTAGATTCGATCTAGATTAATTTGTGTTTTTACGAGTCTCTGTGGGATTCGACCTTGACTCGCCAGTACTTTGCTACGATAGACCTAGTCCTATTGCTAGTAGATGTTTGGCGCCGTTGCCGGGGATTCATGTCAAAAATACTTGTTAATTTAGATTGAAATTCTGTATATATTTTGTTTTCGAGTCTGTTTTAGAGTATGTTAATTATCTTAGTCGTATAGTGTCTGTTCAGGTCGGTTTTGGGAAATTTTGGTCGGGAAGCCGTGAGAATTACTCCCGCAGCCGCACCAACCGGAGTTTAACAGAAATCGTTTCTGTTCCATCAGAGTCTGTAGCATTATTTTCGAGTCTTTCAGGGCGTGTGTGACAACAGGCATGGCAAGTAACTAAACCTTTTTCTTCTTTTTTGCGTCTTGTAGCATTATCCACATGTATCTACCTATTAAATATTTATAAAATCCTTAAAAACACGGTTTGCTCGTGATGTTGATTCACCCGTTCCCGACATTTTACAAACTCTAAATAAAAGTTTACGATTATAATAAAAAAAAAGTTGAAAAAAAATCAAACCAAATTTACTTATAACTAAAACCGGATTGAAGTAACGATTAAATCAGAACAACTTCAAATATCGGTCTTGTAAAGTAAATTTGATTGTTGTTTTTAATAACTAAACAAACTTGATTACAAATGTAGAATTGAGATCAAGATTAGAGAAGTAGAAATGTAGAATTAAGAGGAGAGTATGTGTGAATGAAATGGTGAAAATGAGGGGTATTTATAGGATGAAATGGCTGGGAAAATTAAAAATAAACAAAATAGCCGTCGGAACCGCCAGAATTAAGAGGAGAGTATGTGTGAATGAAATGGTGAAAATGAGGGGTATTTATAGGATGAAATGGCTGGGAAAATTAAAAATAAACAAAATAGCCGTTGGAACCGCCGGTTCCGATTCCGGTTCCGGCCGGTTAAGATCGGTTCAGGCCGGGCCGGTTGAACCGCCGGTCCCGGTCCGGTTACGGTTCCCCTCAAGCCTGGACCGCCATAGAACCTGGGTATCGCCGGGCCCTGGAACCGCCGGGTCTGGTCCGGTCCGAGCCGGTTCTCTAGTTCCAGCCGGATCCGGTTCCAATATGGTCAGGTCTACTTATGGGCAGGTTTACACATAATTTCAACAATTGTGCATTCCTCTTCCTCCATTTTAATTTAAATTATCTTTTACTCGGTCATAGAAATTTTTTTTTTGATATAACCGTTAAAATATCGTAATTTTTTCAGCATGTGTTTCCTTTTCCGTCATGTACATTATGACATCTTATTTAATAGTATTCTAACGTAGTTTTGGAAGTCATTTTCATAAATAAAAAACACAACGTAACAATGGATTTGAGGTAGGCGACAATAAATTTGTCTTTCTGACCCAATTTTTCTTAAAGCTATGGGAATGAAGGACAATACAGAGGAAGAAAATGTAAAAATGCCATAGCTGGTAAAAACTGATGAAAATGGAAAAAAACAAAACAAAACAAAAACAAAACTAAACTAAACTACCTTTATAGCTAAGTTTACACGAAATTTCAACAATATAGGCTTGTCATTTTCTCCACACATTAAAAATAAATAAATTGAAACACCCCCCCACCCCCCACTATCTTGGTTGTATATTTCTATTTTCTTTTTTATGAAATAGTATATTTTTCTCCTAAAAAAATAGTATATTTCTATTTTAAGATTATATTTTTTTCACAATAAATGTTATGTTTCGATTTTTAGGAAAAAACAGAAGTGTCATTTTATAAAAATCTGAATATTGTATTTACTAATTTTGTGACTATTAACAGGATTTTCTTTTTTGAGGGTAAGGGGAGTTATTTTTGAAAAATAAAAACTTCTCTTTATTATTAGGAGTTGCCATAAAATAGAATTCGAACCGTTACTTTTGAGTGAAACTAGAAAAGAAGAACAGGAAAATCTTCAAAAGATCTTGATGAGTGTTGCTTGGATTGTAGATTTGACTAGAGATTCTTGATCCTTGCGAAGAGGGCATCCTTTTGATGGCAAGAATTCCAAGTTCCGATAGGTATTCATTTTTGCCCTGGTTTCGGAATCTTCAAGTTTTGATCAAGTTTGAGGTACTGAGTTGCTTAATTCGTAGTTCTGTTTGTTTAGAAACCCTTGATCATATTTAATTCTAGTTTGATTGGTGACCAATTAGGTTTGGGTGAGAGGAAGCAAGGAAATATGCTGTTGCTTTGAAGTTTTGCTTGTTGTGCTTTGGAATCCATGTAAGAGGGTTTTTATATTGGATGATTCAAGTTTTATGATGATTAGGTTGAGTAATCTTGGTTGCTTTGGATGTTAAGATCCATGTTTTTGTTGTTGTTTGAAATATGAGATGCTATGATATGTTAAGAACTTGTTATGCTGCTGTTTTTGGTGCTAATTTACTGTCAAAAGTTGTATCTTTGGGTTGGGAATTGTAAAGTGCAGAAAATTGCATGTTTAGGGCAGTTTCGACCTTTTGGCATGCACCAAAGGGCTTTAGAGTGTGCCAAAGGTGAAGCAGAATGGTGTCAGAATGGTTCAAGGCTTTTAGTGCACGCCGAGGTGGAACAGAGAGCATGCAGAACACTGCTGCAGGTTTAGCGCACGCCAAAACTGAAGCAGAATGCTTTTAGGGTTCTGCTTGTGTTTTTGCACGCGCCGAAGGGCTTCAGCGCACGCCAATACCCCTGTTTTGTGGTTTTGGGTTTTTAAGGCCCCGAATCGATTTTTGGTTGTTGTTTTGTGATCTAATAATCTTATACAAACCTAACAAAGCCATGCTTAATTGTTTGATGCGTTTGGTTCCGGCACCGAATGGATACTCTAAGAGTTGAAGTTCGGGACCGTCGGAAGAGCATGAATGACCTTGTGCTTTGATGGATTAGTATCCATCAATGTCTATGTATGTTATGCGTGCGCATTGAACATGATGCGCACGCATTAAGCCTGTTTATGAGAAATAATGTGTTTTAAGTCCCGTGTCTAGTTTTAAATGTTGTTTCTTGATCTAATAACGTTAAATGAAAATGAACAAGCCTTGATTAAGCTAATGATGCGTTTAGTTCCAGCACCGAATGGATTCTTCCTAAGAGTTGAAGTTCGGGACCGTCGGAAGAGTATGATTGGCTTGTGCTTTGGTGAATTAGTATTCATCAATGTCTATGTAATTTCTAGGTCTTGTCCGTGTCTAGTGGTGTAGGAGAGAGAGTAGTAATTGTGAGGGAGCCTTACTTAACAACACATAAGTGGCTAGTTAAACATTATTAATCAACGTACGTGTGTAGTTAAAAAATTAAACGTCATGTCATTCTTGGTAAGGCACGGATTTATATCGGTGATGTGGGGGCGGTCGGGCTAAGTGAATAACTCCATAGGTTCCTAAGAACCCAAGTACGGAGGGACTTCACCGAACGTGCATGCATACCGGGGGAACCCGGGGCTATCGGTCTAACCCACTGTAGTCGGCAAGTATATCTTTGTGGTGGATACACATCATGCGTAGTGCCCTTGAGTGCTGATGTAACAAAGATAAGCTAAAACTAGAAACCAATTTTCACGACATGTTGATGAGAATGAAGTGAACCCTAGAGTTGAGTCTGTCTCATAAAGATAACCTAATAATAATAAAAAAAACCTTTTCGTCGTTGGACTTCGTTATTCATTAGCTTCTCCCTTTTTATTAAGTACTTTGTACTTACCTCCTTTGCATGTTTCTTTTGTATGCATTATGGGTGAGAAGACGAACATGTTAACCAAGAGTAGATGACGACTTTTGATGATGCTTGATGATGAAGTCCTATTTGACGCTTTCCTCATTTTCCATTATATATATATATATATATATTGTACTAGGCTAAGTTGTATTTATTTCCAAACTTGTTGTACTTTCTTTTAGGCTCTTTGTAAGACAAGTGTAGTAACTTTTGGAAATTCATATTTCTTTGTAAGGATCCGTTGTTTTAAGTTACCTACTCTTATCTTTAGAAGATTGTGATCTATTCTTAGTAGCATGTATGATTTTTACCCGAGTTAGGTTTTGTTAGTGTCTAGTTGTCTAAGTGAGGACGTAGAATGTTAAGTGAGCCTTTTTCTTTGAAAAGACTTAGTGGCTAGATAATGGTTAATAACTTGTGTAGTTAAAAGCATAAACATCAATGTTATTCTTGGTAAGACACAAGAAAATATCACGATGTGGTCAGATGAATTGAATAACTCCGCAGGTCCTTTGTAGACCCCAAGTGTGGAGAGACTTCACCGAACACACACAATATCGGGGATAGCCCATGGCTGCTAGTGCACGTTCCACTAGTAGGTTGCAACCAAATGTTTCTCGGTGAGTAACACCGTGCATAGTGCTTTTGAATACTTGGTGTAACAATGATAAGTCAAGCTAGAAACAAAGTAGGATCCTCGCGTAATGTTGATGAGCATAAAAAGAACCCTAGAGTTGAGTCGTGTTCATGAAAAATAACCTTAATAATAATGTGTCTACCTTTCGTTATAGAACATATTTATTCAATAACTTCTACATTTTACTAATTACGCTCTGTAATTACCTCTTTTGTATGTTTGTATGTTTCTTGTGTAAGAAAATATGTAGAATGAGCCGGATGTCGAGGATGATGTTTAGACTTGTGCCATGCCATGCTTTGTTAGACCTCATACCATATAAGATTTTTTTGTCTAAGTTTTCTGACGATACAGGGTTTCACCCCTCCACGTGTCGTCTATCGGTTGGCCCTCACATTATGGATAAATACCAAGGTACTCACGTCGATGCGCAGACTTGAGGCTACAACGATCGACAATCGAGCAGTGTAGGACAATGAGTCCCAGAGTCGGGTACCGCAGGTCGGTAACATCGACATGGATGACAGAGTCCGCACCAGCTGTCAAGGCCCATTAACAGTGTGGTAACTTGGGCAAGGGTCAAGGCCCATCAAGGGTAAATATGATAATAACTCAAACCGACCTAGAATTAGGGTTAGGGCATGTGTTGTCATTATAAATACCATAATCCAGGAACTACGTAAGGCTTGATTCCTGGAAGATAACAGGATACGTAGGCAATCTAAGATAAATTCTTAGACTCAGCCGCAAATCACAACACACACATTCTTATTCTTTAGGCATTAGGGTTTTGGGTGTTCATCACTAGATCCAATCAAGGCCCGGATTATTTAGGTGACTAAATCGGTCATCGTCATTGGCGCTAGAAGGAGGGCCCTTCTACTGTTGAATACACCAAGATCACTATGCCTCCCAAGGAAAAGACTGCCAGGAAAACAGCCTCCAAAGCCACCGATCAACAGAGCTCGCAGATTAACGAGCAACTAGATCTAGATGCACAAGGATCAAAAGATCCAGTCTTGAACACCGTCCATGAAAAACCCCAGAAAGAAAAACAGGGTCTTGCTCCAGAACACCAAGCCATTGTGGATCAATTGGCAGGGGCGGATCGTGAATTGATGTCCAGGATTATAGCAGAGGCGTTTATGGTGCAGCAGCAAGCAGACGGCGGCCCGAAGGATGCAGCAGCAGACGGCGGTCCGAAAGACGCTGCAGAAAAGCCTAAGCGGACTCCTGGAGACAAAGTCATTGCGTCCTCCAGCTCTGTAGAGAGAAAGAGACGTGAGATCCAGCAGAAGCATCAGAAGATGGATGAGGATAGTGTTAGGGAGGAACTGGACGCTATTTTGGGACGCTATTTTGGGAAAAAGTCAGGTCTCGCTGTGGTTGGAGTCACCTTTCACAAAGGAGATCGAGAGTTTCCCTAAACCTAAGAGGTTTAAGATACCAAAGATAGAGCCTTACGATGGTACCATCGATCCGAAAGACCATTTACATAGGTATCTGTCTCAGATGAGGTTGGACGGCGCACCTGATGTGATGCGATGTCGAGCATTTGAGACACTTCTCGTAGGTCGAGCCAGGGAATGGTTTACCAAGCTACGAACCGGTTCGATCTACAGCTTTGCCATGCTAGCCCGCAAGTTTCGGGATGCGTTCATCGTCAACAAAAAGTTTCACTTAAGCGCCACGCACCTCATGAACATGAGGCAGCAAAATGATGAGACAGTACTGGATTATCTAAAGAGATTTAATCTTGAGGCCATGCAGGTCAATGATGCAGATGATCGACTTCTAATCACATCGTTTGTGGGGGGACTGCGTAATAAGAAGTTATACATGAAGTTGAACAGAGACGTCCCTCACACCATGGACGAGTGTGTTAACGTTGTGCATAGATTCTGTCAGGGGAAAGAGGCAGTGCGTAGGCACACCCAATCCGACTGTATGGATTCGAAGAAAGACAATCAAGGTCCAAACAAGAATCAATCTAGGAGACAGGATGTCGAGAGTAAACCCTCAATCTGGAACCGTATAGAGGCGCCCGTCTCAGACCGATTGGGAAAGAAAGGAGCCAAACGTGATAGGGATTTCATCCCACTTAATCGGTCTCGAGCAGAAGTGCTATCCATCATGCTCTCGAAAAACATCACGAAAAGACCGCCACCATTGAAGAAACCTCAAGAAAGGAGGAATTCAAGCAAATATTGCGAATTTCATGAGGACATAGGCCATACCACAGAGGATTGTAATGACCTGAAAAGAGACATCGACATCTGCATTCAGGAAGGAAAGCTAGATGAAGTAGTCGATAGATCTCGATGTGATGAGCCCAAAGGGCATAGAGAGTACAAAAGGAAGAACCCTGATCATGACAGGGGTCGAGATGATCAAAGACAGAGAGATCGATCACCTCAACAGAATTGATCTCCGGATCGTGATAGAAATAACAGAGATAGCTATGGTCGAGACAAGTACGACGATAATCGACCGAACAGTTATGTTAATACGATCTTCAGGCCAGGGGAGAATGATAAAGATCGAGCCAGTCGAGAACCAGCTGACAGCTCGAGAGAACGTAAGAAAATGAGGTTTTTGACAGAAGTCGGGTATGGACCCCAAGATGATATCCCTAAGTCTCGGAGTCATAGTTAAGGGTTGGTTATCGAAACGGTGATTAGTCGAGCCCGTGTGTCAAGGGTCTGCATCGACAATGGCAGCGCGGTAAACATCTTGTATTACTCGGCTTTTCAGGCAATGAAGCTAAAGGAGAAGGACCTAGCTCCTATAGCGTCCCCTTTGTTTGGGTTCACAGGGCAAGCGGTTCATCCTATGGGATCGATAAAGTTACTCACAACGGCCGGGGATGGCGAGAAAGGAAGGACTCTTGAGTTAAACTATATGGTAGTTAAAGCTCCCTCGGCCTATAATGTTATTTTAGGACGGCCTGCGCTCTTCGACCTGCGCGCTATCATCTCCACATTCCACAACAACATAAAGTTTCCTACCAGGAACGGTTCCCACGAGGTAAAGGGAGATGTTGAGGCCCCGCGGAGTTGTAACTCCATTGTCATGAACGGGAAAATGGCGGTACAACAAGTTCTGGTCAAGGAACTAATTCCGGAGGAAGAAGATGAGAAGAGCTGGGTCTCCAGTGATGCAGTCGAGAATGTTCGTCTCTGGGAAGGGGAGGATGATCAGTGTGTACAGTTCGGGATTTGGATCCGGGCCAAAGAAAAACAGTCGCTAATCGAGTTGTTGATCGAGTTCAGAGATGTCTTTGCCTGGAACGCTAACGACATGCCGGGGTTACCAACAAACATCGCGGTCCATAAGCTCGAGATAGACCAAGCTAAGAAGCCAGTTAGGCAAAAAAAGAGAAACTTCGCACCAGATCGACTAGAAGCCATAGAATTGGAGGTCGGTAAGCTACTGTCGGCCCAGATAGTAAGAGAAGTATTCTACCCAGAGTGGCTGGTCAACCCAGTGTTGGTCAAGAAGCCCGATGGCAGCTGGCATATGTGCGTGGACTTCACCGACCTGAACAAAGCATGTCCAAAGGACTCGTATCCATTGCCAAAAATCGACAGGTTAGTGGACTCCACCAACGATTTCGAAGTGTTTGGTTTCTTGGACGCATACAAGGGATATCATCATATTTTAATGGATCCCCGAGATGCTGAAAAGACAGCTTTTATCATGGAATTTGGCACTTTCTGCTATGTAACCATGCCGTTCGGATTAAAAAACGCTGGGGCTACATACCAGAGAGCAGTCAACAAGATCTTCGCCAAACAGATCGGTAGATGCATGGAAGTATACGTAGACGACTTGCTCATCAAGAGTCGGTCTATGAAGCAATATTTGGTAGACACTCGAGAGGTATTTGAAGTGTTGAGGGATACGTAGATGAGGTTAAATCCAAAGAAGTGCACCTTTGGAGTCAGGTCAGGTAAATTTTTGGGATATATGATCTCGAAGGACGGGATCCGAGCAAACCCGGACAAAATCGACACTTTGAAAAATATGCCTGCACCTCGAAATACAAAGGAAGTACAAAGACTTACTGGTCGAATGGCCGCCCTCAATAGGTTCCTGTCGAGATCCGCGCAGCGCACACTACCATTTTTCAAGATCCTCCGCAAGGCCAGTCCTTTCCATTGGGATGAAGAATGTCAGACAGCCTTCGAGGAGTTGAAAGCTTACCTATCAGAGTTACCCACCCTCACTTCTCCGCCTTGAGATTGTTAGTCTACTTAGCAGTATGCGAGGAAGCAGTGAGTGCGGTTCTAGTTCGGGAAGGGGTACATGGCCAGGTGCCTATCTATTTTGTCAGTAAAGCGTTACATGGTCCCGAGATCCGGTACTCACCAGCAGAAAAGCTAGCATTATGTCTGGTACATGCGTCAAGAAAGCTAAGGCCCTATTTCCAGGCCCATCCTATTATGGTAGTCACTGACCAACCATTGAAGCAGATCTTAGCGAAGCCCGACACTTCGGGCCGACTAGCGAAATGGGTAGTAGAGATGGCACAATACGATATCGAGTTCATTCCTCGAACTGCGATAAAAGCTCAGGCCTTTGCATACTTCTTGACGGAAGGGATTTCTATTCAACTCGACCAAGAGAAGCAAAGTCTTGAGGAACGGTGGACCCTCCAAGTAGATGGAGCGTCGAGTAAGGAGGGGGCAGGAGCAGGTCTTCTTCTAGTCAGTCCGAAAGGCGAGGAATTCCCCTATGCCCTTCGATTTGACTTCAAAGCAAAGAACAACGAGGCTGAATATGAAGCTATGATCACAGGTCTGAAACTTGCCCTGAATCTGGGTGTCGAGAATTTACTGGTTTACAGTGACTCACAGTTGGTGGTAAATCACGTCAAAGGGGAGTATGAAGCTAAAGAAGAAACCATGAGAAACTATCTAACAGTGGTGCAAGGCCTCATACCTAAGTTCAAGACAGTGCAGATCAAGCAGGTCCCCCGAAGCCAGAATAAGAGGGCCGATGCACTCTTTAAGCACGCATCGAATTTCGTCTCGAATAAGAAAGTTCTAGTAGAACTATTGAACGACAGGAGTTATAAAGAATCGGAGGCCCAGCCGATCACTCAGCAGGCCACTTGGATGGACTCGATCACCCTATACCTTAAGGATGGAATTCTCCCGTCTGATAAGGTGCAATCAAGGAAGGTCCGACTCTAGTCAGTACGGTATGCATTCTTCGACGATGTCCTTTATCGAAAATCTTTTATGAGCCCATGGTTGAGGTGTGTATGCAGAAGGTGAGTATCTCCTGGAAGAAATCCACAGAAGAGCTTGTGGAAATCATTGTGGGGCCAGGATGTTGGCTCGGAAGTGTAAGCTAGCTGGATATTTTTAGCCGTCAATGCAACGAGATGCGAATAACATTGTTCGGAGATGTAAACCTTGTCAAATCCATGACAACATCTCCCATCAACAAGCCCAAGAAATGAATGTCATCTCGTCAGCCTGGCCTTTTGATCAGTGGGGAGTCGACATAGTTGGACCCCTACCCCGAGACCCGGGGAATAATCGATTCGTGGCCGTTGCAGTGGATTACTTCACCAAATGGGTCGAATCCAAAGCTTTACCCGACATCAGAGCTGCAACCATCAAAAAATTCTTGTGGGTCGATATTTTATGCAGGTATGGCATCCTAAAGGCTCTGATCTCAGATAATGGCACTCAGTTCGAGGACCGAAGAGTTAGAGAATGGTGCAATGAGTATCATATCAGCAAGCACTTCACCTCGGTAGCTCACCCACAAGCAAACGGTCAATTTGAGCAGACAAATCGACATATCAAGCTAGGGTTGAAAAAGAGACTAGAGGCAGAAGGTCGAGATTGGGCAGTACAACTCCCGAGCATCCCGTGGTCATACAGGACAGCTCCTAATTCCTCAACAGGAGAAACACCTTTCTCTTTAGTGTATGGCTGCAAAGCGGTTATACCCGCGGAGATCGGTGTCCCTTCTCCTCGAGTTCTGGCCTATAATGTTGAAACAAATGCTCCCGACCTTCGACATGAAAAAGACAACGCTGAGGAGCGAAGAGAGATCGCTTCAGCCAGTATGGCAAGGTACAAACAGAAGATTTCGTTGTATTATAACACGAGGGTTAAGCACAGATACTTCAAAGTTTGGGATCTGGTTCTTAGAAAGAACGAAGCAAGTCGACAAGAAGCAATTGAAAAATTGACCCCAAATTGGGAAGGCCCGTACCAGATTCTGAAGGTTCACCCCAAAGGATCCTATCAACTCGGGCGAGCAGATGGAACCACGGTTCCTCGACAGTGGCACGCCAACAACTTAAGGAAGTACTATGTTTAAGTTAAGCCTTATTTCGATCAATTTCTGTGTTTCGTTTTAAATCTTGTAATATGTCCATGTGACAATTTCATAAGTATTATGATAAATATGTCTTCTCTCGAGATGTTTTTATGTTTGTTAGGATTTATAGCCATAACATTATAAGTCCAATGTGATACAAAATGTTAGTCAGTACAGTCGACAAAAAGTAGAGAAATTCGCAAGTCGGACATCTCAGCGCAGCCGAGAGCAAAACAAGCCTAATAGGTGAAAATACAAAGGCAAAAATACGGTTCGCATGGTCGGGCCAAATGTCCCAGCCAAAAGCCAAACGAGCCCAAGAGGCGAAAAAGGCTAAGGCAAATGACGGTTCGCATAGTCGGGCCAAATGTCCTAGCCAAAAGCCAAACGAGCCCAAGAGGCGAAAAAGGCTAAGGCAAAGGACGGTTCGCATAGTCGGGCCAAACGTCCCAGTCAAAAGCCAAATGAACTGTGCGATCCTTGAGTATTGGAAAGCCAAGGGACAGTTCGCACAGTCGAACTGTCCCAGTCAAAAGCCAAGAGCCAAATGAACTGTGCGTATTGGAAAGCCAAGAGCCAAACGAACTGTGCGTCCCAGTCAAAAGCCAAGGGACAGTTCGCACAGTCGGACTAAAACGCTCAACCTGAGGCCAAATAAGCCTATGAGGCACAAAGGCCAAGGCAAACGGGTCGATCTCAGCTAAACTCAGGAGTGTAATAGGAACCAGAGGTTCATAATACACTTGGGGGGCAACACGACATCAATAAAGCAAGCAGCGAACAGAGCCAAAGGCTCGATGAGCGAAGAGCTATAAAACATCGAGACAAGAAAGATAGACAATAGCAAGAAAGGAAATAAAAATCGAATCAAATTCAAAGAAAAGTTAATACAAAACAAGGCCAGGTCGAAAAGACCAGCCATAGAACGGCAATGTATATTGTTACAGAATTTCAAGCTCGAATGTAAATTCAACAAAAGAAAAATTCGAAAAACAAAAATCAGGGGTCGGCTTCAGGGGTCGGCTCAGAGACGGCGGAGGTCGGCTCAGTAGTAGGGGCGGAAGTTGAAGGACCATACTTAGTAGCAAGAGATTCTCCCTGTTGGAATTCCTCACTATAGCGGTCGTACAACTTCTCCGCCTCGGGATTGTAGAACATTGGCGTCTCGAGCGTCGATACATCGAATCCCGGATTGACAGCCTTCACCTGGGTCACCGCCATAGTAAAACCACCCATCATTGCAGCGCGTATAAGCACATCTAGATCTGCGTCCAGGTCGGTCGATTTCCAATACTCAAGGATCGCAGCTGTCTTGGCCGTCTCGACCTGCGCACGGACCTGATCCAATTCGGCTCTCAGGGCATCCCTCTCTATCTCTAGGTTGGTTCTCAGGGTATCCCTCTCATGTCGAGCCATTGCCACGTCAGGCAGCGAAGCCTTGTGTGATTGCTGCACCTTCGCAAATTCTGCCGCCAGTTCAGCCAGCCTCTGATCCTGGGCCTGCCGCTCGAGCTGGGTCTTCGTCAAATCGTTAGTAGTAGCCGTCAGCGCGTCCTGCAGCTTTTTGACCTCGACATTCACCTCACGCTTCAGCGTCTCGAATTGAGACTCTATACCGGAAATGGCTGCGCCCTTTGCGATGTTGTCCTCAAGCAGTTTACATATTTCCCTCTGCAGATCCTCTTCTGTATCGACCGGCTTAACCAGTCGTCGGGCAGCCTCTCTGCTAAGAAGGTTACTCTGTAGAAAAGGGAGAAAGGCGTCAAATAATAAAGACAAGGCATATACCTCGAGAGAAATCAACGCTTAAAGGAAAGGAAGACAATCGACTTATGAGGCGGGCCAACTTCCGAAGCGCGTGGGATACAGCCTTGTCCTCCAAGGTCGCACAATCGTCGGCAACGCAGTTCACATCGACTTCCGGATCGGAAGAAGCTTCAGCAACTCTGGCCCTCTTTGCCTGCCTTTGTTGCTCCTTCACCAGCTCAGGAACGGTTGGCCTTTTCTTGGTCGGCGCTGCTCGCTCCTCGACGTTTTCGCCGACGGGTGGAGTCAAATCGACCAGAACTTCCTCCTCCTCATCCCGCAGTGAACCATAACGGACCGTTAAGCCGCTAGAAGTCGGAGGTCGGTTGGGTGATTGAACTAGCACCGTCGACTCAACGGCAGCAGGAGTAGTCTCAGATTGAGCAGCAGTAGAAGGCGCCCTGGTCTCAGCAACTTGCGCGATTGGGGCAGCCCGATCTCCGAAAGGCGGAACAGCTCCGCTCACCGACGGTGAAAGGTGTGTGGGATCGCTGATCGAATAGAATTTCCCCACTACAAGACAAAGAGAACAAGTTAGTTTGAACAATAAAGGGCAAGTTATCAATCTCGACAAAATGATAAATACACAAGCAAAATAAAGAAACATCCTATGGTTCTCTTGATCTTGGGCATGAAGATTCGTATAGGGGATTGGTCCAGCCTCCTCCAGATGGGCTAGGTCGTATAGAAGACTCAAGTCTCAAGTGTACACCTCGAAGCTAAAGCCATCTAATCGGCGGGCCTCTCGAGGGGTGGGAGCACTCCCAAGTTTGTCCTTCTTCACGCCCCTCGACCTCCATTGTCCTATATAAGGGTTCTCCAGGCCATGACGAAGGAAGAATAATCGGGTCTTCCACTCCCCGTGTGAAGAAGGCCCCTAGTTACAAATTCGTGCCGGTTCGGCCTCATTTGGAAGGTATACCATAGTTTGTCGGGCGTAGCGGCAATCTGGTAATAATATCGAAAAAGGGGAATCGAGAAGCAGACTCCAGCAACTCAACAGGCAATGACGAACCCCATTAGAATCCTGACAGGGTTCCGGGCTAACTGGGAAACGCTTATCTCGTAATGATCCAGGATCGTGAGGACGGCCGGACACAGTGGAAACCTTAATCCACTCAAGAGTTGGGCCTCATAGACAGTGCAGAGCCCTTCTGGGGGCTCATCGGCAAACTGATGAAGGCCGGAAGGGAGTTGAGCTTCAAATGGGGGGGTTGATGATATTGTATTTCTTACAGATTTTGGTTATATCCCCTAGGGAAAGGGAACTGAGGCAACCTTTAAGACCTTTACCGTCCATTCTGGTGACCAACCTTTTGGGTTGGTTAGGGACAGAAGGGGAAGAGGCTATAGGTTCGTCGGAGACTGGTTGGAGAAGATGATCGGAATGGACAGACGCCGGAGTTTGGCTATGGGAAGGTGTTTCACTACCCCTATTAGACTCAGTAGCACTACTTGACATGGATAAGTGCAAAGAAAAAGATGAAGAACACAAATGAGTGCTTACTTGATATTTGGAGTTTATGCTAATGAAGTGACGAAATGGCTCAGCTCCAACTTCTCTCTCTCTCCTTTTATGCTTGCCAAGATTTTCAAATGATTTGAAAAGATGTGAATGATGGGGAGTTATAACCCCCTGTAAATCGCGAAAATCAAGGCAGAGGCGTTATGACTGACGGAATACGAAGCGTTAGTGCGTCGTGACGTCATGCCACGTAGCTACAAGCAGTTAGGGTTGCAAGTGGCGGGCTTTTTCCCGCCCAAATGATAACCCAACTCGGAGACGATTCAGATGGCAGACTCGACCTCGGACAACGGGAGTTGCCTCTCTCAAGTCTGGGGGGCTTATGACGATACAGGGTTTCACCCTTCCACGTGTCGTCTATCGGTTGGTCCTCACATTATGGATAAATGCCAAGGTACTCACGTCGATGCCCAGACTCGAGTCTACAACGATCGACAATCGAGCAGTGTAGGACAATGAGTCCCAGAGTCGGGTACCGCAGGTCGGCAACATCGACATGGAGGACAGAGTCCGCACCAACTGTCAAGGCCCATTAACAGTGTGGTAACTTGGGCAAGGGTCAAGACCCATCAAGGGTAGATATGACAATAACTCAAACCGGCCTAGTATTAGGGTTAGAGCATGTCTTGTCATATTAATACCACAATCCAGGCACTACGTAAAGCTTGATTCCTGAAAGATAACAGGATACGTAGGCAATCTAAGATAAATTCTTAGACTCAGCCGCAAATCACAACACACATATTCTTATTCTTTAGGCATTAGGGTTTTGGGTGTTCATCACTAGATCCAATGAAAGCCCGGATTATTTAGGTGACTAAATCGGTCATCGTCATTTTCCTTCTCTATTTTTTAGATTTGGATGGCTATATTCTTCGTATCTGGTATGTTTTACCGAATTCTTTTTAGCTTCTGTTTGTTTAACTCAATACAACGACGTAGAGATTGATGTATAATATTGAATTTATTTGATGTTATCAAACATTTTTTTTTTTAAAAAATACTCGATATCCGAAAACGGTAGGCCGACAATAGTAAACTTACACCAGCCGTGGTAGGCTGACAACAACCTCCCACTGCTCAAGGTTTTTTTTTTTTTTGTCCATATCCTTCCGTCTCTCCATCTCGTCAACGTCTTCTTTCCTCCTCCAAATTAATCGTTTGGGATTGCTAGTAATACATAAATTTCGTGATTCGGTGGATTCAATTTAAAGAGAAACAAAAGTCAAGAGGAGTGTAAAAACAAATTTTAATCATGGAGGAGGCCAGTTCAAGATCAGCCGCAGAGAAGAAACGAAGCGAAAAGCCTTACAGGGGAATAAGGATGAGGAAATGGGGTAAATGGGTGGCAGAGACAAGGGAACCAAACAAACGGTCAAGGATATGGTTGGGTTCTTATTCAACACCGATAGCGGCGGCGAGGGCTTATGATACAGCTGTTTATTATCTCCGGGGACCGTCGGCGAGGCTGAATTTCCCGGAGTTATTGGCCCGCGAAGAAAGTAGTGGTGGTGTTCTTGAGGATATGTCGGCCGCTGAAATACAAAAGAAAGCTGCAGAAGTGGGTGCCCAAGTGGATGCAATTCAGAAAACTACAGCCGACCACGGGGACCAGACACTGTCTGACCCGAACCCGAAGCCCTACTTGTTTGAGGAAAAACCCGACTTGAATATCAAACCCGAGCCCGAGGACCCAGATGTTGATTTCTGGTGAGGGTCGGAGTTTCAAAATCAATAAATAAATATTAAAAAAAATTGTAATTAGTGTAGTAGTTTGCAGTACCTATTTCCTCGGCATCCATTCTAGTACTTTTGTTGCTTGATTTGAATCCTATAGATATCCAGTTTTTGAGTTTCTTTATAAATAATACTAATATTATTGAGTTTGTTTTAAAAAAAAATATATAATTAATACTAGAGAAAAGAGGAGTACTAAGAAAAGCATCCATAAGAGTTGTTTGTTATTTATTTTTTTTTTTTTCTTCTAAGAGTTGTTTGTTAT
Source organism: Gentiana dahurica var. dahurica (assembly GCA_024500145.1). Lineage (NCBI taxonomy): Eukaryota > Viridiplantae > Streptophyta > Magnoliopsida > Gentianales > Gentianaceae > Gentiana > Gentiana dahurica. The sequence goes on along the minus strand of CM044903.1, from coordinate 83,158,924 downwards.
TTTGCCAATATCTTCCGTCATCTTTTGTTCATACACAGCTCCTGGATGATTTGCAATTCAAATCATTCTCTGGTGAAGATAAATGAGACATATATTGTGCTTATTCCTATTCCGAAGGTGATACATCCACCACAAATAATGTGTACTGAACAACACCTTTTCTATCCATGAATTTTAATCACTACATTTTAATCAATGGTGGATAATTAGATGGTGGATGTGCACTACACAATATGTGTAGTATAAATATCATTTTCCTATTCCAAAATGGAAGGGAGCGCAGGAATGCAAGGAATTTAGGCTCATTAGCATGTGCAAGGGATGTTATTGTGTGGTGAGGGATTTTGAGGTGAAGTGACGTGTGAAACGATCAGAACCATACAGTTTAAATACAGAATAAAAGTGTGTGGTGTGTGGGCTGCCACACGGTGTCTCCGCACCTTGTGGAGACACCACACAATAACCTCCCCTTGTGCAACACATTTTATAAGCTGATATCACGCACCATTGTCAAATCGTTTAGAGCCACGATAAGAAGAAACTATCTATTCTAATCAAAGCGATTTCATTGAAGAGCGTTTTGTAAAGCCCCGACCTAATTATTCGAGGCCATGCTCGAAACATATTTGTGTCAAGACACTAAGCCTCACCTATAACTAACGGTGACATAACATAAACGAAATATACGACGTATATACATGAACGGTAATACATAGGTTCCAAATCCCATAAGTCTATGTTCTATCAACATACAATCCTACTTAACTATTGTTGGAGAATTTGAATTAAAAAATTAATAGATGATCGCATCGGTTCGGTGAAAAGTTACAACCCCGTAAGAGGTTGTGTCCTTTCGGTTAAAGGTCGTAACCTTTAAATGACCGGACACGTTTCTCCTATAAATTCCCATAAATTGTATGAAAGAAAATGCATATTTTATATGTTTTCCTTAGACAAAATTCTGGCCAAATGCTTTCAAATACTCATCCAAATACTTTGCATATATTTTCGAGTCAAGAAGAGATTTACAGAACAAGATCGGTTCGCCGTCTTCTTCTCATTGAAGTGCAACAACTCGAAGAAGGAATGACTGTTGTATCTTGGGAGACGATTGCCATCACCGTGTGCACATAATCGGGGCAAAAATATTTTAAGGACAGAGTGCTACACTCGCCTCAGTCAATAAGTTTTCTGTCCTAATTTTTGTTTCGTTTTTTGCTTGAATTACGTGTTAAACAGCATGCTAGATTGATAATTTACCAACAATCTTAAGACGTTTTTATTTTGTGGTTTGTGTTGTGAACTGTTTAATGCAGATATGTTTCAAATAGTAATCGTGTGATCTATTAACGCACATCTGTTAATAGTCAGAATCTGATATTGTTTGTGTCAATATCTTACCTTATATTGTGGGAAGTCGTCTCTCTTTGGTGTAGATCATTGTATGTGAATCATGGTGTGAAAAGCATTTTAATTGTTTGAAAGGCATCTTCGGTGTGTCATATGTTAATGAACAAAGTTTGTGTCATTTAATACTAGAATTTGATAACCATTAATTTCTCTCCGTTGTCCAAGTAACATGCCTTAGTGGTTTTCACTAGGGGCTACCCAGGCTCCAGTGGAGGGAGACCTGGGTTCGATCCCCATCCCCGTAGTTTATAGGTATTTCGTTTTAGACAAAAAAAAAAAAAAAAAAAAAAAATCTCTCCGTTTTAACTTGGATGGAATTAATAAATAAAACCAAATTTGAGTATTGGGTCAACAGTATACTTGCAGTTGCTTTAGTTTCTTCATATTAATTGTTAGAATTGCCTCGTTTCATGTGATGAATTTATTGGCTGGAGTATCTGCACCACTTCATAATATTAGTGATGCTACCAGAAAATGGGTCTGCCCACGTGGTACCCTTTTTGATGACTCAGCATCTGGTAAAGAGAGGAGCTGTACTTGACTTCCCGATAACGGCCCCTGGGGGCTCAGTTGTCTGCCCTATAACCTCTCGCCCTTGGACTCGCGTCTGACTCTCTAGTATATCGGACGTCTTAAGCCTCGGCTTTGGGGAGAAGCTTTGGACCGAACCTCGGACGATCGCGCGTTTGGGGTGAGCTCATTGACTTGTACGACTGTGGTAGTAGGAGCTCGGCCATCGTCCTTGACCTCCGTAGGTCGGCTCCAACAGTCTGGCTAGATTCGGCCAGGGTCCGTCCTAAATCTTATCCCTGACGCGTATAATAATCAGATGATGGCAAGAGAATCTTGAGCCATAAAGGCTCCAATCTTTATCATTTAATATCAATATTTGAATACTACAATTATCTCCTATAATCAAGGAGATTAATCAATCATGATCTTTTCCTTAAGGAATACGTCAATCAGTGTCCATCACAGACACGACACATCGAACTCGAGGGCATAAGCCCCTCTATATAAACTGTCCCTAAGGAACTACGAAGACTTGATTCCAATTCAATCATTGGATACGTAGGCAGCTTGATCATCATCAAGTGCAGTCTAGAAACGAATCAAATCACCCCCTCCATCATCGTTTTTCTGTGTTCTTGAGGCGTCCATAGGTTATAATCAAAGAAACGAGCTTAGAGGATTACCTTGACGATTTTTGGATCGTCAATTGGCGCTAGAAGGAGGGCCTCTCTTTTTGATTGATAACCTCCGGATTGATAACCTCTGGAAAAGCTTTAGGACAACCATGGTGACAACACGACAGCAAGCTGCTAATGGTAATGGTGCAAACAACGCATCAGAGTCAGACGCCAACAACCAGAATCAGCCGCAGCAAGAAAGTGTCTCTCTTGACACAACCCATCAGACGCTGGTTGATCAACTTATAGCTTTGGATGAAGCCACGAAAGCAGCTGTTCTTAATGCCGTCTTGGCAGAAGCGGATGAAGAAGATGAGGATTGGGAAGGTCTGGAAGAAGAAGGCCCACTCAACGAAAACTCGCAGGATATGAATCACTCAAACGAAGGCTCATCCGGAGAAAATTCCTAGAGTCCAAAGCCGGAGGAAGAGGACGATCCCAATGACGGGTCAGGCAACCGACACCTCCCCCAAAGCATAAAAATAGCAGAAGAGAGAACCGATCGTCATCCTCAAACCTGCAAAGGTAGTTGGTCATCCATCAAGCCATGGAGGCAGCTCGCGCCGAGCTAGATGCGATAGCCGGAAGAAAGTCAACGCTCCTAGCGCTCGAATCCCATTTTTCTGTGAAGATCGATAATTACCCCTAGCCAGCCAGGTTCAAGATCCCGAAATTAGAGCCCTACGATGGAACTAAAGACCCCCACGATCACCTGTTCCAGTATCTCAAGCACATGAATCTCGATTGTGCCCCAGAGGAGATGAAGTGCAAAGCATTCCCAACGCTACTCACTGGTCGGTCTCGGGAATGGTTCAAGAAAATACCGCCAAGGACGATATACAGCTTCGACACTCTAGGAAAGATGTTCCTCAATGCGTTTATCACGGCGAAGCCATTTCAGAAGAATGCTACCCATCTGTTCGCCATCAAACAAAAGAAAGACGAAACCGCGTTACAATACCTTAAGCGGTTCAGTGAGGAATCATTACAAGTTCGAGACGCCGACGACCAAGTTCGGATCGCGTCCTTCGTGGCAGGACTACGTGAAGGCAGGTTATATGCCAAACTAAGCAGCAGGGTCCCTACATCCATGGAAGAATGTTTGGAGGTCGCATTCAAATATTGTCAAGGAGAAGAAGCTAATCGCGTGAAGCGAGAAGTAGAGAAATCCGACCCCAAGAAGGACAAGCTAGAAGACACATCCGACAAGAAGAGAAATTCGTATGGAGATCGTGCAAGCGGTTCGGCCGCGGGCCGACCTGAAAAGCGAAATGCCTTGCAACCGCGAGACTTCCCGGCATTAAATCGGCCTCGGGAACAAGTATTGGCGATCATGGAAAGAAAAGGATTGGAGAAAACTCCTACACCGCTACAAAGCCCCTTAGAAAGAAGGGGCTAGAGTAAGTTTTGCACCTACCATCAAGACACCGGGCATGAATTGGACAACTGTAGAGACTTTCAACGCGACTTGGACGTTGCAATTGCAGAAGGAAAGCTAGACGAAGTCTTGGACCGACCCCCCTATGGCAAACACCGAGGGCAGCGGGATTACCAGCAGAGAAATTATAATCGTGATCGCAACCGACTAGGAGAGCCCCAACGAAGAAGAGATCAGTCTCCCGACAAGGGTTAGCCAACAGACAATCGTCCGATCAACACCATCAACACCATTGTGGGAGGCCCTGGCAGTGCCTTTGAAGTTGGCAACTTAAGCGCCCGGGTGGAAGGCATGCAAGAGAACAAGAGAAGTCAAATTCCGTTTCAGGAAGTAGGCTATGGGCCAAAAGATCCACTTCCTTTGGTCCCAAACAATGAAGGCTTGGTCATTGAAGTAGTAGTCAACAAGAATCTGGTCAAGAGAGTTTGCGTGGACACCGGCAGCACGGTTAATGTTCTTTACTTTACAGCTTTTCAGGCAATGGGTCTTAAGGAATCCGAGCTCATTCCGGTCTCAGCACCCTTGTTCGGATTTGCCGGTCCTTTTTTTCATCCACTAGGCATGGTTCGGCTCGCGACGACGTTCGGGAAGGATTCATCGGGAAGGAAGCTAATGGTCAATTTCGTGGTGGTCAAATCTTCATCGGCATACAACATTATCTTGGGGAGGCCTGCCCTGACCGACCTTCGAGCCATAATTTCCCCAGCACACATCAGTCTGAAGTTCCCGACCACAAGAGGGTCGGTTGAAATCAAAGGAGACCTGGAGGTCGCTCGAAGTTGCTATGCAGCCACCATGAAGGGCAAATGAATCACTTTCGCCTGACTAGTTCGGCAAGTCCTTATTGGTTATCGTTTTTTCAAACTACCTTTAATTTCTGCACTATAATTCTCGTTAGCACTTTCTTACTACTCGATTGGATCTTCGTTGTCTATTTCCGCACTTTAACTCTTTTTCGAATTTGGATCATCAATTGGCGCTAATTGTCTGCATGTTAATTATCTCGTTTTGAGTCTTACCTTATGAAGTCCTTAAACTCCGTTGAAACACTTATACTGCGCAGTAAAGTCTCACGCGAGAAGTCAGTCCGACCTGGCCCCGCTCGCCATATCTTTAACGAGAAGCCAGCACAAATCTGGCCCCGCTCGTCCTTAAAAACTAAAAACGAGAAGTCAGCACAAGCCTGACCCCGCTCGTCCTTAAAAACTAAAAACGAGAAGTCAGCACTAGCCTGGCCCTGCTCGTCATTAAAATTTCACATAAACCGTGAATTTGTAATTTCTGATTTAGATCACCTAAAACTTGCTCACAAATAATGTAATATTCCGATCCTGGAACTCGGGCTCCGCCTTCTATCATTAGTTAAGGCGATCGATCTAGCTCCGATCTCCGAGCTCTAGATCCTCTCGCCCTTATAATTTTACATTCTTAGTTAAGGCGATCGATCTAGCTCCGATCTCCGAGCTCTAGATCCTCTCGCACTTGTAATTTTACATTTAGTAAAGGCGATCGATCTAGCTCCGATCTCCGAGCTCTAGATCCTCTCACCCATATAATTTTACATTCTCAGTTAAGGCGATCGATCTAGCTCTGATCTCTGAGCTCTAGATCCTCTCGCCCTTATAATTTTACATTCTTAGTTAAGGCGATCGATCTAGCTCCGATCTCCGAGCTCTAGATCCTCTCGCCCTTGTAATTTTACATTTAGTTAAGGCGATCGATCTAGCTCCGATCTCCGAGCTCTAGATCCTCTCGCCCTTATAATTTTACATTCTTAGTTAAGGCGATCGATCTAGCTCCGATCTCCGAGCTCTAGATCCTCTCGGCCTTATAATTTTACATTTAGTTAAGGCGATCGATCTAGCTCCGATTTCTGAGCTCTAGATCCTCTCACCCTTATAATTTTACATCTCTAGATCCTCTCGCCCTTATAATTTTACATTTAGTTAAGGCGATCGATCTAGCTCCGATCTCCGAGCTCTAGATCCTATCGCCCTTATAATTTTACATTCTTAGTTAAGGCGATCGATCTAGCTCCGATCTCCGAGCTCTTGATCCTCTCGCCCTTTTAATTTTACATTCTTAGTTAAGGTGATCGATCTAGCTCCGATCTCCGAGCTCTAGATCATCTCGCCCGTGTAATTTTATATTTAGTTAAGGCGATCGATCTAGCTCCGATCTCCGATCTCTAGATCCTCTCGCCCTTATAATTTTACATTCTTAGTTAAGGCGATCGATTTAGCTCCGATCTCCTAGCTCTAGATCCTCTTGCCCTTATAATTTTACATTCTTAGTTAAGGCGATCGATCTAGCTCTGATCTCCGAGCTCTAGATCCTCTCGCCCTTATAATTTTACATTCTTAATTAAGGCGATCGATCTAGCTCCGATCTCCGAGCTCTAGATCCACTCGCCTTTGTAATTTTACATTTAGTTAAGGCGATCGATCTAGCTCCGATCTCCGAGCTCTAGATCCTTTCGCCCTTATAATTGTAAATTCTTAGTTAAGGCGATCGATCTAGCTCCGATCTCCGAGCTCTAGATCCTCTCGCCCTTATAATTTTACATTTAGTTAAGGCGATCGATCTAGCTCCGATCTCCGAGCTCTAGATCCTCTCGCCCTTGTAATTTTACATTCAGTTAAGGCGATCGATCTAGTCCCGATCCCTGAACTCTAGATCCTTTTGCCCTTATAATTTTACATTCTTAGTTAAGGCGATCAGATCCAGGTCCGCTCTCCGAGCTCAAGATCCTCTCACCTTTGTAACTTCTCGTAATCAGGACGATCAGATCTAACTCTGAGTCTTCACGTCCATCTCACTAAATCAATATAAATGTCGACCATGGCACGAAGCTAATCTCGGTCCAATATACGTAAATATGAGCACAAACTTCAAGTTGGCACAAACGCACACAACAAGCTCAACAATACTGAAAAAGTATGCCATTCACAAATCAAGAAATATGAATGACCTACTGGGGACAACACATACCCATAGCACAACATAACAAAACAACCAACACATACACACAATTCAAAACTCACAAAAAACAAAATCAAAGTAAATTCTTCATTAATAGAGTCATAATACAAAAACTACCTTTCAAAAAACATAAATAAACTTTAAGAGTCAGGAGTAGGACTCTTTTGAGGCTCGGAGGGAGGAGCCGACCCGGAGGCAGCAGCCGGCTGGAGGACATACTTATCCACTATGTCCACCCCCGCTCAGAAGTCTTGGACGCGTGCAGTATAGACCGCGTCCATCCCCGGCTTATAGTAAGCCTTCTTAGGAAGGTCATCCAAAGTAAGCGCGGGGAACTGAGCCCTTGCCTCATCCACCCCCAAGGTGTACCCATGGTTGAGAATGGGGATCAGCAACACCTTAAGGGCCTCGGCGAAATCAGCCGAAGCCTTGTATTCCCGAATGGCCTCGGCACCCCGAGCCGCACTAGCAGCTTCCAGATTAGCCACTTTCGCCCTGAGATCCCCGACCTCCTGCTCCCTTGCCTTCTTCACCTCTGCCAACTCACCCCCACCGACTTCAACTCCTTCTCCTGAGCCTGGAGCTGAGCTTGCAAGGTTTTCATTTATGTATCCTTAAGGCGGATAGCTGCCCTAAGTTCATCCCTCATCTTTCGTAGCTCGGCAGTCTTGTCCGATTGAGCAGCCAAGTCCGTTGATGCCTTGCCCAACCTCCTAAACACTTCCTGGCCAATTGTGCCACCCTGAACAGACATAGAACATCAAGACAATCGGTAATTAAACCACCAAAAAAAGAAAGAGATAAAGACTACGCTTACCAGCTCTACCGTTTTACAACCAAGGATTGCCAGCTCCTCGTCAGACATACTGGCGACCCGCTCCTGCTCGAAGGCCCCCTCCTCCTGACCTTCCTCAGGGGCTTTCGACTTGCTCTTCTTGGAAGATCGACCCTCATGAGAGGTCGGTCTCGGACGAATTGATTTTCTTGGGACCAGCCCCCTCTCCGTAACTTCCCCATGGGCTTCTGCCCTGGCCTTTTCAGAAGGAGGAACCGTGGCGGAAGAATCCGCACTCTCCGTAGTCAGATCCTCCAGGGGTAACTCCCGAACCTCTGGAGTCGGCATAGTTTGGCGAGCCACCACTTCTCTTTCCGCGCCAGCCATCAAGTCGGCAAAGTCTGCCACTGCACACCAACAAGAAGATTAGCCAGATAAGAAACGTAGGTATATCAACAAAGATAAATCACAACACAAGTAAACCCTACAGCACTGCCAATCGGTTTTAGTAAACTTCACATAAGGGTCGGGGCCCGCATCTCCCAGCCGAGCGGCCGCAATTAGGTCCTCATGCAAATTCTGCCACTCGATAGAGTACCCCGACTCCCGAATCTTCTCCATCCACGAATCCGGCAGATCCGGACGCTCATCCCCATCTAGATCCGCCGTATTCCATACGCTAAGTGATGTATTATTTTTATATGATTAAATATACGTTATATTATTATGTTTTATCAACGAATTCTATATAAAATATATGAAATTATGATGAAATATTAATCTTTATAGTTTAGAGTAGTTAGTAGTAAAAATAGTAAAAAGTTGTAATTTTGTACCGATTTTAGTAAATCGGAGTGTCGTGTCAGATTTACGTGGGTATTTGTGGTATTTTATTGCAGATTTATAACCCGAGACCCCGAGAATCGACATATTGAAGTATAATCATATCTCTGGAATGATTTAGAGAATGCCACAAGATTAAATGGTCAATTGAATAGCTTAAGTGGTTAAGTGGCCAATCAATCTGGTTACGTAATAATCGAGAAATGTCTTCGACAAACGAATGGCTCATCAAAACGACATTTTCAGAAAAAGTGTTCTTCACGAAAGTTGTAGATTTTTCCGAAAGCTTTCCAATGCAATTTAGATTATGAAGATTGGAGGTCTACAACTTAAACAGTGATCAAGTGGCTAATCGATTTGGGTTAAGAAAAATCCCGAAATAGCTTCGGAGGAACACGAGGTAATCAAGAAGGCGTTATCTGAAGAAGAGTTCTTCATGAAAGTTGTAGAGTTTCTCGAGACCTTAATTTTGGCATTTCGTTTGCAATGTTTGGAGGGCCAGAACTCGAGATATGAATTTTAGAAGTTTAATAATTATATATAAAAATATATATAATCTACGCACATGCTGAAGAGATCAAGCTAGTGGATGTAATCATTATACCGGACCGATCCGGCTTGATCCCGGACCGGTCCGGCCAAGGACTCCATTTTCTATATAAAGGAGCTCATTTCAACAGATCGACGAGTACCAAAAATATATATACAATCTCATATATATATTCTCCTCTTCTCTCTTTTCTTTTTATTTTTTTAGTTGTAGTTGTAAATAAGGCCTTACGCCGTAATAATGTAGTTTTAGTATCGTTATAATGCTCGGGAAAATCTCGGAAGTCGGTTTTGCTGAAGAAGTTGTAATGTCCGGAAAATACGATTTCTGAATCAACTGCCGTATTCGGGTAACTTTTCTTAAGTATTTATGTTTGTTTTTATATTTTTCGTTGTTATAATGTTTTTAGGCTAAATATAATACTGGCCAAAGCTATGTAATCGGTTTTATTTCAATCTTTTCGTTAAAGAAATGTTGTTAAGTTAAAATGATTAAAATTGAGTTAATTGAATCTTTTTCTATTTTGATCATATTCGTATTGACGTATTTAATCGATCTGAGGAATTCATAATCTAATTATGAATTGACGCCTCGTAGTCAGGATACGAGATAAAAGATAGAAAAACCGGAGGGTAAAATTGGCCGTGTGAATAACGTGATAACGGAATCCGATTTCCTACCCGGGGGTAGATTTGTTTTGGGAGAAATGAATCTTATTATAATTTGTACTCGAGATCGTAATAATGTTAAATCATCAGTTAATTGAAACTTAAACCGGAAAGTTGGATCGTCCGGCTTTGACAACCGGAGCCTTTTAAATAAAATTGACCGTTTGACGAACGGAATGACTCCTTTTTATCTAAAGGTAGATTTGTACTCGGGACCTGTTCAGAAAACCGTAACAGTTGTGGACCTTGGACTGATGCAATGGACATATGACAATTTCATACGCTCATGTGAGGAGGAATTGTTTACCTCAGGAGTGCACCGTTTCATTTACTCAATTGGACCTAAAATAAAAGGAGAGATCGAACACATTTCATTTAATCGAAAGATCGTATAAACCAATTATATAAGTTTTGGCCAGTTCTCTAAAATTATCTGTTTAATATTTTGGTATCTATATATACTTATATATATATATAAATTGCAGTTTATGCAGATCTATATATATTTATGTATTTATATATATCATGTTAGTATAGTTTTTAATTTTCGTATTTATTTTATGTTGACTAGAATAGTAGTGATCTGTATTATAAAATTGCGGTTTAGATCGAGTTAATAACAGCTCTTTGGTGTTTAACCACACTTAGAAGAATTACCAAGTTCCCTGTGGATACGATACTCTGACTCACCATACTAGCACTACAGTTTGACCCGGTACACTGCCGGTTAGGATCGTTTAACCCAGGAAACGTCTGTCAGCTTTTTGGCGCCGTTTTCAGGGATAGGTTTAGGTCTGTCAGCTCTTTGGCGCCGTTGCTGGGGAACGTCGCTAATTTCTTTTTTTTGTGTCTATGGTTATTACTTGTATTAGCTCAAAATTCTCGAGAATAAGTCAACACTTTTCTTATCCCATTTCTATTTTATTTTTCGTTGGTTGTTACCTTATAGGTAAGTTACCAATTTTTTCTACTACTATCAATTTCTAGTTATTTTCTATTTTCGTTAGTTGATGACCAGAAGTGGTAAGGCCCCACTCACTCCTTATAAGCCTGACATAAACACTTACGAAAGGCAGTTAAGAGTAGAGAGTAAACGTGGTCATACTAGTCAGGGAAATCGACCAAGAATCATCTTCAAACAGAAGTAAAGAGAATGGTGAAACTAGTGATGAAACAAATGAACAGAGGCTAGATCATGCTCCAGGGCATGGACAAAACCCTGTTAACCCTAATAATAATAATAATAATAATAATAATAATAATAATAAAATAATCGAATCGGAACCAGAATAATCGTAACAATCCGCCAAACCCGAGGCCTATCTGTGATCAAACCGTGAGAAGAAACCAGACTAATAATCCCATACTTTTACCTAATGAAGGAGCGAATAATTTCGAGATTAAATCTCATCTTTTTGGTTTAATTGACGCAAGAGCCCAATTCCTAGGAGAGGATGATGAAGATCCACATCATCATCTCTATCTTTTTGAAGAACTGTGCAATACAACCAAAAGTCAAGGTGCTCATAAGGAATTAACGAGGATGACTATGTTTCCTTTTTCTTTAAAAGGACGAGCCCGAGATTGGTTTATGTCTCTTCCACATCATTCACTTACAAGTTGGGAGGAGATTCAAACTGAATTTCTGAAACAATATTTCACTCCTGGACGAAATTTGGAATTAAAAGTCGAGGTTGCTAACTTTAGACAAGGATCTGAGGAAACTCTTGGGAATGCGTGGGAAAGGTTTAAAAAACTGTTAAGAGCTTGTCCCGATCATGGTTATTCCTTAGATATGCAAATTCAACTCTTCTGTCGTAAATTGAGAAAAGATTCACGTGCAGATGTAGATCATGCATGTGGTGGTTCTTTAATGATGAGTGAAGCTCAAATAGTTTAGGATGCTATAGAAAAGATTTCCAAAAATAACAGAATGTGGGAAACCGGTTCTAGCACCAGAAAAGTAGTTTTTGCAGGAGAATGTACATCTAATACGGAAGTTCTAGCACATTTAGAAAATTTGAGTAGGAAATTTGATGGTTTACAACAGAATAAGAACCAAAGTTCAGAAAATAGTACACCAACTGAATACTCAAATCATGATAATGTGTCAATAGGGAGTGAAGAACCAACACGATATTCAAGGGAGGAGGTGAGTTTTCTTCAGCAGCATAGGAATTTGAACAATGCATACTCGAATTCGTTTAATGCTATTAGAAGAAATCACCCTACTTATCGATGGTTTGAAAACCCTAGTAAGCAAGGACAACCGCCATATCCAGTCCCATATAAGAACCAAGTTTATCAAGAAAACACATCTAATCAGAATTTACAATCATTACCTAGATCCTATCCTCAACATACCACTCAAAGTATACCAGTAACTCAGAGTTCAACTCAACTGCAGAAGGAGTTGAAAAATGGGAAAAACTAATGAAAAATATGATGGGTGTAGTATCTACTCAATCTAAGAATATGGAAACAATGATGACTTCTATTGGTACAGTCACTAAAGATCTGAGTACAATGAAAACATCTATGAGTGGACATGATACCAGAATGAGAACGATAGAAGCTTCATTGAGGAATATGGAAGATCATTTGAGTAGGGAAGGTGAACGTAACAACAGTAAACCTCCAGGAGGATTACCAAGTAACACTGAAAGAAACCCAAGAGAGGTAAATGTTGTAGTTACGAGAAGTAGAAAACTCTGTGGTAGTAATGGAGTAGAAAACTTTGGGAATAATGAAGTAGAAAATGATTTAGATGAAAAGAATGATGAAACTAAAGATGAAATTGAATTCACTGATGAGGAAGAAGAAATTATAGAGAATTTCTTGAAAATGAATAGAAGTTTGGAGTCTGAAAATGAAGGTGAAAAATGGGTAAAAATCCCTAGGATTTTGAAAGACCTTATGGATAAAGATTTAAGGACTTTATTCAAGGAACATGTTAGAATAGATGAAACTGGTAATAAGGATGAGAAACAGGAAGAACTGGAAGAATCTGAAGTAGAGATTGATTCAGGGAACAATTTAAAGGAAAAAATTCAAGAACCTGAAACATGGCGACTAAGTAATACTCAAAGGTTTAAGGAAAAAGGAAAAGAGAAATTGACTAAGGAGCCAAAGGTTATAGATTTAGAATCTTTACCTTACCCTCCTAAAGATCAAATCAAAAAGGCAAAAACTGATCAAAAGTATGCTCGTTTCCTTGATACTTTTCGTCATCTTCATGTTAATATCCCTGTTATTGAAGCTCTGATTAATATACCTGCTTATGGAAAGTTTCTGAAAGATATACTATCAAATAAGAAAAAATTAGAGGAATATGAGAATGTATGCCTAAATGAAGAATGTTCTGCAATTCTGCAGCATAAGTTACCACCTAAACTGAAAGATCCTGGAAGTTTTACGATTCCATGTGAAATTGGAGGATTTCTGTTTAAGAAGGTCTTATGTGATCTTGGAGCTAGTATAAATCTCATGTCTTATGAGGATTATAAAAAGCTAGGCATAGGAAAGCTTACTAAGACTGAAATGACTCTGCAAATGGCAGATAGATCGATTAAGTACCCTAAAGGGATTATTAAGGACGTATTGGTTAAAGTAGACAAATTCTATTTTCCAGTAGACTTTGTAGTTATGGAAATGGAAGAAGGATATTCAGCGCCACTTATTCTAGGTCGTCCATTTCTAGCTACAGGAAGAACTTTAATCGTTGTTCAGAAAGGAGAATTAATTTTGAGAGTCAATGAAGATGAAGTTGCTTTCAATATTTTCAAAGCTATGAACCATCCATATACATCACCAGAATCATGTTCTTTTATAGAAGATATTCATTCTGTCTATGATAATCAGTTACCAACTTTTGAAGACAGATTAGAAGAATGCTTAACTCTATCTATCTATAAAGAAGATGAGGAAGACATTGAAATGAAAGAGATAATCCTTTCTCTAGATAAAGGAAGCTTTACTTTTAAGCCACCATGGCATAAGTATTTGGAGTTAAAACTAGAAGGACCAGTTCTTAAATCGTCAATAGAAGATCCGCCGAAGAATCTGGAATTGAAACCGTTACCTTTAAATCTGAAATATGCTTTTCTTGAAACTGATAATCTATTACCGATTATTATTTCATCAACTTTAATCGAGCAACAAGAAGATCAATTACTTAGAATGTTAAGGAAGCATAAGAAAGCTTTTGGATGGACAGTTGCCGATATTCGAGGTATTAGCCCTGAGATATGTGTTCATAAGATAATTCCGAAAGAAGATGCTAAACCTTGTATTCAACCGCAACGCCGCCTCAACCCGAATTTACAGTTAATCGTTAAGAAAGAGGTGATTAAGCTATTAGAAATGGGAATAATCTTTCCTATATCGGATAGTGAATGGGTAAGTCCAACTCAAGTTGTACCAAAGAAAGGAGGTTTCACGGTGAAAGAGAATGATAAGAATGAATGGATTCCAACAAGGGAAATTACAGGATATCGAATGTGCATTGATTTTAGAAAACTAAATGATCATACTAAGAAAGATCATCATCCACTTCCATTCATAGTTCAAATGTTGGAACGTTTAAGTGGTCATAAATATTCCTGTTTCTTAGATGGTTATTCAGGATATTTACAGATTTTCATTGCGGCAGGAGATAGGGAAAAGACTACTTTCACTTGTCCTTATGGAACTTTTGCGTATAAAAGAATGCCGTTTGGTTTATGTAATGCTCCTGCTACGTTTCAAAGATGTATGATGTCTATATTTTCTGATATGGTTGAGAAATTCTTAGAAATTTTTATGGAAGACTTTAGTGTTTACGGAGATTCTTTTGGTAAATGTTTGTCGCACTTAGAAAGAGTGTTACAACGCTGTGAGGATACCAATCTAGTACTAAACTGGGAAAAATGTCATTTAATGGTATCAGAAGGAATTGTTCTAGGTCATAGAATCTCTGAAATAGGAGTTGAAGTTGATAAAGCTAAAGTCGAGGTGATTGAAAAATTACCACCACCAGTTAATCTAAGGACTCTAAGAGGATTTCTTGGACATGCAGGATTTTATAGGAGATTTATTGCCGATTTTTCAAAAATAGCAAAGCCTCTAAGTCATTTGCTTGAAAAGGAAGTACCTTTTAACTTTGATAGTAAATGTATGGAATCATTTAAGACCTTAAAAGCGAAGTTGATTACTGCACCAGTATTGGTAGCACCAGACTGGGATTTGCCTTTTGAGATTATGTGTGATGCAAGCGATTTAGCTGTAGGAGCTGTTTTAGGTCAAAGGTATAACAAAATTCTCAAAGCTATCTACTATGCATCCCACACACTAAACACAGCTCAACTTAATTATGCAACTACAGAAATAGAACTGTTGGCTGTAATTTTTGCCTTAGATAAGTTTAGATCTTATATTGTTGGTTCTAAGGTAATAATCTACCCAGACCATTCAGCTCTGAAGTATTTACTGAGTAAGAAGGATGCGAAACCACGTCTTCTTAGATGGATTCTCCTACTTCAAGAATTTGATATTGAAATTAAAGATAAAAAAGGGAGTGAGAATGTAGTAGCAGATCATCTAAGTAGAATGGAGAGTGAGAAAGAGATAGGGAATGAAATTAAAGATTCATTTCCTGATGAACAATTATTTAGAATAGATACTCCTTCAACCATGCAGTTATTAAAGAATAGAATTCCTTCTAAGGAAATGTCACCTTGGTTTGGAGATATCATTAATTACTTAACCTGTGATTATATTCCGTCTCATTGGACTTGGCAGCAGAAAAAGAAGTTCTTTTACGACTTAAAATTTTATTACTGGGAGGAACCAGATCTTTTCCGTAAATGTTCGGATGGGATAATCAGAAAATGTGTGCCTGATAATGAAATTTTAAGTATTTTATCGTTTTGTCATGATCGTGAGGCAGGAGGTCATCATGAAGGTTGGAAAACTGCTTTTAAAGTTTTACAATGTGGTTTTTATTGGCCTACGCTATATAGAGATGCTTATAAGTATGTTAAATCTTGTGAGTCTTGTCAAAAATGGGGAAATGTATCTAAAAAACATGAAATGCCTATGCAACCTATTTTAGAATGTGAGTTATTTGATGTTTGGGGCATAGATTTCATGGGACCTTTTCCTATATCTTTTGGAAAAAGATTTATTCTTGTAATGGTAGATTATGTTTCGAAATGGGTAGAAGTGAAGCTCTTCCCACTAATGATACCAAAGTTGTCATACGATTTCTTAAAAAGAATATATTTACCAGATATGGCATTCCGAGGGCGATCATTAGTGATAGAGGTTCACATTTTTGTAATAGACCATTTACTAAAATAGTTGAGAAATATGGTGTAACGCATAAGTTAGGAACGCCCTATCATCCGCAAACCAGTGGACAGGTAGAGGTGTCGAATAGAGAGATCAAAAGAATCGTGGAAAAAACAGTAGCTTCAAATCGTAAAAACTGGGCAGTTAAATTAGATGATGCATTATGGGCGTACAGAACAGCTTTTAAAACACCAATTGGCTGTTCTCCCTATAAGCTAATCTTTGGTAAGTCTTGTCATCTCCCAGTTGAGTTAGAACACCGAGCCTTCTGGGCTATTAGATTTCTAAATTTCGATCCTAAGGCTGTCGGTGATCATAGATTGCTTCAATTAACAGAACTAGAAGAATTTCGTCTCGATTCTTATGAAAATGCTCGAATCTACAAGGAACGCACGAAATCTTTCCATGATAAGAGAATCTTTAAGCGTGAGTTCCATGTAGGTGATCGAGTGCTTTTGTACAATTCACGTTTAAAGTTGTTTCCAGGTAAGTTTAATTCAAGATGGACAGGTCCATTTAAAGTAACAAGGGTTACAAAACTGGAGCTGTTGAACTAACTGATGGAAATATAACTTTTATAGCCAATGGCCACAGAGTAAAGTTATTTGTGGAGGGAGAAGGAATCACACTGAAAGAAGAAGTAATGCTATTGATTGATCCCCCGACAAATTAAAAACTAAAAAGTAGAGAAACTGGAATCAGCCAAATACCAGGTGCTATCTATCTTTACTCTACTTTTCTGTATTTTTATGTTTAAACTCTTTTCATCTTTTACCGGATAGACGTAAAAGATCTGGATGTATTTTTTAGATAGAATAGGAATTTTTATTTTACTTTTGAAATTAGGCATTGATAAAGATGTCGCGTTTTCTATAGAAGCTTTAGTTTTTGAACAAAACAAGAAATTGTTGAGAGAGATCAGATTGAGAGAAGTATGTAATGGAACATCAAGAAGTGCGATGAAAAGAAGGGCAAAGTTTCTAATGAGATGCAAAATCTGTGGAAAAAGTGAACATGTTGGACGCTGTGGGAAAAACACAACCAAATCCCAGGATGAGTGTTTGAATATTGTTAGGAAGGGAACGATTAGGTGGTTATCCGAAAATCCCGATGGAATTCCGAGAGATAATTCAAATGCTTCATTTTTAGGAGTTAGGTTGATCGAGCGTTATATCAGAACTCTGGAAGATCTAGAATCGAAGAATCAGGAACCCCTTAAGTT
This sequence comes from Gentiana dahurica var. dahurica, assembly GCA_024500145.1. Lineage (NCBI taxonomy): Eukaryota > Viridiplantae > Streptophyta > Magnoliopsida > Gentianales > Gentianaceae > Gentiana > Gentiana dahurica. The sequence continues at coordinate 83,141,516 of CM044903.1, read as the reverse complement.
TCGAGTCTTTTATTTTATTTTATTTTATTTTATAAAGTTTTCGCATAACTTCTGAAAATTTTATAAAATTGGATCTTTATGAAATTTGAGGAGTTTTATAAAAGTTTTATAAAAGTTTTTTTTTAGTTTTAATTTAGATGTTTTATAAGAGTTGATATAAATTTATTAAAATTTTATAAGCTTTTTATTAAAGTGTTATAAAGATTTTATTAAATTTTTAGAAATTGTTATAAAATTATAAAATTTCCTTCAAATGTTATTTTTAGTAAGTTTTAAAAAATTTATAAAGGCGTGGAAGCATTTTATAAATTTTAGTTAAGTTTATGTTTTTCTTTTAAGTTTGTATTAATCTATCTTGTTTAATATATATGTCTTAGTTTTTTAAGTTTGTTTGTTTTATAATTAGTATACGCTAAAATAAAATCAGAAAAATAACGTTAATAGATAATTTTAATTTTATTTTTGAACCTACTTCTTTACTACTCATTGAACATCGGGACGATGCCACTTCGTAAGTGGGGAGTAGAGTTAGGTTAGAAAATTCATTAAAATTTTCGAAAAATAGTTAAAAATAATTATATTATATGTCTAATTTAGATTTTAATAAGATTTTAAGTTTATATAATTGAGTAATTAATATTAGATATTGTTTTCATGAAATTATATAAGTATGTTGATATTTATAAGTAAAATTTTTAGAATCATTTTCAATATGAATTATGAGTTTGGAATTGGACTAAGGATGTTGATTTTTGGCACCACAAAAATATAACTATAGTCAAATAACCTACCTCAGCCTTGATTAGAGTGATCAAGACCTCACTCGAAATTGTCAATTGTGATTAAATAACCAAGCTATAGCTAATTTTGGTCTACATTTCCTTGAAATTCCGCAAGTTTGTACGTACTTATAAAAAGAAATGAAGACATAAAAGCTAAGTTTTGGTATATCTGAGATTGGAAAAATTAGAAAAGTATTAGTATATTCGATCTTACCTCATGACACTTGCAAGATAGTCGATTTTGGTAATAAGTTCGGATATATTAATATTCTATAAAAGAATTAAGAACGAAGCACCCTATTTACACAGAATTAATCAAATATCAGGTATCTTCCTTATCTGTGATTAACAACTTAAAAATAAAAAGAACTTATCGGTTGTAGCTACCAATGATTGGAGTGAGTAGGGTATTATCACGAAATGTCCTATATCACTATGAGGTAATTAAGCTCCCGATTGCCTGATGATAGTAGTCCAGCTAGGGTATTATCTAGAAATGTCCTATTGTTGGGAATGAAGGCACAAGATAAAATGAAACAGAAAAAGTTGAATCATAAGATCTCAGGAATTATTACAAGTTTAAGGAAATTTGGACTTGTAATTTTCGATCGAAATAGTAGTACTCCGATCAATCTTGATGAAGCAATGCCTGTAAGTTTGATTTTCTACACACACTCACGCTTTTAGTTCTTAATTTTGAAAAAAAAAATGCTAGTAATCGAGATTACGTTTTTTTCAAGAATATGAAGATGTAGGTACGTACGACTTGCCTCTTTCTCTTTTTGATTTCCTTTTTTCCGATTAACCAACATCTTGAGCCTAAACTTTATAAGCCATTTTTGTCGACTACGATCAATGTTTCCGATTCCAGAATTTCATAATAGTTGTGATTAAAAATAATTCTAATATTTTATTTATACTTATTAAGTATTACATGTACAATTTTATCTAAATAATATTTGATTATTAAGTTAATTAATTTATATACTCTTTCTATCTTCTTAAGATTTTAAATTAAGATAGATAATATATTTATAATATTGACAATATAAATTACAATCGATTAATTATACTATCTTTTATTACCGCTTATTTTTGCTCGAGGACGATCAAAAGCTAAGTGGGGAGTAATTTGATGTATTATTTTTATATGATTAAATATACGTTATATTATTATGTTTTATCAACGAATTCTATATAAAATATATGAAATTATGATGAAATATTAATCTTTATAGTTTAGAGTAGTTAGTAGTAAAAATAGTAAAAAGTTGTAATTTTGTACCAATTTTAGTAAATCGGAGTGTCGTGTCAGATTTACGTGGGTATTTGTGGTATTTTATTGCAGATTTATAACCCGAGACCCCGAGAATTGACATATTGAAGTATAATCATATCTCTGGAATGATTTAGAGAATGCCACAAGCTTAAATGGTCAATTGAATAGCTTAAGTGGTTAAGTGGCCAATCAATCTGGTTACGTAATAATCGAGAAATGTCTTCGACAAACGAATGGCTCATCAAAACGACATTTTCAGAAAAAGTGTTCTTCACGAAAGTTGTAGATTTTTCCGAAAGCTTTCCAATGCAATTTAAATTATGAAGATTGGAGGTCTACAACTTAAACAGTGATCAAGTGGCTAATCGATTTGGGTTAAGAAAAATCCCGAAATAGCTTCGGAGGAACACGAGGTAATCAAGAAGGCGTTATCTGAAGAAGAGTTCTTCATGAAAGTTGTAGAGTTTCTCGAGACCTTAATTTTGGCATTTCGTTTGCAATGTTTGGAGGGCCAGAACTCGAGATATGAATTTTAGAAGTTTAATAATTATATATAAAAATATATAATCTACGCACATGCTGAAGAGATCAAGCTAGTGGATGTAATCATTATACCGGACCGATCCGGCTTGATCCCGGACCGGTCCGCCAAGGACTCCATTTTCTATATAAAGGAGCTCATTTCAACAGATCGAGCAGTACCAAAAATATATATACAATCTCATATATATATTCTCCTCTTCTCTCTTTTCTTTTTATTTTTTTAGTTGTAGTTGTAAATAAGGCCTTACGCCTTAATAATGTAGTTTTAGTATCGTTATAATGCTCGGAAAAATCTCGGAAGTCGGTTTTGCTGAAGAAGTTGTAATGTCCGGAAAATACGATTTCTGAATCAACTGCCGTATTCGGGTAACTTTTCTTACGTATTTATGTTTGTTTTTATATTTTTCGTTGTTATAATGTTTTTAGGCTAAATATAATACTGGCCAAAACTATGTAATCGGTTTTATTTCAATCTTTTCATTAAAGAAATGTTGTTAAGTTAAAATGATTAAAAATTGAGTTAATTGAATCTTTTTCTATTTTTGATCATATTCGTATTGACGTATTTAATCGATCTGAGGAATTCATAATCTAATTATGAATTGACGCCTCGTAGTCAGGATATGAGATAAAAGATAGAAAAACCGGAGGGTAAAATTGGCCGTGTGAATAACGTGATAACGGAATCCGATTTCCTACCCGGGGGTAGATTTGTTTTGGGAGAAATGAATCTTATTATAATTTGTACTCGAGATCGTAATAATGTTAAATCATCGTTTAATTGAAACTTAAACCGGAAAGTTGAATCGTCCGGCTTTGACAACCGGAGCCTTTTAAATAAAATTGACCGTTTGACGAACGGAATGACTCCTTTTTATCTAAAGGTAGATTTGTACTCGGGACTGTTCAGAAAAACCGTAATAGTTGTGGACCTTGGTGATGCAATGGACATATGACAATTTCATACGCTCATGTGAGGAGGAATTGTTTACCTCAGGAGTGCACCGTTTCATTTACTCAATTGGACCTAAAATAAAAGGAGAGATCGAACACATTTCATTTAATCGAAAGATCGTATAAACCAATTATATAAGTTTTGGCCAGTTCTCTAAAATTATCTGTTTAATATTTTGGTATCTATATATACTTATATCTATATATATAAATTGCGGTTTATGCAGATCTATATATATTTATGTATTTATATATATCATGTTAGTATAGTTTTTAATTTTCGTATTTATTTTATGTTGACTAGAATAGTAGTGATCTGTATTATAAAATTGCGGTTTAGATCGAGTTAATAACAGCTCTTTGGTGTTTAACCACACTTAGAAGAATTACCAAGTTCCCTGTGGATACGATACTCGACTCACCATACTAGCACTACAGTTTGACCCGGTACACTGCCGGTTAGGATCGTTTAACCCAGGAAACGTCTGTCAGCTTTTTGGCGCCGTTTTCAGGGATAGGTTTAGGTCTGTCACTAAGCTCAGCGTGGCCATCGTTCCACACATAGAAAAATCTCTCCTTCCACCGTTTGAAAGAATCCCGACCGGGAGGAAGGATGGGGATATTAAAATATTTCTCCTGCCTTCTAGCAAAGTAGTACCGGTATGGATGGTCTCTTAGCCCTACCTAGTGGTAGAAGTATCTAAACTTATTTACGCTAAATCTGATATTTAGCAACCTGCACCAAATTGCAAACCCAATAATGGCCCGTATGCCATTGGGGGCTATATGAGATATCCCTAGCCCGTAATGCCGGAGCACCGCCAGAAGGGCAGGGCAGAAGGGTAATCTCAATCCCACCTCGAAGTACTCCCGGTGGACGGAACAAAAACCCTCCGGCGGGTCCAGAGCAGATAGATGCGCTTCCGATGGCAGCCGGGGAGAAATCCTAGCCTTATCCACCCCATACTTCTCGCAAAATTTCGTCTACTTCTTTTTGTTTTAAAATCGACCCAACATCTCTGCTATCAGCTATGGCCATCTCAAGAAAATCGGATCTAGGACCCCGATGGAGCAAGTTTTTATCTAAAGCAGTCAAGATTATGAAATCAGAATGAGGAAGGAGAAACGCTTACTTGCAAAGTCAAATTTGAGGAAGAAACGGAGAATGGCAATCGGCGGCAAATCTTCTGTTTTAATAGCCCACGTATTTGTGAAACTATTGATCTGACGGGTTTATAACTCCCCACTTACCTCGATAAACGGTCTCCGTAAAAATTAGTAGGCAACGATGCCTCGTTTCCCGGAACAGCTATAACCGTGTCATAACTAGCTTGGCCACCTGGTAACTCCTGGTTTAATTTCAAAATCTATAAGCTAAAACATCAGAACCGACCCACCACTTCGATAGATCCAAACTGACCCATCCAGGATCGGCTGGATCTAGGGGGCTTATGATGCTGCCAGAAAATTGGCCTGCCCACGTGGCACCCTTTTTTGATGACTCAGCACCTGGTAAAGAGAGGAGCTGTACTTGACTTCCCGATAACGGCCCCTGGGGGCTCAGTTGTCTGCCCCATAACCTCTCGCCCCTGGACTCGTGTCCGACTCTCTAGTATATCGGACGTCTTAAGCCTTGGCTTTGGGGAGAAGCTTTGGACCGAACCTCGGACGATCGCGCGTTCGGGGTGAGCTCCTTGACTTGTACGACTGTGGTAGTAGGAGCTCTGCCATCGTCCCCGACCTCCGTAGGTCGGCTCCAACAGTCTGGCTAGATTCGGCCAGGGTCCGTCCTAAATCTTCTCTTTGACGTGTATAATAATCAGATAACGGCAAGAGAATCTTGAGCCATAAAGGCTCCAATCTTTATCATTTAACATCAATATTTGAATATTGCAATTATCTCCTATAATCAAGGAGATTAATCAATCATGATCTTTTCCTTAGGGAATACGTCAATCAGTGTCCATCACAGACACGCCACATCGAACTCTAGGGCATAAGCCCCTCTATATAAACTGTCCCTAAGGAACTACGAAGACTTGATTCCAATTCAATCATTGGATACGTAGGCAGCTTAATCATCATCAAGTGCAGTCTAGAAACGAATCAAATCACCCCCTCCATCATCGTTTTTCTGTGTTCTTGAGGCGTCCATAGGTTATAATCAAAGAAACGAGCTTAGAGGATTACCTTGACGATTTTTGGATCGTCAATTAGTATTATAAAGGAAAGTTTAATTTCCTGTCTAATTAAATTATATCAGTGGCTTTTTAGACTTTTACAAACATGAACATTGTAGATTATTTGGTACGGTGATAACGGTGTTGTTCAAGGAAATTAAATTTTGGAAAACAGTTTCTGAAGTTATGACTGTTAGAAAATTTTACTGTGAACCAAAATTATAATGTGTTTTTATTCTCAAATTATAAGTAAGCCGTGTTGAACGTGGTACTTACTAAACAATCATCTTGTTTCATACTTTGCTATCGTCTGGGGCAGTGTGTTTCGTTTGTTATTTATGTTTAGTACATTGATCATGATTGTGTAAACACATGTTGATAGCCTTTGGTAGCCTTTTGTTTATGTGATATGGTTGTTTCTTATTTGACCAAATTCACTAAACAAAATTTATTTAATTGTGTTGATGTAGAAGAAGGGATTTGTTCTAAATATTGCATTAACACAATTATTAAATTGCTGCGATTGGTAATTCAGAATAGCCATTCTTCCGATTTAAATTTTCTGGCGCAATAAGTCTTCCTTTCATTGCATGTTTTGACTGCTGGAAATAGTTATTATCGGTTGGTGTCGCCGAAGTAATACATCTTCTTTGCTTCAAAGGGTTTGGAAGTATCTTTTTAGATTGAACTTCCATAACCAACACACCGAAAGGTTACCAAGAGTATATCTGTATATGCATGTGAATTGTTTGAGTATTCCAATAGCATAGACACTCATTTTGGAATGGACGAAGAAAAAGAAATGATGTTTATATAAGTTTGGCAGTACAACTTTTTGCTATAAACAGACAAGAGATGCACTTGTCTTCGGTGGTATCCGAATGCAATAATGTCGGGGAATCTCCGGGAATGGTTTATAGACACTGGTCTAAGTTATCTTTTTCTTAGGTGAAAGATATATGAAACCATTGGATTTAATTCACAGTAATATATGTGATTTAAAATTGTGCAAAATGAGATGTTAAAAGAGTAATTAATTACTCATCGATGATTGCACGACATACTGTAATGTTTATTTGCTGAAAAGCAATGATGAGACCTTGAAGTTGAGAATTAATTTGGAAACGATTTAAGACAATTCGTTGTGATTGAGGTGTAGAGTAAAATGCATAGTTTAATGAGTTTTATTCTGGTACCAACATCATTCATTAAACCATTGCACGATACACACCTTAATCGAGTGGTGATGTTGCTTAAACACAAGAATACTGAAAGAAATGACGAGTGTCATGTTGATTTGTTCGGATTTATCCAGAATTGTGGGGGAGACGATTCTCTTAACAATTGTTATTCTCAACGAGGAATAGTGGAAAGTCTACAAGCCTACCAACAAATTTGTGGAATTGTAGGGGTGCTTGGAAAAGTTCGAAATACCTAAAACAAAACATGTCAAGATAAGGGCCTGAAACAAAAGATTGCAGATTCTTAGGATATGTTAAATAACAGTGGTGTCTATCGGTTTCTGATGCACAACTCAGACATTCCTGATGTACATCAAAATTTAATCATTGATTAAAGGAATGTTGTATTTATTGATGAGATCTTTCCTGGTGAAGACAAGGAGAAAGAAGGTTCAAGTTCAATCTATAGCACTTAACCTGATGATAAGGTTTTTAAAGTTTATAGTGAACCTTGGTATACAGTATACAAGATATCCAGCAGTATTGGAAGAATACCGTGAAGCGGATTGGATATCTAACTGTAAGGTTCAAAATCCACTAGTGGATATGTATTCACTATTGGTGGTGGTGTAGTGTCCTGGAAGTCCACAAGACAGACATGCATTGCTCATTTCACAATGAAATCTGAGTTTATAGCATTGGATTAGCGTGGAGAAGAAGCTGAATGGCTTAGAAATATCCTTGAGGATATTCCATGTTGGCCAAAGTAGTGGCTGCTATTAGCATACACTGTGATAATAAGTGGCCATAGGAAGGGCACAAAGTTGTTTGTATAATGGTTAGTCTAGATATTTACTTCGTAGACACAATACCATTAAATAATTGATCTCTAATGGTTTGATTCCTCGATTGTATAACGTCGAAGGAGAATCTTGCAGATCTGCTTATAAAAAAGGTTTAGCTAGAGATCGGGTGTCAATTTTGAGAAACGAGATGGGACTTAAGCCTATTACGCATGTTCTCTTATAATGGTAACCCAACCATAGTGACTGGAGATCCCAAGATCATGGTTCAAAAAAGGCAACTAAGTTATGAGGGACATTTAGCACTTACCCATTCTGTTAAAAACAAAAGTGCTTTCTGTGATTTGTTAAGTTAAGCATTAAGCTTTTAATGATTCCTATATCTTGGTCAAGCCAAGTGGGGTATTGCAGAGTACTCTTTATAGGAGGTCACCTATGTAAGTGGAATTGGGTCCGCTTCTGTGAGAATTTGAGGGTTGAATTCTCTAACACACTTTCTGAAACCAAGTTGTTCCAGGGCCAAAACGGACACAACCATGAGAACCTCGAGAATGTTAGGAGATCTGTTGTGTAGGTATCATTGTCTAGGCATACACCAAAGCCTGAGCAGTTCAAGGCCTAGTTCACTGCTTAGCCGAGTATGTCTGATGGTACTCTACTACAGAAGGTTCAAGGCAGCAAACCACCTCGCCAGATGCAACAGATTTCCGTCTGTGATCTCTTCAGAGTCTGCATTGTATTTGCATTAATTTTCATTCATGTGGGGGATTGTTGGAGAATTTGAATTAAAAAATTAATGGAGGGTCGCATCGGTTCGGTGAAAAGTTACAACCCCGTAAGAAATTGTGTCCTTTCGGTTAAAGGTCGTAACCTTTAAATGACCGGACACATTTCTCCTATAAATTCCCATAAATTGTATGAAAGAAAATGCAGATTTTATATGTTTTCCTTAGACAAAATTCTGGCCAAATGCTTTCAAATACTCATCCAAATACTTTGCATATATATTTTCGAGTCAAGAAGAGATTTACAGAACAAGATCGGTTCGCCATCTTCTTCTCATTGAAGTGCAACAACTCGAAGAAGGAATGACTGTTGTATCTTGGGAGACGATTGCCATCACCGTGTGCACATAATCGGGGCAAAAACGTCTTAAGGACAAAGTGCTACACTCGCCTCACTCAATAAGTTTTCTGTCCTAATTTTTGTTTTATTTTTGCTTGAATTACGTGTTAAACAACATGCTAGATTGATAATTTACCAACAATTACATATACAGGATGACAGTTACGTTTTACATCATAATCAGAATAAAATGCAATCCCAAATTACAAGACAAAACACCAAAGTAGATACAATTCCCATAATACATGAAGGTATAGCTATTACAAGAAGCTATTCTCCAAAATTGTGATCTCTACGATCTCATGCTACAACCCGTACTCAAAACCTAATTTACATATGAAAATGATAAAGGCAGGGGATGTGAGCAAATCACAATGCTTAATAGAAAGAAATGACAACAAAAGTTGTGTTACAAACATGGGGTCAGAGTTCATAATGACAAGTTTTAAACTTAAATGGTTGAGAAGGACAGTCACTACATGTGTTACTACATTTTTATACACGTGTTACTACATGTTTGTCCTTCTTAGCCATTTTAGATTAAAACATGTCTTTTATAACCTTTAACCTTACAAACATTTACAGATAAATGATATGTAGCACTATATTACAGTAAACATAGAAAAAAAAATATCTTGTAATGACAAATGCAATAACATTGGGTAGTAAACCAAAAGACAAGCTTTCTTACTTGGAAAATCATAAAGATGCACCAAAGGTATGGTACTTATGGTTTCACATTTAATAAACTAGATTTCCACTAGTTCCAAAGATGACATCCTTGAATATTGCACGCAACACTTGTAATATTTTGATTTTCGAAAAATGGCAGACATGTCATTTGGCGAAAACAAAATATTATATTTATTCATATTTATGGATTAAAGTTTATAAAAAAAGAATTTAATGCAAGTAAATGAGGGAGGTTTTTATTGGGAAATAAACTCCATAATGTAAGGAAGTTTATCAGAAAAATATGAAGTCTGACTTTGGGAGAAAACTGAAAAGGCAAAAGAGAGTTCTTCAAAATTCTTATTGGATTCTTGATCAAATTCAGATTCAAGTAGAGCACCGGAATCGTGAGAGGACAAGCATCATTTTGACATCAAAAGTTCCAAGTTTTGAGAAGGTAATGGTTTTGCCCTATTATTGATATATTCAAGATTTCATCATGTTTGGTCGAATAAAGTTGATCAATTCGTAGTTAAATCGTTTAGAAACCTTGATCACAATTAATTATAGTTTAATTATTGATCAAAAATAGGTGTTGGTTGAAGGTTTGATAAGTTCTGTAGTTTTCCTTAGAGTTTTGCTTTGGAATTGCTTAACATCAAGTAAAAGGGTCTTTCTATTGAATGTTTACGGTTTTATGATGTTTGGCTTGAGTTTTGTGTTGTTTTGATGTTAGAATCAATGCCTAAATGTTGTTATTGACGTATGATATGATATGGTTTGTTTAGGCTGGTTTTACTGCTGTTTTGCTATCAAAATTGATGTCATATTGGTTGAAATGATGTTGGAAATCAAAAAGTGCTGAGAAAATCATGTTTGGGGCAGTTTCGGCCCTTTAGCACGCGCCGAAGGAGTGCAGAGAGCTTTTAGCATGCGCCAATAGGGTTTAGCGCGTGATAAAAGTGAAACAGAAAGTGGCACGAAGATCAGAGAGCTTTTAGCGTGCGCCAAGAAGGCTTCAGCGCGCGCTAACCAGGAACAAAAACCAGGCGGTACTATGTTCTAGTTTCAGCGCACGCTAAAACTGAGGTAGAAGCCTGTCCAAGTTGTTGTTTTATGTTCAGCGCGCGCTAAAGGTGTTTAGCGCCCGCCGAACCCCCTATTTTGCTATTTTGAGTACTTTAAGCTACGAATCTAGTTTTGAATGTTGTTTCTTGATCTAATAACATTGTATAAACATGAACAAGTCATAATTAAGCTTCGATGCGTTTAGTTCCGGCACCGAATGGATTCTTCTTAAGAGTTGAAGTCCGGGACCGTCGGAAGAGCATGCTGGCCTTGTGCTTTGATGGATTAGTATCCATCATCGTCTGTGTACGTGATAGGCTTGTTGTGTCTAGCTGTCTAAGTGAGGGAGTAGAAGTGTAAGCGAGCTCTTGCCTTGAAAATACTCAGGTGGCTAGTTAATGATTAATAACATACGTATTTGTGTAGTTAAAAGCCTAAACAGCATGTTATTCTTGGTAAGACACAAGTCTATATCGCGATGTGTCGTGTGGTCAGTAAAAAGTGAATAACTCCGTAGGTTAATTTTAAAATCGAGTTGTTCAATAGCTTATAGCTGTTACTAAGTACTTTTGTACTTACATTTATTGCATGTTTGTTTGTATGCTTTGTGGGGTGAGAAGATGAAACAGGTTGAACCGGAGTTCGACGATAACTTCGAGGATGATGTGTGATCGAGTTTTGCTATGCCATACTAGACTATTTCATGTTTTAATAGTTGATGTAACACTATGACTATGTTACTTACCATTTCGAACAATGTTGTGCTTTTATTTCAAGACATGTTGTTCTTTTGCTATGGAGACTTGTTGTTTGATATCGTATTATGTAAGCTTTGAACTCGTTGTTGTAAGATAATCTTTTCCCTTCTTTAGTATAGATGGCACTTTATTCTAGTATTATTTATGATTTCACCCGAGTATTTTTTGCTTCTGTTAGTTTAACTCGATACGATGACGTAGAGGCTTACGTATAATGTTGAATTTATTTAATGTTATACGTTCCGAACGTTCTTTTTCCTAACAAGGACTCGGTATCCGGGAACGGGACATTACAACACTATAGTAACATGTTTTGTAATGGTGACTTAAACTATGCTACTGAGTCTGGTTTGCTGAGTGTGGCATTCAGGAGAGTCTGTGGAAATTGTGGTGGGTAGAGCATGAAGCATCTGCTGAATCTGGTGTTCGTTTGGGGCAGCAGCAGAGTTGATCAGTCTGCTGAAGTTGTGTCTGCTGGTACAGGGTACCGGCAGAGTGAAGTTTGTTGGTTCTGGTGAACGGTGGAGTAAAAGTCTGCGGATTCACAGCAGACTTAAGGAAGACGTCTGGATGGTTTCCTAATTCAGTGAAGTTGCTTCTGGGGTATTTCAGTTATTTATTGGGTTGGCTGTTTAGTTGGTTAGGGTTGGATTCCCAAGGCTATAATACTGTTTGTAATACATGTAATTGTAACTTTCTGGTGATAATAAATATCCTCGTTTGTCCGTGGAGTAGTTGGCACATTGCCGGAAACCACGTTAAATCTGTGTTCTTCTTGATTCTGTGTTTGTTTGCTTGCTTATCTTTTATCTTTACTCACAATTACCATCACTTCTTGATCGATCCGTCATAACAAACATGTTAACTATTTAATTATGCACCTTAACGCATTGTTGTTGTGTACAATTACTTTATTTAACTATGCATCGTTATGTATCGCCGTCATAATAGTCATTGGTTCAACTATACACCATTACATACCGCCGTTATGTATAGTTGATATATATACCGACCATACCCCTTACGTATCGCCGTAATATATAGTCGACCCACATCATTAATTACATTAAAAGTCCTTAGCATTTTATTTACTTGCGTACAAATCATATTTAACAAAAACAACATTAAATATCCAAAACTAGATAACATACAACTTTTCTAAAAATTAAAATACTAGTGTATAGTACCGAAGGCACTACTTTTTAATATCTTAAACTTCAAGCCCCAAACGTTAAAACATCCATTTACAGGAGGATCATCAACCTTTTGGAATATACTTAAAAACATGTTTTGAAAGGAATTATAAATTTCCCATGGTGAATACTAGGTTAAAACCGTACATTACATCAAGTTTGCAAACATTGCGTAAAACACCCTGGTTTTGCAAATTCTTCTTTTAAGAGCATGTAGAAACATGGCAATGTGCTTACCTTAGGATTTTATTGATCATAAACTACAAAATTAACACTTTTAATCCTTGTTCTTAAACTTTAACTTTCAGGTCTTTAGATAAACATAGAAATAACCCGGTCTTAAGAAAAACTAAACATGCAAACAAGCTAGAATGCCAAAAACAATTAACAAAACTAAAACACGGACGATGAAAAATGTCTTTTGTGTATTTTCTTCCTTACCTTAGGGGTGATAACATCTCAGTACTTGGTCAACTTTGATAGCCAAAATCCTCTCTTAGATTCACTGTAATACCCCGAATAAAATTGGTCATATCACTGGTAATTGACTCGATAGTATCTATCAACTCAAAAAAAAAAAAAAAAAAAACAACAACAACAACAAGAGCAGCTTAAACGTTGGGAGCTTTGCTCCATTAATGCCAATAGAGTGTGAGAGTTATGGAAATTGATGGGACATCCTCATCCTATTTAATTTAGAAATTCCTTGTTTTTTCATTCTCTCATTACACATATTTGGTCTAAAATTCCAATATACCTTTTCAGCCAAGTTGTAGCAGCCAAGCCAAGCCAAGAAAAGAGGCCTCACTTAGATATCTATCTTAGGCTCTTTTGGTAAGTGATCATAATTTAGCCTTGCTTTTATTTGTAAGTCAAACCAATAGCAATTATAGTAATCATAGTATATTTCATGCTTTGTAGGAGTGATACCATAACGATTTTAGAGGTTGTAAGTGCTGAAATCTCATTGTTTTAAGAGGTAAGGAGGGGTGTATCAAATAGATTACTTATTTTCATGTTTTTAATTCTTGTTCTTATCAAATTTATGCATCATGATTTCTTACCTTACAACATGATTTTAACATTTCGAAAATACTGGGCGTACATTTAAATACATTGTAAAAAAAAAGCTATATCTTTTGTTAGTGTTGGTGGGTCAAAGCCCAATATGATATACCAATTTGTTTGCTGGATGTGTTGTTCTCACATCGGCAATATTAGGAGATGCAGCCGCCTTAGGTTAGTATAAATAATAGGTTAGCCTATTGATTAATGATGTACCAATCAAGATAAACTCTCAATTGTCTTAGCTATTTTGGCTATTGTTTTAGGCTTTAGGAGAGTTGTATCTTTTGTATTTCTCCTCTTTAGTAATATTTCTCTTTCGCCCGTGGACTAGTCGGCATATTACCGGAAACCACGTAAATTTGGTGTTTTGTCTTTTTCCTTCCGTTTGTTATTTTGTGTTACCGTCGTTAAGGGCTATTGCTCGGTTCGTTTTTCCTAACAAACTGGTATCGGAGCCGTGGTTTTTTGAGCCGACGTTTTTCGAGTTTTTTGAAATAAAAAAATTAGCCACCATGACGGTAACTAAGTATTATTTTGAGAAGTTCGACAGAAACGTCAACTTCGGGATGTGGCAGTTGAAAATGGAGGCCATGCTGATTCAGGAGGGCTTCGATATTGCGCTGCTTGGGAAGGAGAAAAAGCCGGAGAAAATGTCAGATGAGGAGTTTGATGGTCTCGACAAGAAGGCCAGGTCAGGTATCATCTTGTGTCTTTCTGATGAGGTTTTAAGAGAGGTAGCCACTGAGGTTACTGCTAAGGATTTGTGGGAAAAATTAAAATCCATATATATGAAGAAAACCGTTGAGAATAGGCTATTTAAAGCAAAGTTTGTATATGCTTCGTATGTCTGAAGGGTCATCTATATTATCGCACTTAGATAAATTTGATTCCCTGCTGATGGATTTGAGTAATATAGATGCTAAGATTGATTATGAGGATCAGGCCCTATTGTTATTGTGTTCGCTTCCCCAGTCGTTTAAGCATTTTAGGGAAACAATACTTTATGGTAAGGAAACTATTTCTTACAAATAAATTAAGTCGATTTTGAAATCGAAAGAGCAGATTGATAAAGATATAACTGGGGGAAGTAGTAGTAGTCAGGCAGACGTGCTGGTAGTTCGAGGCAGATCAAATAAGAAGGATGCAGATAGTGAGAATTATGTTTTGAATCCCAGACATAAAGATTTGACGTGCAATTATTGTAAAAAGATCGGGCATATCAAATCTGATTGCTTTCGTCTTAAGAACAAAGAAAAACGTGAAAAGAAGAAAGAGCATAGTAAAGAGTCTGGTCAGGCCGGTTTCGTTGAAGATGAAAGTGATGGAGATATTTTCTTTGCTGATGATAAATTAAGGTCTGCTGATGAATGGATCTTGGATTCTGGTTACACGTATCATATGTGTCCCAATAGGGATTGGTTTTCCACGTATAATTCAGTTCAAGGTAGAGTTGTTTCGTTAGGCAACGACGCAGTTTGCAAGATTGCTGGTATTGGTACGGTTAGAATTAAGACCCATGATGGTGTTTTCGGAACACTTAAGAAAGTCAGACATGTTCCGGATCTGAAGAAAAATCTCATATCTTTGGGCGTACTTGAGACTATTGGATTTTGGTACACCTCTAAAGGTGGAGTTCTGAAGATAATTAAAGGTGCTCTTGTTGCTATGAAAGCTTGCAGGTCTGGTGGTTTGTATGTTTTGCAAGGATCCACAGTTATTGGCAATTCTGCAATCCGTATGTCATCTCGTTCAGAATTAGACATTACGAAGCGTCGTTCATTTGTTAAGTTCAAGCAGTGCTTGGACTTGTTTGACAGAGTCTGAAGACTTTTGAAGTTTGTGGAGAAAGAGTAGTATTATTATTTCTGGTTGTGATCTTTGTCCCAAGGTGGAGATTTGTTAGTGTTGGTGGGCCAAAGCCCAATATGATATACCAATTTGTTTGCTGGATGTGTTGTTCCCATATCGGCAATATTAGGAGATGCAGCCGCCTTAGGTTAGTATAAATAATAGGTTAGCCTATTGATTTATGATGTACCAATCAAGATAAACTCTCAATTGCCTTAGCTATTTTGGCTATTGTTTTAGGCTTTAGGAGAGTTGTATCTTTTGTATTTCTCCTCTTTAGTAATATTTCTCTTTCGCCCGTGGACTAGTCGGCATATTGCCGGAAACCACGTAAATTTGGTGTTTTGTCTTTTTCCTTCCGTTTGTTATTTTGTGTTACCGTCGTTAAGAGCTATTGCTCGGTTCGTTTTTCCTAACATCTTTCAATTGCTTCACCGATTGTAGATTCCATGATATAGATAATGTTCACTTTTATTATATATAGGAGAATATTTGAAAATAATATTCTGACTATTATTTGAATAGTATGGTCATGGTTTTGTGAAGTATATAGAAAATAGAATTCTACACATAATTGTAATTTTATGCTTTATATGACAGTAAAAATATTAAATAAAGATATAGTTTATGTTTTGCATTGTAGTAGGCCTTTACTCAGATTTTCATAGCTTTCTAGAAAATGTAATGTTAATATATTCTTAAATATATTGTAGTTTTGACAAATCAAAATAGATAAGTAAATGAGGAATAAGAAATGTGACGGTTCATAGTTAAATATGTTATTAGACAGAGCAGAGAATCCTCGAGGGTCCTCGGCACTAATTTCCCCGCTCACGGGCTATAATAGTGAGAGAAGACCGGAGCCGGTCAACTTTCCCATTCACTGACAATAATAGCGAACATCCGGTCTGCAACATGTATAAGTTTTCCTTCTCATGTGTTATAATAATGAGACGTAATATTTGTGAATCGTTACATGTCAGATAAGTATGAGTCTCTCTTAATAGGCTGAATTGTATGTCATTAAGTAATTAACTAAATAACTATACTTTTCTTACACCAGATTTATTTATCTTTGCATAGTATTTATTTATTTATTTTTAGCACATGGCTTTAGTAGCTTATGGTAATTTTTATAAAAAGGTCATATCTTTTTTAACTCAAAAATGAACTCTGGCATGTCTGTTCAATGACTGTCTTAGTTCACTTTTGAAGCATTTTTCCTTACGGGACATTAGTGCTCACCCTTTTATATTTTTATGTTTTTCAGATAAAGTATAGGGTCTGAAAGGTGATGATGATATTTGATGTCTAACTAATTAAGCATCGGTGACAAATAATTAGTTTACTGTGATTATTGAAGGTATCACAATTGAAAATATGACATGAGATTGTGTGTTGTAGTACTTGTGATTAGAATATTGTAAATGTTATGAATTGGGTGTTATCTTTCAATGGTGTAATAGCTGGATTATTGTGAAATAGTAAATGATGTTGTTTGAGACGAGTTGTGTTGTTTAGCTTCCGCTATTAATTTTAAGGGAATATTTTAGTTAAAAAGGCTACGGTTCCGAGATTCGGTCTCGAGACATGGCCGAACGGTCCGTATTCAGAAAATACTCGGGTTTTCGGGACTGGGCGTTACATTCACACTACAAAGTATAGCACACAAATCACTAACTGAATAAGTAGATTCATGTCGTGTCTCCCGGCAAGTTGAAATTCCCTACCTTTATGGCCTAAAGATGAAGATGTTCTCCCAATTAACACTCATGAACAGAGATATCAAAAGTCCTGTTTGAACTGGTTGTTGTGGGTTGCCTAAATAGGGACAACCGACCTTACGCTGCATTCGCTTCAAGATAGAATGCCACTGCACTAGATCACTGACTGAAAGACGAGGAGATAGAACAGAAAACATGAGGTTACTACTACTCTTCTACTGATAGAACTGGATTATACGAGTATTGATAAGTAGATTTGGGATGGGATGATTATCTATATGGATCCGGTTGAGGCAAGACGAGAATGAAGCATGTGGCACGACTACTTTACATAGAGTAAGTGACGATCCAAAAATCGTCAAGGTAATCCTCTAAACTCACTTCCTTGATTATAACCCAAGGATGCTCTAAGAACACCGAAAAACAATGATGGAGGGTGTGATTTGATTTGTTTTTTTATTGCACTTGAGATGTCGTTCCTCAAACTGCCTACGTGTCCAATCGTTCAATTGGAATCAAGTCTCCGTAGTACCTTAGGGACTGTTTATATAGAAGGGCTTATGCCCTAAGGTTTAATGAGGCGTGTCTGTGATTGACATTGATTAACGTATTCCCTAAGGAAGATGATTATGATTGAGTGATCTCCATGATTATAGGAGATAATTATGGTATTCAAATATTAGCATTAAGTGATAAACATTCGAGCCTTTATTATTTAGGATTCTATAATAGTTATCTGGTTATTAGGCAAACGAGGTATAAGATTAAAGGCATATACTGAGATGGCGGAGTCGGCCCACTAAGGACCGAACTCCTGCCACTACAGAACTGTGCAAGCCTAAGGACCTAGTCCGATCCAGGAGATCGACAGGGATCGCACTGCTGACTACTAGAAATTCAATGCCCGACTTCTCTCCGACCTGTTAAAGACCGAAACGATCCGATCCAACGGCGGTCGGACGCACGGGGATTAGCGGTGACAAAACGGATGGGAGAGCCCCCTGGGCTCGTCTCTAGGGAATCAAAAGTGGTTTATTTCCCTGAGTCAAGTGTTGAGCCACCAAAGAGGTGCCACGTGGGTGAGCCCATTTTCTGGCAGCATCATAAGCCCCCAAGATCCAGCCGACCCCTGGTTGGTCGGCTCGGATATATCAAGGTGGTGGATCAGCACGAGAGTTTTAGCCTATGGATTTTGAAACTAACCTAGGAGTTGCCAGGTGGCAAGGCTAGTTATGACGCAGTTATAGTTGTTCCGGGAAACGAGGCGTCGTTGCCCACTAATGCTAACCGAGGACGTTTTTTGAGGTAAGAGGGTTATAAACCCGTCATATCAATCATTTAGTAACCGCGTTGAGTATTAAACCAGGAGATTTGCTGCCGATTGCCATTCATCATCTTCTATCTTTCAAACTTGACCTTGCAAGTAAGCATTCTTTCCTTCTTATTCTGATTTTATAATTCGATTTCTTTAGATAAAACCTGGTTTTCTCGGAACCCTAGAATCGATTCTCCGTCATGGCCATAGCTGATAGCAGAGATGTGGGGTCAATTTTGAAACAAAAAGACGTAGATGAAATTTGTGAGAGATATGGAATCGATGAGGCCAGGTTTTCTCCCCAGCTGCCGTCGGGAGATCATCTATCTGCTCTGGACCCGCCGGAGGGTTTTTGCTCCGTCCACCGGGAGTACTTTGAGGTGGGGTTAAGATTACCTTTCTACCATGCCCTTCTGGTGGTGCTCCGGCACTACGGGCTAGGGATGTCTCAGACAACCCCCAATGGCATTAGGGCCGTCATTGGGTTTGCGATCTGGTGCAGACTGCTAAATATTAGATTCACTGTAGATAAGTTTAAGTATTTTTATCATCGGGTAGGATTAAGAGACCATCCATATCAGTATTATTTTGCTAGAAGGCAGGGGAAGTCTTTCAATATCCCCATTCTTCCTCCTGGTCGGGATTCTTTCAAACGGTTGAAAGAGAGATTTTTCTACGCACGGAACGACGGTCACGCCTAGCTTAGCGTGTGGAACACGGCCGATCTGGATGGTGATGAGCGTCCAGATCTACCAGATTCTTGGGTAGAGAAGATCCGGGAGTCGGGGTACTCTATTGAGTGGCAGAATCTGTACGATGACCTGATTGCGGCAGCTTGGCTGGGGGATGCAGGCCCCGAGCCCTATGTGAAGTTTACCAAGGACGAATGGCAGCCTTGTAGGGTTTGCTTATGTTGTATTTTATATTTGTTGATGTATCTATGTTTCTTGTTTGACTAATCTCTTTGTCGGTGTATGTAATGGCTGACTTTACCGATCTATTGGCAGGAGCAGAAAGGGAAGTGGCGGGTCGCCAAACGGTGCCGACCCCAGCGGTTCGAGAGATACCTATGGAGGATCTGACTACTGAGGGTGCGGATGCCTCCGTCTCTATTCCTCCCCCTAAAACGGCCAGAACGGACGCCCCTGGGGAGGTTACAGAGAGGGGGTTGATCCCCGGAAAATCAACTCGTCAGAGGCCGACCTCTCAAGAGGGTCGGTCTTCAAAGAAGAGCAAGTCGAAGGCCCCTAAAGAAGGTCAGGAGGGGGCCTTCGAGCAAGAGCGGGTCGCCAGCATGTCTGACGAGGAGCTAGCAATCCTTGGTTGCAAAACAGTAGAGTTGGTAAGTGTAGCCTATTTCTTTCTGGTGGTTTGATTACCGATTGTCCTGATGTTCTTCATTTGTTCAGGGTGGCACGATTGGCCAGGAAGTTTTCAGGAGGTTGGGCAAGGCCTCAGCTGACTCGGCTGCCCAATCGGACAAGATTGCCGAGCTGCGAAAGAGTAGGGATGAACTTAAGGTAGCTATCCACCTTAAGGATGCAGAGGCAAAAACCCTGCAAACCCAGCTCCAGGCTCAGGAGAAAGAGTTGAAGGCCGTGGGGAGCGAGCTGGCCGAGGAGAAGATGGGAAGGGAGCAGGAGGTCGGGGACCTTAAGGCGAGAGTGGCCAATCTGGAGGCCAACATTACGGCTCGGTGCGCCGAAGCCATTCAAGAATACAAGGCTTCGGCTGATTTCGCCGAGGCCCTTAAGGTGTTGCTGATTTCCATTCTCAACCATGGGTACACCTTGGGGGTGGATGAGGCGAGGGCTCGGTTCCCTGCACTTGCTCTGGATGCCCTTCCTAAGAAGGCTTACTATAAACCAGGGATGGACGTGGCCTACACTGAACACGCCAAAGACTTCCGAGCGGGGGTGGACATAGTGGATAAGTATGTCCTCCAACCGGCTGCTGCGTCCGGGTCGGCCCCTCCCTCTGAGTCTCAAGAGAATCCTGCTCCTGACCCTTAGTATATTTTTTGTTTTTGGTAGTTTATGTACTATGACTTTACTCGTGATTAATGAAGAAATTATTTTGTTTTTATGAATTTTGAATTGTAGGTATGTATGTATATGTATGTATGTATATGTATGTATGTGTTGGTTTTGGTTGTTTGTTATGGGTATGTATGTTGCCCCCAATATGTTATTCACTATTGCTTTGTGAATAGCATATTCTCTTAGTTAAAAACAGTCGGGCTTGGCTTGTGCGTTCGGTTCGCTCAGGTTTAATTGGTTATATCATTCGGAGTTTGTTATTGTAATTTATGGTTATAGGACCGAGCTGTAAACTCGGTCATTCAGAAATTTAGCTTCGTTCTAACGGTATGTGTAATAGGACCGGACACCAGGCGGTCGCCTCTTATGCCAATTTAATAAGATTGATGAGGAGAAACTAAAGGATCTAGAATTCAGTGAGTGACTAGATCCGATCATCTCTACTAAGAATGCAAAGGTTGAAGGGCGAAAGGATCTAGGGCTCGGAGAGCGAGCTAGCTCTGGCCGTTTTAAACAAAAATGTAAAATTATAATGGCGAGAGGATCTAAAGCTCGGAGAACCGAGATAGATCCGATCGCTTGAGTTAAGAAAAGTTATAAAGGCGAGAGGATCTAGCTCTCGGAAAGCTGAGCTAGATCCGATCGCTTAAGGTAAAATAAATTATGAAGGCGAGAGGATCTAGGGCTCAGAAAGTTGAGCTAGATCCGATATCTTAAGGTAAAATAAATTATGAAGGCGATAAGATATAGGGCTCAGAAAGCTGAGCGAGATCCGATCGCTTAAGTTAAAAGAAATTAGGAAGGCGAGAGGATCTAGGGCTCGGAAAGCTGAACTAGATACGATCGCTTAAGTTAAGAGAAATTATTAAGGCGAGGGGATCTAGGGCTCGGAAATCTGAGCTAGATCTGATTGCTTAAGTTAAAAGAAGTTATTAAGGCGAGGGGATCTAGGGCTCGGAAAGCTAAGATAGATCCGATTGCTTAAGTTAAAAGAAGTTATTAAGGCGAGAGGATCCAGGTGTTCACGGATTTTATCAACGAAGAACAACAAGTAATAAATTAAATCCGGTTTACCCCAAGTGTAGGGATCGTAGTATAGAGGTTGATACCGGGTCGATCTTACGGGGAATCGGGGTTGCTTAATCTAGTTTTTATTATCTAACCTAACTATGTCACGATTACTACTAAAAAGATACGAAAATAAAACAGTGAAGAACTAAAACGGAAAAACGAAACTAACAATAAAGGTGTTTGATCTAAACTAGAGATTTAAAAGCATAAACTTTGAGTAAAAACTAATAAAAATCGCAGCTAGGCCGCCCCTAGGGTTTAGGGTTCGAATAATGATGTTATTATGTGGAGAAAATGCAGCCTTTATATAGATTTCAGAGGCGGTTTGGCTAAGTCGGTTTATGGACGCCCGTCCAAAGAATCGAACGCCCGTCCAACCTTCAATGCAAACTTCGAATCGGGCCGAGTCATGATCAGACGCCCGTCCTTTTTTAAGTTGGACGCTCGTTCACTAAATATCTCAAAACTCTGAATCAAACTCTTCAGCCTGGACACTCGTCCAATATGCCAGACGCCCGTCCAACTGGACGCGACTTGAACGCTCGTTCAGTGGACTTGAAATTCGATTTCTCCATCTTTATCTCTTTTCTTCTATTCAAATCTTCCTTATCTCTTTTTCATCAATTAAATCCGACATTTATCTTCACTTAATCATCTTTTGAGCCGCAATTATGCATCTACAAGTCATTAAAAACATCGCAAAGTGTAATAGTATTCAAATAAACATAAAATCATCAATAAAACACGTACATTAACCAATTTTGCGAATAAACCGTTTAAAAACTCATTTGCTCAATAAATCAATTAAACACTTAATTTCTATGCGAATTATACGAATATGGAGAGAATTGTTACAAAATATAACGATATAAATCATATAAAATCACCCTTAACACCAGGGCTCGGAAAGCTGAGCTAGATCCGATCGCTTAAGGTAAAAGAAATTATGAAGGCGAAAGGATCTAAGGCTCGGAAAGCTGAGCTAGATCCGATCGCTTAAGTTAAGAGAAATTATTAAGGCGAGAGGATCTAGGGCTCGGAAAGTTGAGATAGATCCGATCGCTGTAAAGTTAAAAGAAGTTATTAAGGCGAGAGGATCTAGGGCTCGGAAAGCTGAGCTAGATCCGATCGCTTAAGTTAAAAGATATTATTAAGGCGAGAGGATCTAGGGCTCGGAAAGTTGAGATAGATCCGATCGCTGTAAAGTTAATTCCGAAGCACGGGCTCGGGAGACCACAGAGTAGGTATTAAACTTGGCTAATTCAAGGTAAATTTGCCCCCACTCAACCTAAAGTAATCCGGACTACGTTAGATTAATCTTAAGCGACTTAAACTAACCTTATGAATTAACTGTTTATATGAAGTTTTTGAGGACGAGCGGGGCCAGGCTAGTGCTTACTTCTCGTTTGAAAGCACGGTGATCTGGGTCAGGTTAGACTGACTTTTCGCGTGTATTTTTTAAGGACGAGCGGGGCCAGGCTAGTGCTGACTTCTCGTTTAAAGGCAAGGCGAGCCGGGCCAGATCGGACTGACTTCTCGCGTAAAGCTTTACTACGCAGTATAAGTGTTTGTACGATATAAAATAAGACTTAACAAGTGGCCATATTGGGACCATGCAAAGATGTGATTAATCGAAAAATAAATATCCGATATTAAAGCAAAAGAAAGTAAATAAAATAGAGAAAATCCCAGCGAATGATAAAAAAAGTGCGAACAAGAATTAAATGCAGAAATTAAAGATAGTTTGGAAAAAACGATAATCAACAAAGACTTGCCTAACGTGTTAGGCGAAAGTGATTCCTTTGCCCTTGATGGTAGCTGCATAGCAACTTCTGGCGACCTCCAAGTCTCCTTTAATTTCGACCGACCCTCTACCGGTCGGGAACTTCAGGCTGATGTGCATTGGGGAGACTATGGCTCGTAGATCGATCACAACGGGCCTTCCCAAAATGATGTTGTACGCTGATGAAGATTTGACCACGACATAATTGACCATGAGAGTCCTTCCTGACGAATCCTTCCCGAATGTCGTTGCGAGTCGAACCATTCCTAGTGGGTGAATTGGGGGGCCGGCAAATCCGAACAAAGGTGCTGAGACCGGAGTGAGCTCGGATTCCTTGAGACCCATTGCCTGAAAAGCTGCAAAGTAGAGGACGTTAACCGCACTACCAGTGTCTACGCAAACTCTCTAAAACAGATTTTTGTTGACTACGACTTCAATGACTAGTCCTTCATTGTTAGGGATCAGGGGGAGAAGATCCTTCGGCCTATAGCCTACTTCTTGAAAGGGGATTCGACTTCCCATGGCTGTCTGCCCATTGCCCACTCGGGTACTTGAGTTGCTGATCTCCAAACTGTTGCCAGGGCCTCCCACAATGGTGTTGAAAGTATTGATCGGATGATTGTCCGCTGGCTGACCTTTGTCGGGAGACAGCTCTCTTCTTCGCTGGGGCTCGCCCTGTCGGCCGTGATCACGACCATAGTTTCTCTGCTGGTAATCTCATTGTCCTCGGCGTTCGCCATAGCGGGGTCGATCCACGACCTCATCTAGCTTTCCCTCTGCAATCGCTACTTCCACATCACACTGGAAGTCCCTACAGTTGTCCAATTCATGCCCAGTGTCTTGGTGGTAGGTACAAAACTTGCTCTGGTCCCTTCTCTCCAAGGGACTTCGAAGCGGCGTATGGGTTTTCGCCAAACCCTTTCTTTCCATGATCGCCAATACTTGTTCCCGAGACCGATTTAACACAGGGAAGTCTCTCGGCTGCAAGTCATTTCTCTTTTCAGGTCGGCCCGTGGCCTAACCGCTTGCACGGTCTCCATACGACTTTCTCTTCCTGTCGGATGTGTCTTCTTGCTTGTCCTTCTTGGGGTCGGACTTCTCCACTTCTTGTTTTACCCGATTAGCTTCTTCCCCTTGACAATGCTTAAAGGCCACCTCCAGACATTCTTCCATGGAGGTGGGAAGCCTGCTGCTTAGTTTGGCGTATAACCTGCCCTCGCGTAGCCCTGCCACGAAGGATGCGATTCGGACTTGATCGTCAGCGTCCCGAACTTGCAGCGATTCTTCGCTGAACCGCTTATGGTATTGCAACGCAGTCTCGTCTTTCTTCTGTTTGATGGCAAACAGATGGGTAGCGTTCTTCTGGAACGGCTTGGCGGTAATGAACGCGTTAAGAAACATCTTTCCCAATGTGTCAAAGCTGTAGATCGTCCTTGGTGGTATTTTCTTGAACCATTCCCGAGCCCGACCAGTGATTAGCGTAGGGAATGCCTTGCACTTCATCTCCTCCGGGGCACAGTCGAGATTCATGTGTGTGAGATATTGGAACAGGTGATCCTGGGGATCATTGGTTCCGTCGTAGGGCTCCAATTTAGGGATCTTGAACCTTGCTGGTCGCGGATAGTTATCAATCTGCTCAGAAAAAGGGGACTCGAGTGCTAGGAGCATCGACTTTCTTTCGGCTATCGCTTCAAGTTCGGTGCGAGCCGCCTCCATGGCTTGAGGGACGACCAACTGCCTTTGCAGGTTTGAGGATGACGACCGGTTCTCTTTTCTGCTATTCTTATGCTGCGGGGAGGTGTCGGCTGCCATGACCCGTCGTTGGGATCATCTTCTTCTTCTGGCTCTAGACTCTGGGAATTTTCCCCAGACGTCGAGTCTCCGTTTGAGTGATTCATGTCCTGTGAGTTTTTGTTGATAGGGCCTTCTTCTTCCAGACCTTCCCAATCCTCATCTTCATCATCCTCCTCTGCCAAGACGGCATTGAGAACATCAGCTTTTGTGGATTCATCCAAAGCTATAAGTTGATCAACTAACATCTGATGGGTTGCGTCGAGAGAGATGTTTTCCTGCTGCGGCTGATTATGGTTGTTAGCGTCTGACTCTGATGCGTTGTTAGCACCATTACCATTAGCAGCCTGTTGTCGTGTGGTCACCATGTTTGTCCTGAAGCTTTTCCTGGGATTATCAATCAAAAGAAGGCCCTCCTTCTAGCGCCAATTGACGATCCAAAAATCGTCAAGGTAATCCTCTAAACTCGCTTCCTTGATTATAACCCAAGGATGCTCTAAGAACACCGAAAAACAATGATGGAGGGGGTGATTTGATTTGTTTTTTTTACTGCACTTGAGATGTCGTTCCTCAAGCTGCCTACGTGTCCAATCGTTAAATTGGAATCAAGTCTCCGTAGTTCCTTATGGACTGTTTTCATAGAGGGGCTTATGCCCTAGGGTTTAATGAGGCGTGTCTGTGATTGACATTGATTAACGTATTCCCTAAGGAAGAGGATTATGATTGAGTAATCTCCATGATTATATGAGATAATTATGGTATTTAAATATTAGCACTAAGTGATAAAAATTCGAGCCTTTATTATTCAGGATTCTATAATAGTTATCTGGTTATTAGGCAAACGAGGTATAAGATTAAAGACAAGTTCTGTCAGAGATATACTGAGATGGCGGAGTCGGCCCACTGAGGACCGAACTCCTGCCACTACAGAACTGTGCAAGCCTAAGGACCTAGTCCGATCCAGGAGATCGACAGGGATCGCACTGCTGACTACTAGAAATTCAGTCTCCGACTTCTCTCCGACCTGTTAAAGACCGAAACGATCCTATCCAACGGCGGTCGGACGCACGGGGATCAGCGGTGACAAAACGGATAGGCGAGCCCCTTGGGCTCGTCTCTAGGGAGTCAAAAGTGGTTTATTTCCCTGAGTCAAGTGTTGAGCCACCAAAGAGGTGCCACGTGGGTGATCCCATTTTCTGGCAGCATCAGTAAGGTTTTTCCTGTTCCCTTCAACTATTAGTGATTCATCTCCTTCAAACACAGGGATTATGTAGCACTAAGACTAACTGGTTGGATACCCTAAGAAAGGCTATCACGCAAGAAGAACCTAACAAGGCTGGCTCGGCGGTTCTGTAGGCAGGAATACCATAGGAGATGGGGTTCTAGTAATCCCATGTTTGATTCACTGAAAGTAGAGCGGGGTTCCAGAAAGAAGATGCCTAGAACGGCGTTCGAACTGGTTGTTGTGGGTCGTCCAAATAGGGGCAAGCGACCTTACACTATAATAACTTTTATATTCTTTGTTTGCGAAATGTTATGAACACTATTGTATTCACAAACAAACAAAGAATATATATAGTACTACTGTACTAATATATAAGAGCAAATACAATGGTTCAAACACTTCACATTATCACTTTACATCAATAATATCAAAAAATCCTACATGGCATTTACATGTCATTTTAGTGACAACCACAATCCCATTCACTTCTATAATGGTCTTTTCACAAACATGTGTACGGACAAATTTCCATCAAAACACATATGTCCGGCATATACAATTATACATTGAAATTCAAAACACATATGTCCGGCATATACAATTATACAATTATACATTGAAAACACATACAATTATTTAGCCAAAAAAAATTTACTACAACAAAAATAATACAGGGATTGAGTAAAATTTTTGACTCGCAATTTGGCATTAAA
Source organism: Gentiana dahurica var. dahurica (assembly GCA_024500145.1). Lineage (NCBI taxonomy): Eukaryota > Viridiplantae > Streptophyta > Magnoliopsida > Gentianales > Gentianaceae > Gentiana > Gentiana dahurica. Next base: position 83,114,401 of record CM044903.1, on the reverse strand, counting down.
AAAATCAAAAAGTCAAAGAGAAATAAATATTACACAAATTGAGAAAAATAAGTGAAAATTCAAGTAGCTGCAACAAATCCACGATTATTCATATGCAAAACTCGTTCTTTCCTTTAAAAAAAATAGCACAGCCCATTCCTTCCTTCAACCTCTTGACCAGTAGATGTTTTTAGAAAGGAAAAGAAAAAAAGGATTTTTTTTAAGGACATTATATTGACTATATATAATCATAAAAGCAAAAAACGTATATAGCTTCTTGAAATTCTTTTGCCAAGTCGACCATCCGCGGTCCGGCTGGGTTTGATGGTTGTCTCCTTGGCTATGCTATGATTGACGGAGTAAAAACCGAGAAATGGGCTGAGATTTTTATTTTTGTTTTATAACATTGGAGAAGATGAAAATAATAGGATGTAAAGTACAGTTGCAGTGGAGTAGGAGCGAGAATTCTGAGAAATGAGAGAGAAATAGTGCCGAGTGTGAATTAAAATTGTGACAGAGTCACAACCATAACCACAATGTGATTGTGGTTGTTCACAATGTGACTATTTGAGTCATAGCATATGCTACGGTGCTACCACATTACCACATTCATTCATCTATACAAGTTTTCTAGATTTATGCAACACTTAAAGTAACATAATAATAAAATAAAAAAATGAGTGGTTTAAAAAGACAAAAAAAGAAGAGAAAATAGGAATCAGGATAGTGAAAAAATAAATTGGGTGATAAGGACAAATCCACTGTTCATAACCCTAAATCCACTGTTTGCTGCAGTGGAACTAACTTCAAATCTAATGTTTCACTATCACAGTAGAATAAACGCATGTATTTTTTATCCGAAAAAAATTTCACTATCATTTTTCCATATTTCTATTTTTAAATTGTTATTTTTAACAATAATCCTAAAAAAAATCGAATCAAATATCTAAAATATTATGGTACAACAAGAAGCCGTAAATCCAATTGACGAAGACCATAATCTTTTCTTCTTTTAAAAACATGAACTGATTGATTCCAATACCATAAGAAATTACAGAATAAGAGCCGAACTAATTACTATGTAATGAATACTCAAGAATACGTGAAATAATATATCTGATACGTATAGATGCAGAACTAGGAAAAAAAAAACGATGCAAAAATAAATAAAAGAGATAAAATCAAGGTAAGTGTATTCACTATATCTTTAAGACAATATTGATTCGATCACGTGTCTACGGTTGTAGCGATCGTCTTCCGAGATACATCGACTTACATCTCGTGTTTAGCAGCACTTCAAAAACATGATCTCCGACGAACTACTAGATGCTCCGACTTCTCATTCTTTGAGGTTTTTTATATTGTGAAGATATATGATGACTCTATTATCCTTCTTACAAGTCAATCAGGCTGACATAACCGTTAATTGGCCGACTTACATTAAGCCGGTTAAATTAACCGACCGACCTTAAAAAAATACAAGGCAGATATAACACCACATCACAATACAAGGCAGATTCTCTTTCAGGCATTTGATCGAACACTTGTGTGCAAAAACAGTTGAAGTTAGCTAGAGGCAGTTAGAGTAGTTGTAACCGTCTTTCATTCCAACTAGATGCTTCTAGGTGTTATATAAGCAGCTAATCTAAGTTGTATAGAGCTGATTTTTCCAGATTTTTCATAATGCAATGTAAACAAACTTTCCCGCCAAGTTCATAATTTGAATGAAACTTCTTCTTCTTCGTTTTTTGTTCTTGGATCTTTAGTTGTTTTTCAATTTCAACATGGTATCAGAGCTTCAATAAGATTTCAGCTGCGAATTTGCAGAGTATTGAACCTGCAATTTCTTGTTTTCTTGCGGTGTGGAGCTGCAATTTCGTTTTTCCTTTCTTCTTTTAAGAATCTTCTTTCTTGCTTCCTGTCAATGGCGGAAGTCACTAATGTTGTGGTTAATCCGTATCTTATTCATCCTGGAGAGAATCCATCAGCTGTCATTGTTCAACCACTCCTCAAAGGGGTTGAAAACTATCATTGCTGGAAATGGGCTGTTTCTATGGTCTTGTCAATGAAAGGAAAGTTGAAGTTCGATAAAACAAACAAGACATTCATTCAGAAAATCATCATGAATCCGGTTCCGCAAATCCGTCTTGATAATACTCATTGCAGAGAAGCATCTTTCCACAGTTGATGTTGTAACCGGTAAAACCAATATTGCTAACTTCAAAAGTCGATACACAAGTGGATAAACCAAGTGTTTTCTTGTTTCCACAAAGATAGATTGCCAAGCCCATTCAATTGACTAAACCGGTCATCTCTTCGTATATCCAAAATATAGGTCGGTAATTGGTTTTCAAGTGTCGAGCACTCAACACGAGAGAAGTCATCAGGATAAAATTGAGCTAGCCTTACCAACTTTTTTGCATCAAACGCACAAAAATTATTAGCCGGACTCAAACAAGCAATACAGAGAAGCAGCTCGGAATTAATCTCCTTGAATCGCTCATTAAGCTCCAAAAGGACTCCTGAGGCTGAGGACGTGTGGAGGGTGGAGGCGAGGAGCAGAGGAGGTGAGTACGTGAGGGGCTGGAGGGGAGAGGGTGAGATGGGTTGTTTTTTGAGAAAGATAGGGGAAAGCCGAAAAGGTTTTGGGGATTGGGGTGGGATATTTTTGGGTTGATAAATTTTAGAATATATAAAATTTAAAAAATTTAAAAAAAAAAACCCAAAATGCCAAAACGACGTCGTTTTGTTTTTTTAGCCGGGTCCATGGACCGCAATACTGCTGCCGGGATTCGAACCGGTGACCTCTCTCTGATACCACTTGTTAAGATCAAGCGCTTACCATTCTACTAAAATCAATTAGTGGTAGTAAATGTGCTACTTTATTTCTTAACACAACACAGCTTTTCTACACCTCAACACTACCTATTAGAACGAGTCGTTTGATAACTGCCACGTGTATAAGAAGACAAATTAATATTAGCTCATATAATAAAATAAAAACATGTATATTTATATTAAATAAACTTTTTTTTTAGGAAAATATTAAATAAACTTACGTGACAAAAAAAATCAAAAAGGAAATTACAAAAATTTCGACGGGTCTTTAAAAGATTATAATTTCTACAAAATTGTTTTTTTATCACCTTTAAACAAATAATTAAATAAGAACATTATTTGCTAAATTATAATATTTGACAAATCATAAACATTTGTCGTCTTTTAATACTTCATTTATTTAAACCATTAAAAAAAACAAGAAAATTCTTATTTCTTTTGCAAAAAAGTATGGAATAGTCGTGTCGGGGTGTGTGAACACCGTATTTGAAACATGTTACACCGTGTCGGGGTTTGTCGAGACCGTTTCGGAAGCGTATTGTTAATTATTAAAAATAATTAACAAATACTCCCTCCGTTTTTTTAAATAGTCGCTAAAAGAAGGATTACACGGATTAAGAAAGTGATTAATATGTCTGAAATAATAAAAAAATGACAAAATTATCCTTCTATTTTTTATTTAAATAATGTGATTTAAAATATAGTAAATTGTGTCATGGACTATTAGTTCAACTTCTCACTTTTGCCAAGGAAAACAACGCAAAAAGTAAGTCATTTTAATGAATTTAGTGATTCCTATTACATAGGAAATGATAAACTTTCAATATAGTCATTATGGACACGAGAAATTTTAGTAATACCTGGGTTAATTATATTGAGAGGTAAAGGTGAAAATAATAATAAATGTTGTATTGGTAATATAAAATGACAGATAAATAAAAATATAGTAAATTCTGAAAAATGACAGTTAAAAAAAACGAAGGGAGTACTATAAAAAATGTGACGGGCGTGTCGTGTTGGAAATATGTCTGACACTGCATACGGTTTCTAAATTAAAGTCACCATGCTTCATAATTAAACCCAATAAAATCTGGGAGCAGAAAATGGAAAAAAACGAAAATGCCAGAAGGAAAAAAAGAAATAATGCAAATGGTGACCATTTTAATCTAAAAATAACGATTCAAGACCATGTGAAAAGCAGTCCTCTTTACCGTCTCAAGTTCTCGATAGCTAAGTTGCTGGAGGAATTTCGATGCCTTTTTCCAATGGTCCCCCTCCCTTCAGGCCTCGACGCTTTGCTTCTTTCACATTAATAAAATCGACTTAACAAGCACCTTTGCCTTGCAAAGAAATTGATACGTACTAAACAATCAACTAAAGGCCGCATTAGATCTCAGGCAATTGCTTTTTATGTCTCTCTTTTTTTTCTTTTTCTTTTTAGTGTGTTCTGTATTTGATACGTATCAAACACAAATATGTGTGCCACTTAAGATTCGCACCTAAGTACGAGTTTGTAATTTTTCAAATATTGAATACAGGGTTTTG